>SNQJ01S0000787.1:78638-96808 GCA_010110895.2 Picea sitchensis | reverse complement strand
GCTACCTTCTGAAGCGCTAGATGGAGATGGGCTGAGACTAGAATGGTGTGGAGGAGTCTTTCATCCCCGAAACCAAGCTGCGGAACAAGGTGAGTGGATATTTCACCACTGAGTTGCTCACAAGGGTTTGTACAGCAAAACCCACAAACTGAATGCTCAAGAGCAATAGCAAATGCTAATCCAAAACCAGAATGAGTAATAGGTGCGCCCCAGCCTCTTACTTATACTTTTCTTTCTAATTCTATGTTGAGTTAGGTTAACTCCCAGGGTTAATCTTTTATTCTTCTGTTGAGTTATCTTTTACTCCTTTATCTTTTTCCTTTCTTAAGTCAACTTAAAAATATAACTTTTAACTTCTTGACTTTTCGCCCCCTCAGTGTGAGACTATGACCTAGTGGGGGTGCCCAGACCACTGAGTCTCCTCATCACCTCTCTAAGAGGTGGGGGACATTACATTAAGGCAGTGGATTTAGTGAGCTTGGTGTCCAATAGTGACCAGAGACTCGAGCAAAATGTGATAAGGAACATGTTGTCCCGATCGGAGATGATGGTATGGGGTATCCCAAAATGGACCCACACTTCTTCAAAGAAGAGCTTGGCATTATCTACCATTGTGATGCTCTTCTTATAGGCTGTGAGAACGGCCATCTTTGAAAATCGATCAACCACCATAAATATGCAATCATTGTCTTGCTTGGTGGATGGAAGTCCAAACATGTAATCCATCGAGATGGATTCCCAAGGCCTCTCGAGAGTAGGAAGAGGGGTGTATAAGCCTTGCTTCTTGATGGTTGGCTTGGTAATGGCACAAGCGGTGCAAGATCCGATATACTTGTTGACATCATGTCGATGTTTTGGCCAATAAAAATGTTTCTGTAGAATGGTCACAGTTTTCTCCACGCAAAAATGTCCTACCATCCGGCTATAGTGAGCCTCCAAAATTATCTTTACACGCTCGCTTGTAAGAACACGGAGATGGCATAACAGTCTGTCCTGAATGTGAAAAACGGTGACATTCACACCTATACCCAAGAGATTATAGGTGGTGGTGAATTCATGATCTTGTTGATGAAGTTGGGGCCACTCATATGCCTCATGCCCATAGGAATGGAGCATGGTGGTGAGTGCAGCCACAGGAGGTCGACTAAGGAAGTTAGCGACATTATTTGTGCTCCATGTCTTATACTTGATGTTGAGATGGAATTGTTGCAAGTATGTGGACCACTTATGATGGCGGTCGTTATACAACTTCCTTTGTGTCTGTATGAACTGCAGAGGCTTGTGATTAGTGTGGATGATTTTCTTCTTTCCCAGAATGTAATGTTTCCATTGACGGCAAGCTTACACAATGGAATACATTTCCTTGTCATAGGTGGGGTATTTCCAGATAGTATCTACAAGTGTCTCACTATGGTATGCTACCAGATGACCGTGTTGAGTGAGAATTGTGCCTACAACATAGTCGGATGCATCAGTTTGAATCTCGAATGGTTGTTGCAAATCAGGTAAGGAGAGTATTCGAGTTGAGCACAAGCGATGCTTAAGATAATCAAATGCTTGTTTTTGTGCCTTCCCCCACTCTTACTTTTCCTTGCCACTGCCCTTGGTCACTTGGTTGAGGACCCATGCAATATGGGAGAATCCTAATACAAACCGTCGTAGAAGTTGGAAAGTACAAAGAAACTCTGAAGCTTGGTTAGTGTGGTCAGGGATGGCTAGTCACAGATGACTTGGATCTTAGTTGGATCCACATGTGCCCCATTCTCATCAACAATGTATCCCAAGTATTGGACACTATTCATGCCAAAGGAGCATTTTTCCAAGTTGGCATATAGCTTGTGTTGTCGTAAAGTGCTCAAAACCTATTGAATATGTTGCATGTGCTCCTCCCAAGTTCTATTGAAGATTAGGATGTCATCCAGATATACCACCACAAAAGAGTTGGTGAAGGGTCTCAAGACATCATCCATCAATCTCATGAAAGTTATTGGTGCATTTGTTAAGCCAAAGGGCATGACGAGCCATTCAAAGAGAGCTTCTTTGGATTTGAAAGTTGTCTTCCATACATCATTCGGTTTGATGGGAACTTGGTGGTAGCCAAACTTTAGGTCAATCTTGCTGAATAAATTCCCCCCCTTAAGTTGGTCAAGAAGGTCATCAATTCGGGGAATTTGGTACCGGTTCCTGACTATGATTTTGTTTAATGATCTGTAATCAATGCAGAGATTCCAGGTCCCGTCTTTCTTCTACACCARTACAATCGAGCTTCCGTGAGGGGAGGATTTGGGTCTCATGTGCCCCTTTTGAAGAAACTCTTGGATCTGATGCTTGATTTTGTCATTCTCCATCATCGAGCGACGATAGATTGGTCCATTCGGCATAGGTGCAACGGGGGTTAGATCATTTGAATGCTTGACTTGGAAGTGTGTCGGTACCCTTGTGGGTGAGGAGAAGATGTCTCTGTACTCTTCTACTATCTCGTCCACCTGTTTCTGTTGTAAAGAGATCCTCTATGTAGAGACATTCCTTGAAGATATTACAAGTAACAGAATCTCCAATCAACATTTTTAACACTATTTCTTACAAAACAATTGAGAAATCATAACTTAAAAGTTGAATTATTGTTGCCATAACAATTGGAGTAATGAAGAATTTGAATCTAAGCTATCATTCACTACAACTCAAACTCAACATTCCATGAAGACATTATATGAAGATATTACAAGTAACTAAATATTGAGTTGACATGTTCAACACTACTCCTTACTTAAATTTGAGTAATCTTAACTTAAAATTTGAACTATGATTGTCACAAGAATTATGGAAATGAAGAATTCAAATTTGAGCAATCATTAAGGAAGATTATTGAAATTTCCAAGTCATGATTGTTCTTGTGTTCTTAGCATGTCCATGTTTTACTTAATCATTGGTCATATTTCAATTCTCCTTACTAAAATAGTTGTTTTATCAATTGTTGAAATTAAAATTTACATTCACATAAATTTCTTTTAGGAATATTGTTGAAAGTGTTGAGTTAGAATTATTCTTGCATTCTCACCATATTTCCATTTGTACTTAATGATTGGTCACATTTCAATTCTTCCTTGTTGAAATTTTCATCTTGATGGTTGTTGAAATTGAAATTCACATTCACTCAAAATTTTGTAAGGAAGATTGTCAAAACTATTGAGTCAAAAAATTTATTGCATTCATAGCATGTCCATGTTGTACCTAATCACTGGTAACATTCTAATTCTTCCTTGTTGAAATTATTGTCTTTTCTATAGTTGAAATTGAAATTCATGTTCGCTCAAATTTCTATAAGGAAGACAAAATAAATCGTTGAACTGGGATTGATTTTACTTTCTCACCATATGTCCAAGTTGTACTTAATGACTCGTGATAGAATGAAATGGAGATTTCACCCCATAACATCCAATTAGAGGTCAAGAAGTGTTAATTCAGTTCCACTAGATCCTTTTCAAATGTCTACAACAACAATATTTTGGGAGCCTTCCCTAGGCCTTGTTGGACTCAACCTCGTGTCTTAATAACCATCACAAAGATTGTGAGCCAATAACTATTCAATTGGTAGAGGTGTCATTAAGCATAGTTCATGTTAGATCTAATCTCACATTGTAGTTAGTGACTAGGAGAAGTTGAACATATTGCTCCAAGTGGGAGAAGGCCTAATAACAAATCTTATAAAGGAAGCAAGTCCCCATTGCCCCATGACCCTGAATTTTAATCAACCCTTCTTTATCACAATGAAATAAGAATCCATGGACAAATCCACAAATTTAAACAAAACCTACCCCGAAGCACCTATAGAGATTAATCAGAGCATCAAGTCTCAACATCATGTCTAATTGGTTAGTTTAGCCACATAACCCAAGTGGTGGAACGCATAGCAATAAAGCTTCTCATCCTAACGACTTCCCATAGCCTCATGGTCCTAGATTATAGCCAACCCTCGTTTATCATAATGAAGCACGAGTTTGTGGCTAGATAGAGATAAATTTCAATAGAACTTGTTATCACACAATTTGTAGCTTTGGTAAATCCAAACCCAAACCTCAAGCGTGTGAGAACTACGGGAGTACCTACCCAATATCACCTTAGATAGACACTCCCCTCGCTTTAGTGATGATAAGTCACTGCAAGGGGGGAATCTCGGTGACCCTAAGGGGATTGAGATGGAAAATGAAGGGATGGTAAGTGAAACCCCTATAGTTCAAGAATAAAGTAGAATGATGGTTTGGAAAAGAGTCTTGAATGAGGGTAAATGGTTGTCAAATGTTGTACACTTGCAAAACAATCTTAGCCTTTCCCGAAACAAGACAATTGATGTATATAAAATCCTTAAATCAAAAGGGATCAAGAAAGAAACCTTTATGTCCCAAAATCACATCAATATATCAGATTTATATCAAAAAATAACATTAGCAAATGGCTGCAAAATATGTTGCCAAATGTCAAGTAAAGATACTAGAAACTAAGCTAGCAATTACTAGTTTAACTTCCACTGAATAGAGAAAGACTTTAATGGAATTTAGGTTTGTTTATTAGATGTTATTAATAAGTGGTTGTATCAAACAATTGCTACGAGAGAAATATCTAGCCACCAAAATCAGCAAGTAAACCACCCAAACATTAGCCAATAACTAGTAGAACAATTACCAAGGTTTACAAGTGAATTTTAATGGTAGATTAGAGAGAGATAGATGAGAACGAGAGTTTTTTGCAACCCTAATGGTTGTAGAATTAATTTGTAACAACAAAGAGAACTACTTGGCTGAGGTAGATGCCCTAGTGACTCAAGCAAGCTTATATCCTGTAAAATTGATTCCAACTTGAACAAATGCAATATCTCCAAAATTCACGTATACGAATGCAATGATTATATTTACCCAATGAAAATTAGACTAGTTCCTTTATCAATTGGGCTATGGAGTCTCTTGTTGTAAGGGCTAACTGTGTTACCTCCCTAGGGGTGTAAACCTTTTTACTCCATAGGGAAAACAAAGCTAGCAAGGTAAATCCAGGAGGGTGTACGCCTTTTTACTTCTCCTAGCAACCTTGTTAAGTAGCTTATCTAAAAAATGTAATAGAATTAGTGGAGGGTGTATGCATTTATACTCCTCCAAGGGTTTTGACAACAATAATCATGAAACAATAAGAAACACTAACAATATGCAGAAATTTCCTTACCAATTCCACAAGATAGCAAGATAAATCCTTGTTACCAAGTATATTACACCACAAAGGAGAGATAAGCATCCAAGAGAGATAGCACACCACTTCTTCCACAAGAGACAAGTAACTAGCATTCAAAGAGAGAATGGGATATAGATATGTGATTTTCCCAAAGAGGGCGAAAATTTCAGCCAATATGAATGTAATTCTCAAGTGAGTTGTTATGTCAAAATGAAATGTCATGACCTTTATTTATACAAGGTCATCTAAAATTAGTTTTTCTACTTAACTTAGGGTAAAACACAAATTAGGGAGGACAACATCCTAATTCTCCCCTTTACAAATTTAATTTCAAAATTATAAAAAGTAAAATCCCTAAATGATGACATCGTGCCCTAAAGGGGTGACAATTTGGCATAGAGAGAAAATCGTTGAGCTAGTTGAAGGAGACATTGGGCCTCCAACATATCTTCATGGTGTAAAGGTATTCCTCCATCAAACATGTCAAATTATCATCAAATCATCACCACCACCAAAACCCTAACCTTCTGAGTGATGTCAAACCCCAGAAGTGCAGAGCATGGCCTCCAAAGGAAATTCGTTGGGGTTAGGAAGGCTAGTGAATCACCTGCAAGGGATCCTCAAGTTCCTCCAAGGGAAATGTCCCTCATACAAGTGTCCAAGAAGTAAGGGTGCAATATTCAATGTATGGGCTTCATGCCCCAAGTGAAGTTCCAAGTGACCTTGTGCCTTCACAAAATGACTTCCACCTACCAAGGCCCTGTAAATACAAGTAAATTCGCCCTCCAAGGGCTCACAATTCACAAGCATCATGCCAAGTAAGTCATATATAATAAAGAACCACCCGAACATGTGCATCAAATTCCCCCTCTCAAAATAAACAAATGCTCAAAGACCTTATGCAACTTTCCAAATTTAGGTATGGGAGGGTTGTCATGGTGACCTATTGGGTGAATCCTTCCCCAAGTCAAGGAGTGTTTCCCAGGTGGACCCTCTCTAAATCGTGTGAAGAGTATGAGGTGGGTGGGGGGTAATACTTTTTGACGTGGGTTTTCTTGACATACAAGGGCTCATATTGTCTCATTTATGGGTGCCTTTGTACATGGTGTGTTTCCCTTCGTCCTTGATGCATGATTTTTCCAAACCCTTTTTGCCATTAATTTATTAGAGTATTTCCAAGTTGAAGCTAAAGTGGGACTTCTACCTAAGCATGAAAAAAAATTCCCACATTAACTCTACCTTGGTCACACTTGACCATGCTTCCCCAAGTCTCGACGATATGTGGGACTTCTACCTAAGCATGAAAAACATTGCCTGCACACACTCTACCATGGTTGGCATGCTCAATTAGTTATTTATTTTACGAGTCCCTCAATTTTTTGTGAGAAACATTTTGTTGTTCTCAAGATCCCTGGGTGAGAATCTGGAAGGTTTATGATTGGATTTTATCTTTTTCCAGCTACAAGCCTCTGGGCCTTTAGCCCCTTCTTCCCATGAAATGAGGTACAACCCCTTCTTGGGTCAATGTGGCCCAAAAACCCAAAAGGTGAAGAAACAAAGGGAAATAAACATGGAAAGTAGCAAGTATGTGCGGGAGCAGTACGATGACTCATCAAGGAGATCCCCCAGTAGAAATCCTTTCCTCGAGGGTGACCACTTATTAGGACAACAATGTCAACAACCAAGGTGAAACAAGGCAAAGAGCATAATTTCTAAGCAAACATTTTCAAAATTAAGAAAGGACCCTTTGCAACATATTCAAATGCTTCATTTACTAAAATGACACTTACCACAACATCGAACTCGTTACCTCATGGAGCAATACATGTCGTCCTCTATGAGCCTAGCTGGTGTGGTGAATGGTGCATCCATCGATCACAAGGTGATGAGTGGTGTGATGTGGGGCTCTTCCTACTGGTTTGTCTCTCAGTACTCCATGTCTTCGTCTTGAGGGCCTCGAGACATCATCTCCTTAGTTACCCCTAGAAATGGGGGGTAACAGAGCCTACCCCATAGCACCTATTGAGGATATCCAAAGCATTGGCTCAAAAACAAGTCTAGTTATTTAGTTTAGCTGCTCAAAAACAAGTCTAGTTATTTAGTTTAGCCATGTAACCCATGTGGTGAAAGGCCTACCAACAAATCTTCTTGGACCAACAAGTCCTCATCGCCCTATGACATTAATTGTAACAAACCCCCATTTATCACAATGAAGCATGAATCCATGGTTACTGTCAAAGTTCAATAGATTCTACCTTGGAGCACTTGTTGAGTATAATTGAAGCATTGGCTCAACAATGAGTCCATGTTGTTAGTTTAGAAACATAACCGGAGAGGTGGAAGGCCTAGTACCAAGGATTCATAGCCCAGAGAATGCCCATTGATATGTCACCCTGAATTATAACTAACCCTCCCATGGTCAGAGCCAAAGTTTAATATAACCTACCCTAGAGAACCTCTTAAGGAAAATAGAAGCATTGGCTCAAAAAAAATTACATTTTGTTAGTTTAGACACATAACCCAAGTGGTGGAAGGCCTAGCAACAAAGGTTCTTAGCCCAAAAAGTGGCATGGAAAATTTTAGGGGCGAAATTTCACCCATGGGAAACATTTCAGGGTTCAAAATTTTGAGGGGGAAATTTTTTATTGAATTAGTGTTTAAGAATTTTTAGCCCAAATATTAAATTTATATATGTGTGTGTGTGTGTGTGTGTGTGTGTGTGTGTGTGTGTGTGTGTATGTTAGATCATTCATCCCCCATAAGACAGAAAGGAAATCCATTGAAATAGGGTTCACCCTCCAAATTTCATGACCAAACTTTCAATTCGCCTCGATTTCTCGAAATAGAGATTTCTTGGTAAATGATTCGCCCAAGATTTCCTCAAACCATGGTGTTTTTGGAACTATTTTTCCTGCATTTCCTCGAATCATGGTTTTATGGCAACGATTTTTCCCATGGATTTCCTTTGGGAAACAATTTCACCCATTGATTTTCGATTTCCCCCTACATTTCCAATTGTGTCCATGTATTTCCTTCATTTGTGTATACCTCTTCCATTAATTTCATCATATCTACACATTTATACCATTGGTGAATCGATTCTCCCGCTAGTGCTCCCAATTGATGAGAATAATATTGTGTGGATAGTGGAATTCTGGGAGGAATGGCAGTTCCCTTCAACATCTATAATCATTTCTTTTTAATTTGTTTTATTTGGAGGATCTCCTAACATGATGTAGGATGGGTTATTTTCATAATAGCTTAGGTTATTATTACATCATAGGACAAGGCTTGTAAAGTACATACAGTCACAATTTGTCAACTTGCTTAAAGTAATTTATTTGAGTTTGAATAATGAGTGATTAGTTACATAACAAGAAGAGATATGAATAGTAGATATGTGTTATATGGTACTCATACAAGACCGGAATTCAATCTTTGGTAGTACTAGAAAATTATAAGAATTTTATAGGCCATGGTTCCTCTACACCCTCAAGATAAGGTAACTTCATTAAATATAAATACTAAAGTCATTCAAACTAACAATAAGCATGTAGTACCAAATGAAGTGCTCGATGAGAGAATTGTGCAAAATGGAGTAGATCAGAAAGGGTTCACGGAGACGATGTTAATTTTAGATGTTTTGGATAATTGTGTTAGAATAATGTTGATGTGCTCATTTAACCATATACAATGCTACACCATTGTCACCCAACCATAGGCATAAAGCTATTAAAATATTCGATGTGCTCGTTTTTCCATAGATAATATCTCAATATTGTCACCCAACCATAGGCACGCAGCCACCCCGGAGCACCGTCACCTTGATATATAGAATGATTCTGGAAGTAGTACCAAACATAATAGATAACCAAGAGATAGTGTGTCCCTCTCTCTCTCCAAGAATAGTGCACCAAACAAAGAGTCCACAAACCAGAAACCAAGACCAAAAACCTAGTTGTCGTAGTTGCAGTTGCACTCCTTCTCCAAACTTGCGCACCACATAACTTGTATGAGTTGTGAGTGAGTGAATGTCCAAATGAGCTCACGTTCCCTCTATTTATAGTCCTCTTTGTCACCTGTCCAAGCCGACTTCTTCTTTTAGAGGCTAATACTTAAATATTAATTCTTTTATTGAGCCGACATGTCTTCTAGGGTTTCTACACATCTGTTTAGGGTTTATCTAGCTTCCAGAACATTCTAATCTAGTCAGAGGTTACACATGGAGTTTAATACCTCAAGCAGCTACCGTAACATCAACACTCCCTCCTAGATACGGAGGTATTTAATGGTAATGGTCTTGAGCACAAACAAACCATTTTGTTGGTAGCATCATCATAGCCACACATGTTATCTCATGATCACATAGATCAACTCACGAGCAACATCACCACTATCAATATCATCTAATAGCATCAACTGCATCATCTCTCAAGGCTATACTCCATATGAGTTATCGAACATGATGTTGAAACACTCACTCAACAGAGTGATAGAAGGACCATTCGTCTACTCCGTACATGCATCCTAGAAGAATGTTTGTCCCAATAGATGTTGAAAGCCTCGTAATGGGATACGAGGACCATTCTTCTAATATGGACATACATCCTAGAAGAATGATTGTCCTCTCCAGATGTTGAAAACCACGCCATGGGATACAAATACCATTCCTATAGGGATTTCAGTTTCAGACTATTTTCTAATCGGGTCATATGTACCATAGAGATAAATCTCTACCCATATGGCTTAGAAAATATCGGTCTCGTATAAACCACCCTAATCAGGACGTTATGTCCTTAGGGGGAAAACTATTCAACATGATCGAGCCAATAATTGTGCCTCATGAGAATATCGATCATGAACCATTTTCCTAATCGGGCCACAATATGTGCCTTAGGAAATTATCAATCCATGATATGTCATCAATCTATCAACCTGGACCAATCTCCACAGGGAGAATGTCTGTCTATCAGCAATTTGTTCTGCATGAACCATTCTCCACCTGGAGAATGCATGTCCACCAGCACATCGACTATCCATCTAGCTTGAAATCATCTCCATCACTAGTGGTAGTCTCCATGGAAATCAGATAGTAGCATACAACTGCTACAATTCCATCCAATAGAACATAATTGTTCCTATCCATATTAGTACACAACTATTGCCCAATGGTACACAACCACTCCTAGTAGCATACAACTACTAACCAGTGACACATAGTCACTACCAGTGGATCACATCCACCACAGTAGCATAAAGCTACTGTCCAGAGACATACAATCTCCACAACAATCAAATCATATCATCTGATATCATCCTGCATCAATATTGTCATCAATTGCATCACATCTAAGTCGTACTAGAATGATGTGATTGCATCATATCTAAGATATACTGGCGTAATATGGAGTATCATCTACAACATCTCTAAGCCATACTACCATGATGTTGATGCATCATATCTAAGTTGAATGCCACCTCTAAGTTGTACTCACATGATGTAGATCAGTGCCTCATTGTGTCATATCTAAGTTGTATGATCATCTCTAAGTCATACTAGCATGACATAACTAGCATGATGTCAATACATCATATCTAAGTTGTATGCCACCTCTAAATTGTACTCACATGATCATATATAGCATGACACGAACCCCCTACATCATCTCTAAGTTGTATGGTCATCTCTAATTCGTACTAGCATGAAATATCTAGCATGATGTCAATACATCATATCTAATTTGTATGTCATATCTAAGTTGTAATCGCATGGCCATATCTAGCATGATGCGGCTCACCACCATCGTCTCTCAGTTGTACTAGTGTTAACATAACTATCATGATGCAAGCATAATCTCTAAGTTGTATGTTCACCTCTAAGTTGTACTAGCACGATGCTCCTTGGGCCATTGTATCAACAACTCCAACCATTTGTATCATATCTGAGATGTAATAGCATGATGCAAGCATCATCTCTAAGTTGTACTAGCATGATATAGATATGCAGCTCACTGACAGTCCATGATGCCACATATCAGTGTTCCCTCCCAACCAAGGAAGTCATCTCCTCCCTTTCAACCAAGGGAGCAATCTCCACGAGCCCCAACTTGTCCCTCAAGTATACAAACTTTATCTTGGACAAAGGCTTCATCAAAATATTTGCAGTGTAGTCATCAATGGAGATATACTAGACAACCACTTCTCCGCTATGGACTATAGTGCTTGATCTCAATGTGCTTTGACCTATAATGGAATGTCGAGTTCTTTAAGAGATTCACACAACTCTGGTTATCACAATATATCACGGTCAAATCCAACACCTTATCAAATGGTCTAGAAACCAGCTTACAGAGCCACATTTCTTTCGTACAAGCATCACAAGCTGCAATATACTTTTTGTTTTCTACTAGCCCATGATATCATAGCATATCCCATACTAAAACACATACCAAAAGTGTTCTTTATGTCATATTCACTCCCTTCCCAATCTGAATAAGTAAATCCATGCAGTTGTACATCACTGTTTGAGGCATATCTCAAACCATAAGTTATCGTCCCACAAAGATATCTCAAGATATGCTTTGCAACTATTCAATTCTCATGTCTGGGTTCCACCTGGAACTGGCTCAACATGTTTAGAGCAAAGAAAATGTCCAGCCTAGTATTCACCAAATACATCAAGGAGCCAATCAACTATCGGTACAGAGATGAGTCTACTAGATCAGAATCAGAGTCTCTTAACTTCCTCAAATATGTTACCATGGGAGTTGCCATGGATTTGCAATGCATCATCCCAAACTTCTGAAGAATATTTACAACATACTTTCGTTCCCACGGGAAGATTTCACCACACTTTTTTTGTACTTCTAGTCCCAAATAATAATGCATGAGACCAATAACCTTCATATCAAATTTTGAGGCTAGCTCTTTCTTAGCATTGAATAGTGAGAGGCTCTACACCAAGCTCTTGGAGCTTGCTTGAGTCCATACAAGTTCTTCTTTAATCTGAATACATGGGTTTCTCTCTGGTGTACCTCACAACCTTGAGGTTTCTCTATATATGCCGCTTTCTCAATTACTCCATTGAGAAAGACGGTCTTTACATCCATCTGATGTAAACTCCAACCCATGTATGTTCCTAGAGATATGATGTCTCCATAAAAGGTGTATTTGGCGACTGGAGAAACCGTCTCATCATAGTCTTCTTCCTCCTTCTAGGAGAACCCTCTAGCCACAAATATTTCCTTGTATTTATTGATACTTTCATTCATTGCATGCTTTATCTTGTAATCCCATATAGGCACAAATTCCCATACATAATTTTTCATGATGGATTGATATTCTTCCATCATAGTCTCCATTCTTTTTGTTTGACTGCTTCCTCAAAGGTGGAAGGTTTTGTAACTGGAACATGGTTTTGACTTATTTATTTCTATGAAAGTTATATCTGGAGCAACATACTTCTCTGCATCTTGAATGAACTCAAGAGCCCAAGCTGGTCTTCCCTTCTTAGTCTTATCTTGGTGTGGGTCTTCAGATCTTTGTGTTTCTGCCATGTCTGATACAACATTCTTACCTCTCTATGCATCTGAAATACTGGGATCCACAAGATCTATATCATGGACCTCATCACGGTCCTAGCTACTTCAGCCCACAGATGCAATGGTAAGTATTGATCATGGATCATGGCTTTTACTGCTTCCATAATTGAACAAATATTTCTTTCTTCCACACCATTTTGTTGAGGATTGTAGGAAGTGATGATCTCCCTCCTAATCCCGTCCTCTCTACATAATGTATTGAGATCATCTGAGGTGTACATTCCTCCATTATCGAACCTCAAGATATTTAACTTATTTTTAGATAATATTTCCACAAGTGCTAGAATTTCTCAAACTTACTAAATACTTTTCCCTTTTGCTTCCAAAAACAAGAGCAAGTTTTATGTGAGAACTCATCAATCACTGAAACATATTTCACATACCCGTTTAGTGAGAGGGTTGACATGCATCTGAGTGAAATATGTCCAAGACTCATTTTTCTTTCCACGCTTCCTTTATAATTGATAATTCGTGAGACCATCTGCTTCACCAAAGATGAAGTCATTTGCTCCATGCTAGAACTGTCACTGTAGCTCCCTCCTAGAGCTATCAATTATGACCTGCCCGGAACAACAAAAATAACAAAGAAAACAAAAAACAATATTCTTCAACACTCTTCCAGTGTTGTGATCAATCATTATTTCATAGTAACCTTTTTGTAACAAAAAAATATATCTCCATGGTAGCCTTCATGGAATCTTGTAAAATAACCTTCATGAGACAAAACATTTCCAATATAATAAAATTTTCATAACATATATATGGTAACAAGAATAAATAACAATTTCTTGGTGATCATCATAGTATGACCAAGGTGACCTTCCCGGGAGAAAACAAGAAATATCTCTCTAGAGGAGATGTTAGTTCATCTTGTAAACAAGTACAATAAGCATCTATATCAATGGTATTCATATGCAATCAAGTATTCATTGCACCTAGCAATAATAGAACCTTTCAAAGACTGTTTTCACAATTTGTAATGTAGCAACTATCACCCTTGATATATGCAAATTGGAAGCTTAACAATTTAATCAAACTTGGAACCTGAAGCCTCAACTGTTATGGAGGATGCACTTGTTCCTTTGAATGCACTGGATCCAAGATTACATCTTGGACAAGGTCTCTAGTAATTTCCCTACAAACACACTCATGTTTTTCTAGATGATATAACTTGCATAGCATATACAAGTGCATACCTTTGAAATCTTGTAGCATCGTCCAACTTGTCTTCCAATATGAAACTAGATACCATCTTCACAAGAAGAGATTAGAAACTAAATCAGAAGGTTCAATGATTAGAACAAGGTAGAAACTCTAAAATTTCAACTTTGACCACAAAATCAATTTGACCAAAAGTCAACCTTTGACTTTGACTTTGACCAAAAATTCAAACTTGACATTTTTGCAAGATGAAGGTACCAAGAGGTGCACTAGGCTAGGGCACACTAGGATTTCATGGAATTAGGTCAAATGCTTCACCAAAATTTGTTGAATGCAAGGGTTAGGGTTTGATGCAGCTGCATAATCAGAAAACCTATCTGTAGTTGTAACTGGTGCCACAAAAAGCTTAACAAAGAATTGTCACACTACCTTCCAGTGGTTAAACTGTCTTGAAGGTGGTGTGGGCCCATAGCCTGTTAGAATAATATTGATGTGCTCGTTTAACCATAGACAATTCTAAACCATTGTCACCCAACCATAGGCATAAAGATGTTAAAATATTTTATGTGCTCTTTTTACCATAGACAATATCTCAATATTGTCACCCAACCATATCCATGCATCCACCCCCGAGCACCATAACATTGACAAATAGAATGATTCCAAAGGCAGTATGAAACCCAACAGACAACCAAGAGATAGTGTGTGTCTCTGTCTCTCCAATAATAGCGAACCAAATAGAGAGTCCACAAACCAGAAACCAAGACCAAAAACACAGTTGCAGTAGTTGCAGATGCACTCCTTCTCCAAACTTGCACACCACTTAACTTGTGTGAGATGTGAGTGAGTGAATGACCAAATTAGATCAAGCCCCCTCTATTTATATTTCTCTTTGTCACCTGTCTAGGCCAACTTCTTATTTTAGAGGCTAATACTTAAAAATTAATTCTTATATTGAGTCGACATGTCTTCTAGGGTTTATACACATTTGCTTAGGGTTTCTATAGCTTTCGGGACATTCTAATCTAGTCAAAGGTTACACATGGAGTTTAATACCTCGCGCAGCTACCGTAACATCAACAAATTGAACATATATAGAATTCATTATGTCATAGGAATACCATCACATTTTATTGCTCTCAACATCAAAACCCAAACAACGAAAATCCCCCTTATACCTCATCAATATTTCTTCACTCCAATTAGATTGAATGGCCTTCAATTCATTGGAAAGTATTGGTTACCTTTCAATTCATGGACAGAGACTGGTCATTTCTTGAGAAAAAAAAATCCCATGAAAAGATGAGGAAGGTGGTGGATGAAGCACGTGTTGATAAAAACTCAAGAGTGGCGGTGTGCTTGGGAATCCAACTTTTTGTGGATTACCTTTGCATGACTACCCCATATGTGCTAATAGTGATGCATTTTTCCTTGTTAAAGTTGGCCAATATAAAGGAGAATCATGACAGTATGAAATGGAGGCAAGAGGACATTGTCGGCATGCCCTCTTCATCACCTCCCTTGGATGTGGTCTTTATAAACTGTCTTCCAACCTTGAACCACTCTCTTCCAAGAATATTTGAGGCTATGTTCTTATGTTGTGCGCTAGGTAAGATTCTTTGTGCCTTTCTGAGGATTTTCAAATGTGCCTTTATTCAAATGGGGATAACAGAATATATGTCTAGTATATATATCACTTTCTTATTTTTGAAATTGGATACAATATTTGGAATTTGGTGAGTATATTCGTTCCAAATATGAGTTAACCCATAACCACACTCCAGTGCCTCCATTTTATCACTTGGCACCACTCAGTGTGATTACAACATTATCTTGTAGCAAAGTTAGGTCGATAGTAGATAAGTTGTCGGATACAAGAAATGGGAACAGTACAAGGAATGTCATTTGAAGGTTTCACATATAAGAAATGTGTACACTATATATATCTAATACTATATGTACAAAAATATTACCAAACATAGGAGGTTAGAAGAAACATTGCATATTGTAGATAGTGCAATTTGAACATTTAAAATGTTATAATCTAAAGAAAAGCATGGACTTAATTAGTTTGTAGAAAATAAATAAAGATAAGCATGGATAGAACTAGTTTGAAGAAAATAAACAAATTTAGTCATAGTGAATTAATAAAGGAAAAAAATATAATATTTCCTTTGTTGCTACATTGAAATTAAGTCCAAAAATTGAGCTAATCAGTGATATGCCAAAAAAGAGACAAACATATGTCAAGAGCTTCTGACAAATCCTATGCAAAATGAAAATAAACTTAAAACTCTAGATCATCAAGATTATTTGCTAGAATGGTAGTTGAGCTTGAGCAATTTACAGAGCCACTACTTTGGTCAGTGGGTTGCCTAGTGTCATCTAGCATGTCTTCAACATTGTCTTGCAAAACCTCAAGTGGAGGCTTATCATCTCCATTGTCTTGTGAACTGCCATAATACCACATACTAGTGGGTCATGTTTGGTACTCTAGTTGTTGTTGAGATAGTAAACATAGATTTGAGTGTACAAACACCAAATATTTTTATTTTTGTGTGCTTAAGTGATTCCTCTTTACCGGATGGATAAAAGTATATTCTCTAGTTTCTCTCACATGTAGATGAACTAGTCACTTATGTAGTAAAATTAACAATTTGTAACTAAAATTTAACAATCGATATTTAAAAGCTTGAAAGTTCAATTCCATAATGCAAATAAAAACAAAATTGTTTAAACTACAAAACACACTAAAGGTATTGTTTATTGAACATACCTATGGAAGCAAACAAATAGCCAACTGAAAAAGCAAGGGAATCCTTGTAACATATTGTGTCCAAAATTTTATGGGTCCAAATTGTTCTCTGTTATATGCATAACAAAGTGTTCCTTGGATGTCAAGAACTCTCCCAACTCACATTGTTAAGAAGTGTTATTGTCACGATCATAACACCTACTTATAAAGGTGTTCCAATTCTACATCACCTCTACATTTGAATATGGTTTCTTGTGAAACCATTTGGGGTTGAGAAGGAATGCAACCAAATGAAAAGGATTGTGTAGCATATTCCACCTTGTAAAACTGAGATCCCGCACATTGTTCCTAGTTTCCCCATCAGTCCTAAATTTTACATCTTCTATTATGTCACAAAGCTTCTCTCTCATTTGATCCATACTCCTAAACACATCCCCTAAGCATGGATAATCACCATCAAACATGTGAAGGGTGGAAACAATAGGTGTGACGAGGGTAATTGTAACATACCCAACCCCTAGACTTTAATATGCTAGTGGGGCATAAAAAAAAAATAGGTTTTACTAAACTACTTTCCTTAAACACAACTCTAAAGTTGAGTATGCATTTATAGGTCGTTTATGCTCCTTTCCCACGATTATCAATATGCTCGAATCCAAGCTTTGGACAATAAAGTACGATATCTCAAAGTTCGTAAGCATTTTGCAAGGTTACATTATCATGTCCACGTGGCACCCACCTATTCCTTTTATGCACGTGTCAATCGACGTGGTTTCTCTCTTCAAAGCACCAATGAATAGAATTACATGGCATTGTTGGACAAAATTTTCGTAAGTCACATGAACTAATTTAAAGAAGTCTCGATGGACAAGTCAGTCAAAGCATTTATGGACACAAATACTAAACGTTGATGAATGAGTTTAAGGAAGTGTCGATGAGTCGGATAAAGCCCAAACATCGATGAATAAGTTTAAGGAAGTGTTGATTAGTAGGTCCGACAAAGCGCCGATCGGCACAAATACAAAACACTGATGAATAAGTTTAAGGAAGTGTCGATGAGTCGGACAAAGGACCAAACACCGATGAATAAGTTTAAGGAAGTGTCGATGAGTCGAACAAAGGACCAAACACTGATGAATAAGTCTAAGGAAGTGTCGATGAGTCGGTTTGACAAAGCATCGATGGGAGCAATCTGTTGAGTTATCGGGAACATAAAATAGATCTTGGACAACCTTTTGTCTGCCCCACACACCACAAGGAGATAACTCCCTTCTTTGCTACACAATCCCTCAAAAGCCTCCCCCTCAATTGTTGAATCTTAGTTTCATCATCTTGATTTTTTTGTATCCTACAATACACCTCAATCTGACGAATCCAATTATCTAATTTCTCAGCATTTACTTCTCCATTGTACATTGGCAATTCGAATTTAATAT
>SNQJ01S0000787.1:41745-76668 GCA_010110895.2 Picea sitchensis | reverse complement strand
TTCCTCAACATGGTTAGAATGACACAAAGTCTCGTATACTTCTTTAAAATCAGTATCTAAAGCATATTGCTTAACATAACTCTCATGCATGATAGGACTATGCTTAAGAATAACTGAAGCACTAATAATAGGCCTTGGAAGCATATCATCAACTTTGTTATAAATGCCCTTCTTATACCCGATGACCAAGTGGAACTGTTGTAGAAAACCCATCCATCTGAAATGCCTAGCTTGTTGTAGCTTTGTTTTTTATTGTAAGTATTGCAGTGGTTGATGATCTGTGTGGACAATGGTTTCTTTCCCCAACAAATAATGTTTCCATTTTTTCACACTTTGTACCAATGCATACAACTCCTTATCATAAGTAGGATAGTTAATCATGGCACCATTAAAAGTTTCAGAATGAAAACAAATGGGCTTACCATGTTGTAGCAAAACTGCTCCCATTGCATAATTGCTTACATCTGTTTGGATTTCAAAAGGTTGTCTTAAATTTGGAAGTGCAAGAACTGGCGCTGAACTGATTTTAATTCAGAGATTGGAATATTTCAGCCATGGATGTACAACCTCATTCTCAATCATAATCAATCTACATGTGCTTTGAATTCATGTAACAAAATGACATCTCGAAATAAGTGGCTCCTCCATTCGGAGGTGAATTAATGATCTTCTATTGTGGGTTTTATTTGTCATACCTAAAAATAATTATGTACTAAAAGCATGTGATGCATTTATCTATTTTACAACAAACTTCTAGGTTATATAACTATCAAGTTTTGTGAGACTGTTGTTTTGTAGATTTAGAATATTGGTATGGCATCCTATGCAGGGCTCATAGTCACAAATATAATAATTAAATCACATTAATTGTCCTACAATAACCTTCAGCTGTGATATATTTATATTTAGCACATGATTCAAAAGCAAAAGGAAATATGTGATATGTGTAATTATTCCATTAGGTTAGAACTTAGAAATAATAATTCTCAAACTTGATGGATAATATAAAATGGGGAAAGAATGTGTACTCTTCTTGTACCTTTATCTAGATAGTTGTGACCCTTCATAATAATTGCCCACCATGACTAATTATTATTAGCATTTTGTATGTTACTGCTTTATTGGGTATACTACTCATTGTTTTTTAAATTGGTCAACTTAGACTCAAACTTGGTTGAGTTGACCATGTTGATCTTCAATTGTACTAACTCAATCCCTTACTCAATTCGATGATGGGTTTGGTACCTAATTCCCCAAGTTAATGTATCACTCGGCCAGTTTGGTACTAAATAAGTCCAACTTGACTGGTTCAATGCCAAACTGGAGCAACTCGGCCGAGTTGCTCATCAATTGCCAAAAATGAAGAGGATTTGGCTTCTCTATGTAATTAATTGCACCTGTGAAGAGCATTATTAAAGGATTATGCAACTTCTAAGTTTGATATGTGGTCTTCATTACAAGCATTGTTGATGGCTCTGGCTCCATTATCATTCCTACAATAATATTGTCACTTGTTTGTTAACATATGATAATTTTACAAACAAATTTTAGCAGTCCAATCACAATTTTATTCCACAAGTTGTCGAGTTTTCAACTCAAAAATTATTGTTCCTGCAGTTTGTCATTTCCCTCCAGGTTCTGCAACAATATGAGTGTGAACTAATTAATGTGATCCATCTTTTGGGGATAAAAGGTACATAAAAGAATAAATCAAAAGGTCTTTTTAAATTCAAGGAAAGTAGCCATATTTCTCTCAAAACATATGAATGCATTGTCAATTACAGAACTCTATAACCAACATGGATGCTAGAACTATAATAATAACCAATCACTATAGGTGGTGGCATAGGATATATGTTCAGTTTTGTCTTGATGTCCCATTTCTTCCACATTCATTTCAAATAGTGACCCCCCACAAAATATCTCAATAAGAAAGATTATTGGTGCAGTTGGGACAAGCTTGCAACAAGAATGCATGTGCTACTTTTTCTTGCAGACATGCCCTAGCATACATTTTCCTGAGTATTAGAAGAAATTTTGAGGGAACTTATGTTTTAGCTATCTCATCAAAAGGTTATTATGCCTCCTCAACTAACCCTAACTTACCAAGCCAGTCAATTAAAATAGCCAATGTTTTATCTCTTGGGTTGAATCCATTATTTTCAAGGTTCAACAACAAGATTAGTGCCTTCTCAAGTATCTTGTATCTTGTAGCATGTTTTTTGTACTCTCAAGCATACTTCGAGCCTCATTGATTATGTATTATGTTTATGATATGTATTGCACTTCGTGCCATTTTGATATTTTCACATGGTATATACTTGCACAAACTTTGATATTGTCTCTAATAGTTTGTAATCTTCAAAATATAATTTTTCCATTAAAATTTTAATATTTTATGTATTTTTTAATAAATTGAGTCAAAAAATTCAAACCAATATGATTCCAATCCGAGTCCAATATGATTCCAATCCGAGTCCAAGACAAGTTTGAGTTGACCCAAGGCCGATTTTGAGGCCAAGTATGTGTTTTAAAACATTGATACTATTATAAATTATACCATATCATTTTGTCAAAGAACTTATTGTGGCCAGTTTACACATTGTTGTCTCGTGATAATCATTCATTACATTATGCTTCGATGCTCTGTTCTAATGTTAAAATTGAATTGTTGATTTATTTAAATGGGATACTTTACAACCGGAATGAGTAGTTCTATTAAACATTCTCTCTCTTTTTTCTTACTGGCCTTTTCATATGGTTGATATTCCGCTACATTTTATTTTCTTATATTTGATGGGTGCTTGACTTGTGTTTTCTTTTGGAATTAATTGTTACTACTTATTGGCGGGTGACTTGTAGGGAAATGGGTATGGAGTTTGAACATTCTTTTGCTCCTCTCCTTGCTGCAGTCACGGTTTTTCCAATTTTATTCCTTTTTTATATAATCAATAGAATTCACCCTCAAACTCTTGAATGACAACCAAATATGCCCTCCTTATTTGATTTGTCTTAACATATTACGAATTTTATTCAGCTACCATTCTGGATTAAAAATTGACCTATAATTAAATATGTTTTTAGTAGCTAAGATGCCACAATTATACATAAAATTTGGCTACTATTTTCACTCTACCAAAATAGGATTGCATGGAGACATTTCACTTGAGCATTTTTTCTGAGGTGGTGAGAGTCTAGGAATTTCTAAAATGCCAATTAGTTTTTGAGTATAAATATGTTGTATTTTGTCAATATTTTCCATTTTTATATAAGGTAAGATTTTTGATTGATTAAGAATGATATCATAATTTAAATTTGAAGCTTATATTCTATTAACATCCAGGCTTAGGATGTGATGACTTATAAATTCAAAGAGAAAGAGTCAACTTGTCACTTGCTAAAAATTAGACAAACTAAAAATATATAGCATATTCTATCTAGTCTTTGTCCCTCTATTGAACTAGCTAAGGTCCTCTCCTACTAACGTTTCCTTCCCAATCTCCACAATCGAATCAAATGTCAAATTGAATTATCAAGATTGATTTCATGAATACCCCAGTAGGTCATAAAGCATGGAACCAAATAAGAATGTCTAAGTGGTTTCCCGAAGCCAAGATTGGGACCATGCTTCCTATTTGAGGGGTTATGTAAGTAGGCATGCAAATGATCCTATGCCTCCTCTTAACTAAGTTGATTAAGTGGATCCCAAGAAATTGTTCACTATAAGACCTACAAGGAGGTGAATAAACATGAGGGTGAAGTGTTGAAATTGTTGAAACTGAAATTCATAGTTTCTCAAATTTCTGTAAGGACTCAACATACCATGTAGATATTACAAATCAAACTCAACATATCATATAGTCATCACAAGTGGTCATGCAATTTCCACATTTTTAATTTCCCTTACTAAAATTTGAGTAGTCTTAAATTAAAATTTCATCTCTCGTCATCACAACAATTTTGGTAATGAAGAATTCAAATCTGACCAATCATTAACTACCACTTGGACTCAACATTCCATCTAGATATTTCAAGTGGCCAAGCGGACTCGACATTTTTGGCAATCTTCCTCATTGAAAATTGAACAATCTTCAATTAAAACCTAAATTATAAGTGTTTTTAAGCATTCTTTGTATGTAATGTAATAAGACTATCATAATTTTACTTGAAAACTACTAAATAGACCCTCTTTTACCAATTGTTAATTCATTTCTCTTTTCTACTCTTGCAAGGAAACATGGACTTATTGTGCTTGTATCCAAAGCTCTTGAGATTCAAAAACTTGTACTCGGCATTCCATTAAGACATTACAAGAAACATAATCCTAACTCAACATTTTCAACACTATTCCTTACAAAAATTTGAGCAATCTTAACTTAAACATTGGACTATCACTGTCACAATGATTTCACAATGAAGAATACTAATCTGAGCAATCACTAACTATAACTCAGACTGAACATTCAATGAAGAGATTACAAGTAACGATATAGGCATAAGTGTTTCACACAATAACTCTTAATATGAATGAGGAATGATATAGCTTTTTTCTTATTGATTCAATAAGGAGGGAAAATAAAAGTGGCCTTCCAGGCTCAACATTTTTTATATACTTCCTAATTAAAACTTGAGCAATCTAAAATTAAAATTCCAATAATCATCATTAAAATAATTTCAATAATGCTTAATTTAAATTCGGGCAATCATTAACTACAAGTGGGACTCAAGATTGAATGTAGACGTTACAAGTGGTTATGCAAGCTTGACATTTTTGACAATATTCCTCACTAAAATTTGAGCAGTCTTAAATTAAAATTTCAATTATCATCATCACAACAACCATTAAATACTACCTAGACTAAACATTTCATGTAGATATTATAAGTGACCATGCTGACTTGACATTTTCAACAATCTTCCGTACTAAAATTTTAGTCTTAAATCAATGGTGGCCGAGTTGGATTTAACCTCATGACCTCCTTGATGAATACAACTCTCACATGGCAAGTCAAACCACTTGAGCTAAACCTTAGGGATTTCAATGGTGGGGAACTTATTAAGTATTCCTCATCAATTATTATCCGCTAAGATGCCTTCTTATGTAAAGTGGATCTTCTTCAATTACTAATTTGGTTCTAAACTGCATCAATATTACGAAAATTCAGGACATAAATAAACCAAGATAACTCGAAAGAGTTCTTAGTATTGTATATTCAATGAGAAAGTGATAGCTTTCTTATATAGGGATACAATCAAGTCGAGTCAATCCACTTCATGAATGTGGGATAAACCGATAAAGTGAAATAAGACATAAAAGCATAAACTAACCTAAAGTCGAATTGACTTTATTAATACCTAAGTCTAATATCTAGTCTACCATTATAAACTAATATTTATTTTAACACCCTCCCTTAATGGTCAATCTACTAACTACACCAAGCTTATCCCGGAATTTTACATATTTTCAAGACCCAAAGCCTTGGTGAGAATGTATGCAATTTGACCCTCTATAGGACAATGTTGCAGCTTGATAGACCCATCTTCTATAAGCTGATGAAATGGAAATGTACCTCAACATGTTTGGTACGCTCATGGAAGACAAAATTCTTGGAAAATTTCATCACCCCTTGGTTGTCACATAACAAAGGTGTTGGCTTTGTTTGTTGAATCTGCATAGCTGAAAGCATCCTCCTAAGACAAACTGCCTCGTATGCTCCTTTCACTACTCCTCGATATTTTGATGAAAGGGATATCACATGTTGCTTCTTACATATCTCAACAATCTCTCTATTGATGTCTAGTTCTCTACCTTTGGCATTGTCATGAATATGGAAATGAAGCTCACAGTGAAACTCAAATCAAGTCTAGTGTTTGTAAGATATCTTAAGCTACCCACTAGTTTCCTGTATATTGACTCATTAACTTCCTTAGAGTCAATTTTGGCTGAAATTTTCAACCTTTTGTCCATAGGTGTAGATGATATTTTGAAATTTGTCATTCTAAACTTGTCCAACAAACTTCTAGCATATTTTATTTGTGAGAAAAAAATTCCACTGCTTGTTTTCCGAACTTCTACACCCAAACAATAGTGTACGAGGCCTAGATTTGTCATGTCAAAAGCTTTTCCCATATTGAATTTTATCTATGGTATTGCACTTTCCTCACTACTTGTAATAATTATATAATATACATATATTACTAGAAGGATGATATCATTACCAACTCTTTTGACATACATGTCAGAATCTGAAGGACTCTGGTGGAACCCCTATTCATCCAAATATTTATCAATCTTGGTGTACCATGCCTTGGGTGTCTATTTCAATCCATATAGAGCTTTCTTCAATCTGCAGACCAAATGCTCCTTCCTTGAAACCTGAAAACTCTATGGTAGATACATGTATACCTCTTCCTCCAAATCTCACTTCAAGAAGGCACTCTTCATGTCCATCGGATGGACCTTCTAGACATTTTGTGTTATCATGGATAGAACAAAATGAATGGTGCTCATCTTTGATGTAGGAGTAAAGGTCTCCTCATAATAAATGCCCCTCCTGTTGAGAGAACCATTTTGCAACCAATCGTGCTTTATACTTTTCAACTTTACCATCTGCCTTGTACTTGACCTTGTACACCAATTTGTAGCCAATGGGTTTCTTCCCTGATGGAAGCGGTGTGAGATACCAAGTCTAATTTTTCATCAAACTCGCATGTTCAACTACAATGGCCCTTTCCCATTCATGGCTCCCTTGTGCTTCCTCGAACATTTGTGGCTCATATATTTCCTAAATATTGGCCATAAGAGCAAAGTGACTATGTTTGTTGTATGTTTTCTCTTTCTTCTCGATGATCATCCCTCGATCATTTCTCCTATTTGAACATCTCCATTGGTGTTTTTTCCGCCATGACTTTGGCCACCTATATCTAGATCAGAAATAACTAGTCTAAGATACTCCTCATGCTCGGAATATTCCCCCCATTTAGGTGGAGCTACCTAATGCTTGAAACCTGAATCCTCGACCACTTCTGGCTTCTCATAATTTGGAACTCAAGAGAATTTTGGAAAGGTCCAACCTCCTCATAAAAAACAACATCTTTGTTGAAGCTCAACTTATCAGTGTCAGTATCAACCAACCTATAATCCTTGTGAGTGTCATTGTACCCTACAGTCATCATCTTCTTTCTCTTTAGGTCTAAATTGGTTCTCTTCTCAGTTGGAATCCAAGTGTAGGCAATTGAACCAAAGACTTTAAGATGACTTACTTTGAGCTTTCTTTCAAACCATGCTTCCTTTGGGGTCTTTTGCTTCACTGCCATCGTGGGAGATCTATTCAGCATGTATACTGCTATGAACACTGCCTCTGCCCATAACTTGTTTGGAATAGACCTGTTATGTAACATACACTTGGCCATCTCTGTGATGTATGGTTTTTCCTCTCAACCACACAATTTTTTTGTGGTGTGTAGGATGCAGTATACTATATTAAATTATTTTGAGTAGAAATCCCCACTATTATCAGATCTAGGAGAGGCAATATGACAACCTGACTCTTTCTCTACTAATTCTTTGAATTTTTTAAATTCATTAAACACTTCAGATTTTAATTTCAGAAAATGCACCCACATTTTCCTACTGAAATCATCAACAAACAAAAGGAAATACCTGGCACCGATGATTGATGCAGTGTTCATTGGTCCACATATGTTTGCATGAACCATCTAAAGGACTCTTTCTGCTCTCCAAGATTATCCTTCATCAAATTGTGTTCTGTGTTGCTTCCCTGCATGGAAAGCTTCGGGAACTCCCTAGATATTCAGTGAAATGTATGGAATCCCATGTACCAGTTTCTCGCATTCCAACTGAGAGAGGTAGGTAAAGTTGAGATGCCCATACCTCCGATGTCATAGACTATTGATGTGAGATGCACTCTTATTTTTTAGTGCATGATCTTTGACCTATCCAACATCCACCAATCTGAACAACCCGTGGTCCTCACACCAAGAGAAACGGTCTTCTTCGTCTCTATGTCAACTATGTAGCATTTATGATTGTTAAATTTGAAATCTAGATGGAGGTCATGCCTCATAATCTGACTAATTGAAATAAGATTAAGATCCATACCTTTCACATATTAGATATTAAGGAAAATCAACAATTTCCCTTCAAAGGAAATCTGCACATTTCCCTTGCCAACTATAGTATACTCCTCCCCACCACCAAAGATCACGAGATCCTTGGATGAACAATGTGAATACTTTGTGAACCAATACTACATGTTGGTGAAGTGTTATGATGCCCTTGAATTGATGAACCAAGCATATGGTCTCAACTAATCTTCTTGTTTTGTGGCCATGAATGCATAGAAGGTTAACTCCTTCTCTTCTATGTGCTCTACGACATGAGTCTTCTATTGAGGCCCTCCCTAGTTGGATTTATGATATACAAACCTTTTTTTGTAGTGCTTCTTTATATGTCCTACCTTGCCACAGTAGTGACAGGTGATGGTCTTTGGGCTCTTGGTTGCATCCTCATCATTTCCATGAATGTTCTACTTTGCCCATTTGCTTTTTCCCTTGACATTAGCTACAAAGACTTGTTTTGAACTCTCGATCTCACTATTGCTACCAAATTGTTTCTTACATATATCATATTGTAAGAGATTATTGCATAGCTCTCCAAACTTCAAGTCAACATCCATAGCGGTGATATTTAGGGTCTCTATGAAGTGTTGATAAGCATGTGGTAAGTTTTTCAACATGATTACCAATGTGTCCTCTTCTTCCACCTTACGGCCAATGGCCTCTAATTGTTCTCATATTTCCTTGATCTTGAGTAAGTGATCATGTAATGTTCTTCAAGACGAAGGATCGACCATTATCTGAATTATCATGCAGATCTTTAAAATGCTTCCAAATTGTGGTGGAAGTCTTCCTGGTTTGAACCTCATGTGTTGGATTACAGTTGAAAGGGGGGATGAATCAGTGATGAGAAATCTTAGTACTTTTAACCATAGTATATACTTTAACAATAATCGACATTTTATCATTAGCATTCAATATATCATCAGTAGGATAATCATAAACAACATCACATCACAATAGATACACAGTACACCAGAATTTACGTGGAAACCCAAATGGGAGAAAACCACATAATGATTTTCTTATATATCAAAAGAATACATTCATTGGAAGCATCAACTTTTGATTCTCTAGCTACAACTGGAAGGAGGCTCCAACCCCCTATTCTTAGGATCCAACCTAAAGGAAGCTACAACTCCCTGAATTCTCTAGCTCCAACCAGAAGGAGGCTACAACCCCTTGAGTTCTCCAGCTCCAACTGCAAGGTGGCTACAACCACCTATCCTTGCCCCGTACAACCGCCCTGTAATACAAATGCATACCAATTGTCACTATCACAAACTCTGCCACTATCACTATCACTCTATCTCTATCATTGTCACTATATCACTATCACTATCTCATCAACATGTATCTACTCATCAACCAACTAAACATGTACCATACCATGCATCAATTGTAGACCAACATATATACTATCACATGCATAAATCATGAACCCGAAGATACATCAATAAGGAATAGTAAATCATGAAGTAGAGCATCAACCATGTGTAACATGTACAATTAACCATATGCAGATATGTGCCATACCATCAAAGAATTATCTCAAAGAACCAATACATGTCCCTCATGCATATGCCACCATACAACATGAATATGCCTCAACCATGTGCAAACAACTCAAGGATATAAACTATGAGAACCATGTCATGCATTGAACCCGATATAGGAGTGATCCTCACTCAACCAAGTAACCAAGATATACCAAATCAACCATACCAAGTATGCCTCAAGTATACACCATACCATGACAAGAAGTAACCATCAAAACAAGGATACAACCATACCAAGACCTTTGTAGTTGACCTGAAATAGTAAGATGTTGACCTGTAACCTTCCTTTTAGACTCTAGGGACTCGGTACCAACATCTACTCAAATTTTCATGAGCTTTTCACATGTACATGACTTTCTCTTCTATAGCTCTCGTATATATGCCCTTTTCTTCACTACAGTCCACGTATATATGCTCCCTTACTAATATACAACTCGCATATACCTCAAAAATTAGGGTTTGTTGTAACTCCGAGATTTTCGTCGTCAACCCTTCTTTGCTAACTAAAAAAATGACACTACAACCTTAGCAAAATATCACTATACCACAAGAAAGATAAGCAATGAATAAGTGTGTGATTGTACTTGTGAATGACTCCTTGAGGTGTTTATATACTTGTGTTAGGTAACTCCTATCCTTAAATTAGGGCTTATAGGGTTTTCTTGTTACAACAACTTTACCCCTTTGACCAAGACTTATAACAAACTAGGGGCTTCTTGTCCACTCTTCGAGGCTTCCAACTTTACAAGGTCATATCTCCCTAATCATGAGGAACCACATGGCATTTTGCATGTCACCGAAAATGGCACGACGAGTACTATCCATCTATGATGGTCTTGCTTGCATTAACACTGTCCTTTCTATCCATATTCTTCATTCAACTTTGGGTACCAAAAGCACACCGTCGGGGCTATCGAAATTTTTCAAGGGTTGAAATTAATCTCTAAGATCACTCTTCAAGGGTTGACATCAATGACAACCAACTATCCAAACCAATTGTCCAACATCAAGAAGCATCTCATTTTTCACGGACAACTTGAGTAACACCACTACTTCTTTGTCTTGTCCATCAAACTTGTCTTGGTATTTACCCAAAAAAATGGGTCGAGTTGACTTGCCGAGAACGATATCTAACAAACACATGTACTCAAAAATGGCCTACACACATTGCTTCCACCTATTGTAGTTCTTCCTAGAGAACTTCTAGTTGCCTACCAGCATGATGTTGGACAATGAAGGCATAGATACAAGCCAAGAGTTCAAAAAAATAGATTGAATCAAAGTAACAAATGCAAAATACGTGTTCTCCCCTCTCAAAACTACAACACGGGAGTAAAAACACACAGTTTCAATGAAACCCTTTTGGCTCTTCAATGTGTTATGGTTGTGATCCCTCGATCCATCTCTTTTGGAAATAGTCCCTAGGTCTTCACACTCACACAAACTTTATGGCACCCATACTATTGAAGTCGCAAGAGTGGAAACCTTGTCTTTCAAAGGCCCAAGACTCTCGATATGGCTTCATAAATATTGAAGTTGCAAGAGTGGAAACCTTGTTTTAAAATTCCTGAGACTCTTGATACAACTTCTAGAATGTTGGGCTCTGATACCATATTACAGAAATTGAGCACATAAAGAAACCAAGATAAATTGGAAGAGTTCTCCATATTGTATATTATATGAGAAAACGAAAGATTTATTATATAGGGCTACAATAAAGTCGATTCAATACACTTTATGAATGTGGGATAAACCGATAAAGTGAAATAGACATAAAAGCATAAACTAACCTAAAGTCGAATTGACTTTATTAATTCTTAATTCTAATATTTAGTTGACCATTATAAACTAACATTTATTTTAACAATCAATGTATATCTGTGGGACATCTAAGTTACAACATTTAGAAACTTGTTATCATCTTCGAACTTCAAATATTTTTCTTCTTAAGAACATGCTTGTTGGATTATACCATTTCTCAAACTAGATATTATCTATCTTGTACATACATCAAGACTATTCACAAGCATTTCCTTTTTCATTGCTAGTAAATATTTTTGGTGTAGGTTAAAGATAAGAAGATTCAAATTCATCACTCTCAAATGATTGTTATCAACTCCTTTCTTGTGTTTGTTTATGTCTATGCTACAAATATCTCTAACACTCTTTCCCTTTTTGACATCAATTACTTTCCTGATATGGGTGCCTGTTAGATTTTAACTGCACCTCAATTCTGGTCTATTTCTTCGACAACTATACACAAATTTCATTATTTGAACTGTAAGAATAAACACACTAAGATGCCTAACCATTTAGCACAGCGGAAAATCAAAACTAGAAATTTGATCATATGCAAGTACACATGAATTTCAAGCCCAAAAGCCTTGTTCATAAAACATAACACATGGGCTCCCATACCAGGGAAAATGGCCCAATTCTTGTACAAAATAAAATACCAAACACTTACAAATTGACCTGCTAGGCACAACTGAAACCCTCCTTGGTTTTTGTGCCAACAATCTGTTGTCATGGTATTTTTGTAACATCCTTTATGGTTTTCCTCAACCTGAAGGCCAAGCTATCCAAAAGACCCAGTTATATCATCTCACAACATGCCTCGAGACATGTTATTAGTGTGGTTATAGCAGACCCCTTTCACTATTGTTCCAACCCTCATCACTTGTCTAATAGACAATCCTCTATGGATGTGCAAATATACCCCTGGAAGATTTTTGTAACATCCCTTAACTAACCCATTGTTATGTTGTTACAGACTGTTGTAATAGCCCTTAACCAGCCCATTGTTTTGTTGTTACAGTCCTCGCTTAGCTGACAAATGCTCTGGAATGTGGCACAGCCATCCATCAGTCCCTCCTTCCTTTGCCACGTCACCCAGGCTATTGTCCCAGCTAGGTAGAATCCCCTAGCACCTACAACACCTTCCTTTCATGTTGTTGTAACCCTTACTCAACAGGCCAAGACACAAAGAGAATAGGTTGAGTTTCCTCTATGGTATGCGGTTTCCTCTCCTAGGTTGGTCGAGTCCCCAAGAACTGCATACCCCCTTCAAGAAGGTCAATCCCTTAACTCATCCTCTTTTATGTGGTCGAGTCATGTACCATCTTACCTAGGGCCTATGACTAGGCTCCTCCTAGAAACCCTAGTCTCCTACTATCCTACTCGAACTTCTTCATCAATAAAACCTATCCAAGACAAGAAAAACATACCAGAAATGAGGCAAATCAACCTCTCTCCATGATTGAACTGAGGTCGCCACACTTGGACTGAAATTTCCAAGCTCTCCCACACTTGTATCAACAATTATAAAATGTGAAAATGACCTCTCTTCTTTATATACAATTCTAGGGGTTAGCTTGAGAATCCCCTTCACAAAGTCAACACCAAATTAAGCACACATGTAGGTGTGAAGCCCCATCACAAACCCACAGAGCCCATCACCAAGCCCCCCAAGCCTCCAGCTCAAAATACAAGGGAGTTTTCACCAAATGAAAAGGCTAATTTGGTGCACAGAATGATTCCCACGTGCCTGGCACCTAGGCCATGTGAGAATACTTGTCTAAAGCTACAAAAATCAACACTCCCTCTTAGCAAGGGAGGTATTCTCACCACACTCCACAATCTTCTGGAAGTAGCTTTGTCTCTTGTACTCCATCCTCTACGATATATGCTCTCCAATGTACCTAATTGGATGTGCCCTCTATCACTAAGGCAAGTCATGTTGTCTGGCATGATCCCTCCCTAGAAGACACCTTGCTCCTAGAAGCCTCCTGATCCTAAGCATCCTTCCTGGCCATCCCAACCCATGACACCCACCCGACAGCCTTGGAAGATGCCTCTCTCCCATCTTGACCTGAGGGTTGGCTCCCACTAACTGACTCTTCCTCTCAACCTTCTGACTCCCTTTGAACTATGAATCTCTTTGAATCTACTGACTCCCTATGAGGTTAGGCTCCCTCTGAGTCTACACAACCTCCATAGCTACATGCTCCCTTTCCACTATCACTCTATTATTGTTGGCCATGGCTCACATAGGTTGGCTCTTTTTCTTAAACATGTTTCCCTCTCTAACTCCAGGACCATTGTTGTGCATGGGCTAGATCCTCTAGGCATCAAATAACACATGTCCATCCTGGAACAACACTGCATAGCCCTACTCCTCAATCGTTGAAGTTGAGAACACACTCTTGGCACCCATAGCACATTTGTCACTCGCAACACATCCTCTGACTCCATCCAAAATACCATTACTCCAGATCCTTGTACTACATGCCTGGTCCTCATACCAAGCTCTGCGTACATAGCTGAGTTAGACTATGTGAAGCTCACGAACAAATCTCGTGCTCCTGCCATATTTCGGTGGCCCCCACTATATAAGAACCATGCAATCCTCCAAGGTAAGCATCTTGCTTACCCGGGTCATGATCATCCAATGAACTTATGCCCAAGTCCATCATCCAAGTCACAAGACTCTTTGTGTCTATGCATACGTTACAATTGAACTTGTCCTCTCTCTGAACAGTCCCAAACTGCAGATGGACAGTCATTCTAGTTCACTACAGACCTCTACAATTCATCTTTGCAAGTGTCCTCATCCTCCTGGGTCAAATAACTCATACATTGTCGCACCTCGACAATGTACAACTCTCAAGCTTGATGAAGACTCTATCTCACCAACCTGCCATTCACATGAAGCTATCTCATTTGTAGCAAAGTACCTGAGGTGCACCCATCACAACTCACTATGACAAGCCACTAGAATTCCATCCTCAAAGTTGAAAACCCACCATACAACATACTTCTACGAATCGATCTCTCTGCCAATCCACCAAAACTCCCTACCCGCCACACCACCAAGCTTCAATAGTCCACAACTCCTCATTTGGACGGTCTACTCCATGTATCAAACTAGAGATCATCTAACCTATTTCTACCTGCAACAATCACTGCAACTCCTCTCAGAGCTGACTCTTCAACAATGTTATAGCTCCCTCACAGAGTTTTCACCTGTGTAAATATCTCAGATCCAACTTCCCTTCTCAAAACCATAGCTATAATACCATGTTAGATTTTTACTACACCTCAGGTCTGGTCTATGTTTTTTATAGTTATACACAAATTTCACTATTTGAACTATAAGCATAAACACAGTGAGATGCCTAGCCATTTATCACAGTGGAAAATCAAAACTGTAAATCTAATCATACACAAGTACATAGGAATTTTCTAGCCCAAAAACCTTGTTCTTAAACTAGAACAAATGGGCTCCCGTATCAGGGACGATGGCCCAATTCTTGTACAAAATAAAATACCAAGCACTTACAAATTTATCTACTAGGCACAACTGAAACCCTCCTTGGTTTTTGTGCCCACAATATGTTGTCAGGGTACTGTTGTAATAGCCTTTATGGTTTTTCTCAACCTATCCTCCAATATGTCCAAAATACCCAACTATATCGTATCACAACCTACCTCAAAACCTACTATTAGTATGGCTATAGCAGACCCCTTTCATTGTTGTTCCATCCCTCGGCACTTTTCCAATAGACAACCCTCTGTGGCTATCCAAATATTCCCCTGGAAGATTGTTATAACAACCCTTAACTAGCCCATTGTTTCGTTATTATATATTTTTGTAAAAACCCTTAACTATGCCATTGTTTTGTTGTTACAATCCTCCCTTAGCTGCCAAATGCTCCTAGACTGTGGCAAGACCATCCACCAGTCCCTCCTTCCTTGGTTGAGTCACCTAGGTTGTTGTCCCAGCTAGGCCGAGTCCCCTAGCACCTATGGCACCTTCCTTTCATGTTGTTGTAACCCTTACTAAGCAAGTCGAGCCACAAAGAGAACAAGTTGATCTTCCTCTAGGGCATGTGGCTACCTCTCCTAGGTTGGTCTAGTCCCCCAAGACCTACAACCTTCCTTGGTAGGTCTATCCCTTAACTTAACCTACTTTACCTCGCCGAGTCTTGTACCATCTTACTTAGGGCCTACAGTTAGGCTTCTCCTAGCATCCCTAGTCTTAATTTGTCCTACTCAACCTTCTTCATTAATAGAACATGCCCAAGATAAGAAAAACACACCAGAACTGAGGCAAATCATCATCTCTCCATGGCTAGACTGAGGTCACCACACTTGGACTAAAATTTCCAATCTCTCCCACACTTGTCTCCATAATTATAAAATGTCACAATGACCTCTCTTCCTTATATACAAGTCTACGGGTTAGCTTAAGAAGCCCCTTCACAAAGTCAACACTAAATTAGGCACACATGTGGGTATGAAGCCCCATCACAAACCCACAAATCCTATCACCAATCCCCCAGCTCAAAATACAAGGGGGTTTTCACCAAACAAAAGGGATAATATGGTGCCCACGACGATTCCCACATGCTTGGCACCTAGGCCACTTGAGAATACCTGCCCGAAGCTACAAAAATCAACAATGCCTTCTTGAATTCTTGTAGCATTTTTTCTTATTTTTTGATACAATTCTTCCTGGTGATTTGTCATCAATTCTTTGTTATACACCATGTGTTTTTCATCTATGAAATCTCTTCAATCAAGGTGTTGTACAACATGGCTATTGTAAAATTTATTAAAAAATAGAAAACAAAAAAGAAATAGTGATCAATAACTTTAGTGGCATGGAACTCAACAAAGAGGAGTTCAATTATGGTATATTAGATGAATGAGTATCCCCAACAAAATGTCAAAATGTCACCTATGATAGTGGCATCCCATTCAACATATGATTTTATCCCTCTCAAGGAGTACAAAATGATACAAGGAACCTCAATATGAAGATTACAGGTTTAGGTTCTTGGACCACCATATCCTAGAACTTTGTAGGGCAGTACAAATTCTATGAAATAAGTAGATATTGCAAAGGCACAAACATAATTAGTGAAGCTTCGACATTATGGAAAGAGTCATCCAACAAATCTCATGGTTCTGTAGATAAATCATAATTCTATTTCTCAACCCATGGAAAAACATAGGCATACTTTTCAACCACAAAGTATTTGGTGATAGTATCGACTACCCCATCCTACTCTCCCTACAATACCCTAATTGCAACCCCATCCTCGTGTATCAAATCATGATTCATGTTGAGCTCCTTTATCATAGTAGCAACAACCCACTTAAGAAAATTCGGTGTTATATTGTTTGGTTACTCCCTATCATAACAACAAACAAGACAACTTGAAGATTGTTCCCTTGGTCGATTATCCTTGTCACAATAATCATTGTCATTATATGGACAATCGCCAAATTCTCCATATCAAGTGCAGTGGCACATTATCTTGTCACTACAATAGGTTAATGGAGCAACACCACCACTTGCTAATAGTTTCTCTTCGGTGGCAACATGAGCCACAATCACAACCTCATTCATAAGTGCAGTGACATTCTAGTGACAACCACCACAACATTATGTTTGTATCCCATGTAAGCTTGATAGTGCCTATCATAGTTTTCAATCTCAACAATGTTCTTATTTATAATAACAACATTAGTTCTATATGGAGCAATCAACAACTCACTCTCTGCAACATGGCATCATGTATTTGGGTAGTAGGGAACGTATCATCCAGATTATATGAGCATGGAACATCTCAACTCAGCTATAGGAATCATATCTTGCCCCATTTAGGATATGGGAAACAAACATACTCAACCATGACACCCATATGAAAATGGTATTAGGAAGTTGATTTTATACATTACAGGAAAAGTAGTTGGGTCTCTCTCACAACAATAGTTTTAAGTTGAATTTATACATTACAGGAAATGTAGTTGGGTGTCTCTCACAACGATGGGTTTAGGTTGAATTTATACATTACAGGAAATGTAGTTGGGTCTCTCTCACAACGATAGGTTTGGTGGAGTCATACACTATACTTTCACAATTCACTCTTTAGAACAGATTCTCATTGTTATCCAAAAAGTTGAGTGAACATGGTTACTACATCAACTCGTGAATCTTTAGCAAAACAAGTGTAATTTGTGTCACTTAAGAGTGGAAAAGGTATTCATACACCCTTACTAGTTCTAAACATGACATATTCAACTACCGCAAATCTAAGCACAACTTTACATGTAAGAGGCATGTTGAAATCAGTCATGGATTGAACCATCGTTCCCCAATGGCATGCAACTCAATGTATGATATAGGTCAATGAAACTTATGTCAAACATGTGTCTGACAAAAAGCAATGGGTTCATTGCTTCCTAAGAGGAAAGGTCCAATCTTTAAACAAAATAAAGGGAAGGCCACATTAGATAGGTCTGATGTATAAACATAAAAATAAATTCCACAATGGCACCATAGTTCTAATTGCTAATGGTGCCTTAACTGCAAAAAGTAGTGAACTATAAGCCTGACAACTTCAAGGCCCTTAAAATTATACCTAGATATCATAAGTAAGGGGGAATATTTAGTACCAATTGAATCAAATCCACTCTATACCATAAAACAAACCCTTTTGTATCCCCAATGTTTTGGTATCAATACATTTCTAGGGGTTTTCTTATACTTAGAGCTCATAAGAAAGGGGTGAGATGGAGTACCAATTGGATCAAAACCGCCTTATACCTCCAACAAACCCTTTTGTATCACCAATGTTTTGGTATCAATACATTTATGGAGTTTTCCTACCCTATGATTCTTTTCTCCAGTTCAAAATTATTTGTTGTTCATTATTTTCATATTCTTGCTAATTATATATGCTTACATTGTTGTTATTATTAGCACTATCATTATGGAGTTGTGGGTTGTACATTGTATTTTGTTATCATTTTGCATATTCTACGTATGTAGAACTTTGAAGTGACAAGTATTCCACCAGATACCTTGAATATTTTAATGTTCTAACAGCCCTACCAAACATTTCAAGGTTCTGGGCAAAAAGTTTATCAAGTCAATAATGTTTGTTCTAAGATCGGGTCGTGAACCCAAAACTAATGTGGGTTCCTCCCATTGTAAGGTTACATGTATCTATACTTCTTATTGCAAAGTATACAATGATGGTCCAGTTTTGCAAATGTATATTGTAGCTACGAATGTGTCTTCATATAGTTGTCAAAATAAGTATCAAAAGATGTTTTACAAGAATAGTGGATGGAACTCTTAGACCATGACCTTGTTTAACTGAAATTGAAAAATGCATGCTCATGGTTATCTATAATCCATTGATATGTTGTGCCCCCTCAGGTTATATGCTAAACATTTTCCTAGAAACTAAAATTTAGATTGGTGCTAAGAATCCCACGAGTTATTTTATGCTAGCAAGAGCCTAAATTTCCCCTTTTCAAAATCAAAAGGAAAGTGCTTATAAACTTGGTTTTGTAGGAAACTGAATATAACTTTTGATGGGTCCCAATTTTGGCATGTTTTTATCTCTATTTTTACCCTCTTCATCTACCCTTTTGCCCTTCTACCCTTTTGCCCTACTTATTTAGCCTTTTGCCAATACTATCCTCAAACCACCTCTTATCATAATCAATGAGACAAGATTGAATGCAATAAGGTAAATAATGGGAATTTTTAGGAGTTTTCATTGAATTAGTTGAATATAAAAGAAATAGTGTGTTATCCAAATTTCTTATATGTTGAAGAGATTAATAGTGTGTTTTCAAAAGGTTTCGAAGAATATTTTCAAATATCTACATGTTCATAATGAGTATGCAAGGAACCAAAAACCAAACACAAACCAAGAAATCACTTGTAAAGCTAATGGGAGATGCCACGGGACCACCAGTTATGGAACTAATGGGAGATGCCATAGGACCGCCATTTATAGAATTAATAGAAGATGCCACAAATTCATTGCTACAACCATTTAGAGAAGATAATAAAAGCTCAAAATTCATGGATTTAATTGTTGGAGAGCGGATTTATATAGGCTCACATGTGCAAATCCATTTTTTTACATATACATGCATTCCAAATTAGTTTGGGCAGCTACAACTCATATGGTGAATATGATATGATTAATTGCTACAATTCCCTCATAATCAAATGCCAACAGTTAATTTCTAATTTTAGCTTCGTTCTAATACTCTATTGTAATATATTGTAATAGTTGGAGAACATCTAATTCGCCTATAAAATTTTATTAATTTCTCTCTAATAGTTTGTTAAAGCCCCGCATCTATAAAAGACGAACAAGTCACCTTTGCATAGGGGGTGCTTAGAGAAAACTTTTTGATCTATCGTGGCATAGTGTACAATTTTGCGGGGATCTTGTTCTAATATAAATACAATTTGATAGTTTCTTGTGTAATGCATGATTTGATTACATTTAAGTTGTTGTAGTTTAAACTCAATGCCATGTTCTGGGAGGCAGAGCTCACTCCAATGGAACAGAGTGATGGGTACTTTAGATTATTTATCAATTATTATTTTAGTGTGTTTTTCTCAAAAAAAAAAAATTATCCATGTTCATTTTAATTCCATAACTTAATCAACTTTTGTTACAGCTAATAATAGATTAGTCTTTTTCAGAGTTTGCCAACACCAAGGACTTTGATCTATGGAAAGAAGAAGTTCCCAAATCACACAAGGATATTATCTTGTGATAGAAGTGTTCTCACTAACATGATCAAACGTTCAAGTAAATAGATCATCCTCCTGCCTATGGTTGAGTTTCAATTCTAAAGTAGCTAGCCTAGGATCAACAAAGAGAAATTATTGACTACCCTCTCTATGGGATCTCATATGCAATGTTATGCATTTAAATTAGGGAATATATTCATGAATTAAGTTAGAAATCCAGAAAGAATATTTCATGGTGTAGTAAGAGCCACCCATGAGGATTCCACTAGAGAAGGAACCAAGAATATTTCATGAGGATTCCAGTAGAGAAGGAACCAAGGGGTTGCAGAAAACATTCATGGAAGGACATGAAAAACAATAAAAAAATAAGGGAAGAGACTCTCTTTCATTGATTTAGTTATGAATCATGAAAGTATTTAGGCTTAAGTCTAGATTGATTATTGGGCATGTCGTTAATCTCCATTATTTCCATCAAAATATGTAGCATCTTGGGTTGTTGAGATCCTAGTTTCATTTTGTTTTCATTTTTGTACACCCATGTACCATTATTATACCTTCTCTCTTATTCCCTCTTCTTCAATACTCCTCTTTATCGACCTTCCTTTTACTTTTACACATTATTATCCGCATTGTCTCACTCTTTTATTTATTTTCTCTACTTTAATACATTCTTCATATGCATATTTTATTCCTGTCATCGTGTATCTTCTTTCCCTTACTCTCAACTTCCTTCTTCTATCTTAACTTTCTTCCCCTCTTGTCTCCTTCCTTTTATTTTCCTTTATTTTGTGTTTTCCCTACATATTTTTTTTACTTCTACTTTTATTCTTTCTATGCTTCAATTTCTTGTTCTTTAACCTTCATTCTCTTTACTCCTACTAGTTTTTCCTACTCTACCTCCCTATATTCATCCCTTCCCTCCCTTTCTATCCATTGACCCATGACTCTTTTCTTCATTCATTTTATACTCTCTACGACCTCCAACTCTTCATCATTATTACATCTACCACACACCTAGTCTCTTTGTTCTTAGGCTAACATCACAAGTGCATACTAAATCAATGTATTGATGTTTAAGGTATTGTTGGTTGCAATACTCCTTGAAGAATCATGACATAGGCCAACAACTAGTACTACGAAAGAAAAGGGTATGAGGCATCAGTACATTTTAATCAGCTCAAAGAAGATAATCACCAAATAATCAAAGCCATCAACACATAAGAATCAAAATCAAAGTTCAATTATGAATTACAACTACAACAAGGACAAAATGCTTGTTAAAAAATGAGGGCAACAAAGTTTTCAATCATAGGGTTACCACCAATTGATGCCTCATGAACCTACAACATGAATATTCAACGTAGCAGTGGTCGTTTCAATCAATTTCAAGATGGTGCATGATGCATTATTGAATTCATGAAATTTGGTAGCTTTGCAAACCACAACTCTGTAGTTTGGACATACAAATTAAAATAGGCCTACAATGAGTTGTCTATATCTCACATCTCGCGATATGGGTTAGTGCAAGTTTTGGTAGAGGTAAGTCTTACATTGACAAATTAAAATAGGCCTACAATGAGTTGTCTATATCTCACATCTCGCGATATGGGTTAGTGCAATTTTTGGTAGAGGTAAGTCTGACATTGGGATGGACACACCCACAATAAAATCTCAAATACCCATATCATAATTTAGGACAAATTGTTGTTTATCATTTGATACGAGTCCATCACAATTGCTATCGATCGCCTATAAACGTTGTTTTGATTTGAAGTTGCCAAGGCTAGAGATCATTTATGAAGGAAAAAACAAAAAAATCTAAAATATTCTAGGTGATTATTGAGTTGATGTATTTATAGATTTAATCTAAACTCTCTCCATAACCCAACTCTTAAGCCCATGGAACATTAATCCCAACTCTTTTCGTATATATTGAATTGATGAAACTCCTAAAAGCAAAGTTAGGACAATTGTATTTTGAGGGACCAAATCAAGATATTTTCAAAACCTGTTTCTATGGAATATAAACCTTGGAGTATAGTTTTAAAGATAACTTCAATCACTTCATTTTGATATCATATGAAAAAATTATGCCCAAATTAGTGACTGTTTGTCCCAAAATTTGCATTGCTAAAACTTTGCCTCCTAAATTGTTCATTAGCAATTTTTAAAGGTCAATTCAAAAAAAAATTGAAACCTATTTTTAGTTCAGATAGGTATATCAATATAGTTTCATCTCCCACTTGAATCATCTAAATTTGACATCGAATGAAAAAGTTGTGCCAAAAAGAGTCATTGTTGATCTAAGCTGGAAATAAAAAAACAAATCTACTATGCACGTTATTCCTAAGTGGATTTGACATATAAGTTCACGACACATTAAAAACATATTTATATTGGAGATATCGATAGTAATCCACTTCAAATTGTCTTTGGAAGCACTCCATTTGGACATCGTACGTAAAATTTATCATCAAACAATGACAGGTGGTCTAGGTGGCCATCGGTCCCCAACAAGTAAAAATGAAAATTGCTTAATGCATCCTATTTAGATCTATTTTATGTGAAATATTTGTGATTTGTTTGATATTTATTGGAAGAAGAAAGTACATACACCTCTCTTCTTCTACAATCTCACCTTTTATCACAAATAAGTGCTAATTTTTTTCAGTTTACAAAAGGATCAAGAAGGTCAACCAATCCATGAAGGAGGGATTTCTAAAACATCAATTTCTACAAAAAGGGAATATCACCAAATCCTCCAAAAAGACAAAGGTCATGTGTTTTTTAGTCCTTAAGAACCAATTTTGTAGTTCAAATTCTTAGGAACTTGCTACGAAAGCACTCAAGTGCTTGACCAACAAGACCAAGATTTCCCAAAAAGTTGTAGATTATTGGAGTGTTGCAGATCCATGAAATCCATTTCTACGGATCGAAAAACTCCATTGATATAGATCCATGAACTCCATTAATATGGATACACAAACTTCTTTGCTATGTATCCATGAAATCCAATGATATGGATCCATGAAGTTCATTGCTACATTTCCATGCAATACCAATACCACAAGTACATTGCTACATGTCCATGCATTAACAATACCACAAGTACATTTCTATATGTCCATGCATTACCAATACCACAAGTACATTGCTACATGTCCATGCATTACCAATACCACAAGTCCATTTCTAGGGATTCACATCTTATAGGATGAACAAGGTTCAAGTCATATGGATACAAGTTGATTTCTAGAAATTCTGTAGGAAATCATGATGTGGTGACACATGATGAAAAGAGAATTATGTAACATCCCAGATTAATTAATGCTTAATGTAGATATAATATGTGGCCACAGCCAAGTGACGTATATGCAAAATGTATTTCTAAATTTTGATTAATAAAAAGTGATGCCAACTGCTAAGGGGATATGGACAGAGATGGGGGTTGAATTAATCCATAAGAGAGGGGAAGGTCTAAGAGAATGTCTGAGAGGGGTCCAAAGGGAAACTATCCATGTCTATTAATTCCACCCACATTCCTAAATTTTATTATCATTATGTATTAAACTCTATTTTTTTATTGAGTGTCCCCAAAGCCAATCGTTAAATGCATGTAAGAGCGTGGGTGTGAGAAGTCACATCCCATAGTTATTGGGAGCATGGGGGTTGATTACAATCAGTTTGGGGAAGTGTGTGATTCAAGCAAGTAAGACAAAGAGACAAAATATGTATGGGTACTTACAACAGTTTTAGAAAGTTGTGTTTTTGCATGAACAAAAAGTAGATAACAAGAAAGAGAGTTGGAAGCTAGATTAACCATGGAGGGCGAATTTTGGAGCATGTTGGAGCATATTTGGAGCATTTTGGAGTTGAAGACTCAAGATCTAAGTTGTCATGCATGAAGAGTGAACTCCTATGTGAGTTTCACTGTAACAACAAGTGTTTGTTGTTGTTTACTGGTAGTTTTCCTAGTAGTGAGTTCCCTTGAGTTCCCAACAACGATATTCCTAGATACCTATGTCAGAGAGACACTAGTAAATGAATGGGACGCCCGAGGGAATGAGATCAATGAAGGGGTACATTCCTTGGGTTGGGCAGGTCAAGAGGAAAAGAACTGGTGGAAAATTTGGGACAGTTGTAGGAGAATACCAGTGGATTGTGGGTTTTTTGAGTTGTGAATGGATAGTGAGAGACCACCCTCTTTTGTGGATTTTTAGCCCAAGCTCGAGGGTGATTTGTTGTTGAGATTTGGAACAAAAAATCTATGCTTGGGTGGAACGTCCATCCCAAGTAGCTAGTTGCACAACTATTTATAAAAGATAAGTGTTTAATCTTGCTCATGTTTGTATTATGAGTTTATTTGATGTGCATTATCTCTGTAATTGAGATTGATTTATATTTTGTTGTAATAATCTATTTACTGCATTCATGTGTAATTTTAGCATGCTATAGATCCATCTAATTTATGGTAATATACAACAATTAAATCTGTATATAATTCCTAGCTAATAATCTACAAGAAATCAGTTAGTTAGCATAAATTTTCTTTTATTTTATGAGTATTTTGCACGTAATGGATCTCAGCTGGGTTGGGGGACATTACATTATGGTATCAGAGCCTTTGGTTCAAGCATCGAGTTTGTATGGGTTGAGACGGGTGTGAATTGGGCAAATTAGTTGTTGCAGATTTTGGCCTCTGTGAATTTGGGGAAAGACGAAGAAATGAGAGCGAAATCCCCAAATTCATGGGTAAATTTCAAGTTTTAAATACCTCTGAGTAGTCAAGGAGATTATCTGGGACATGAATCTGCAGGTTGCATAGTTGAATTCGACTTGGAATGGTCAAATTTTGTGTTTTAATGGTCGTTGTAAAGTTGCGCGAAGTTTGGTGAATTGACAATTGAGACCGCCTTTGATCACACGATCAACAACCCAGATTTATTTTGATAAATTTAAAAATTTATAAGGTTTCGACCGTTTGTGAGGTTTCACAGATCAACGATCGAGATTCATTTTTTGGTGGTTTGGAAAATGAAACAAATCGACGGTCTGGATTCATTTTGGTTATTGGAAGGTTGGAGACGATCGAGGGTCAAGATCAGCTTGAATAGTAGATCGACGGCCCAGATTTAATTGGAGATTGGTAAAAAAAAAACTAAGTGTTGGAGGTGGCCAAAGGAAATCGTAGATGGCCAACGGTCAATGGTCAGGTTGACCGTATTGGCAAAGTGTTCGGTTTCCAAAGGAAATCGTCGATGGTCGACGGTCAATGGTCAGGTCAGCTGAATTGGCAAAGTATTTTGGTCGAGCAATAGAAATAGTCGATGGTTGATGGGTCGATGGTTGGGTGTTGACCATCTCGACAAAGTATTTCGATTGAGCAAGAGAAATTTTCGATGAGTCGATGGTCGGGTGTCGACCAATTCAATGAGGTGTTTGGATCATCCAAGGGAAATGGTCGATGGTCGATGAAGGAAAGAGGGTGATGATGTGTCATTCCATGTCACCATCCACATGTCATGCCACATTATCCAAGGTTCCACATTGGAGTTTGCATTTCATGCCACATCAACAGTTGCCACGTCGGCCAGGAAATGGATAATGGCCAATGGTTGGGTCGACCGAATTGGTAAGTAGTTTCATTTGCCAACAAATATTTTCGATGGCCCATGGCTGACGTTTGGGTTATCCAGTTCATATATGTGTTGCAAGTGTTTTCCAAGAGAAGTGACCGATGGTCAGGCGTCAGGGAGATTCGTGAGCAATTTTGGTTTTCTGAAGAGAATCGTCAATGGAGCTCGGATCAACGATTAATATTGTCTTAAGTTTTCGATCGATGGTGAGAATTGATCCATGGGGTTTGGAAAGGATTATAAGAACAACGACTCATATTTAAAAGGTTATTATGATAGTAAAACAGTCAGTTAATATGAAATATTTTGAATTTTTCATATTTTTTAAGGTCATTAACTTGCAGGGAAATTTTGAGGCCCTAAATGACGTTTTTAGACAATCAAAACCAAAAAAAATAGTATACAAAGGTTCACTTTGTCTTTGCATCTCAAATAAAAGAAATTGGGCAGAGCTATCCAATGAGCTACTATGGGCGCAAAATAGAGCTCATATGAGAAAGTTACAGCTAAAATAGTAAGGTATAACTTTGGGCACAAGTTTACTTCAAAAGGGTGTAACTCCTTGCACAAATTTTTGTTTGGGGCACAGGAGTAGTCTGTGGAAAAATTATGATCCATAGAAGACATCCATGGAGCCAGATTTGGAATGTGGGTATGTAAAAATGTGCACGAAGAGAAAGAAGACGCATGTAGCATATTTGGATAAATTGGGTAAAATAGTCAAAACTTCTCCAAACCATAACTTTCAGCTCGAAGCTCAAATTTGAGCAAATGAATAGTTGTTGGAAAGGTCGTGAGGAGGAGAAGACATCTATCAACCCATAAATTTTGAATTGGGCATTTTAATTTCTCAGAAAATAATAAAGATATTTTTGTAGCAGTGAATGAGTGGAAATTTGTAGCATGTTAACATTGTAACTTTTCGCTCAGAACTCATAATCATGCATGAATACAACCATTGGAAAGTTGTTTTAGAAAGGAATGCATCTAAGGAATTAGATTTTGAATGGGTGTATTGTGTTCTTATTAAATTGATGAGAAGAATAACCTACGCTCTAATTAATGAAATGTTGTATGTTATGCTTGTTCTAATAGTAATTATTACATGCACATTTCTTGCCGAATTAGAGGTGCATGAAAGAAAATTTGGTTCTTATATGAGGATTGAAGTTATGGAAGATGCTAGAGGTTCCTACAGCAATGAATAAGAGATCATAGGTCTGCATGTCAGTATGGATAATTTTGAGACAGAGTCTAATGGAAGAAGAGACAGGCAAGAGCATGTAACTATGAGAAGTTTGCATAGAGAAGTGCAAAGCTATAGAGAAAACAATCAAAGGATTATGAAGGCTCAAGAAGAGATTCTTAAAAGTTTGAATATGTTTCATAATCAAGTCAATAAAGACTCTAGCACCAAGCAAGCAGCTAGTACTAGACAATTGTGAGAATCCAGATACCATAGCAGAAAGGATGAACATGGAAATGATGGGAAGTCAAGAAGCATGAGTAGGTGTCATCATTATCCAAAGAAATCCACAAGAATAACTCATTCAAGTTCAAGGCCAGGGAGAAACCCAAGTGTGTCTCATGTCTAAAGGCAAAGAAGAAGGCATGCGGAAGACATCTTGTAAGGTGAACTCATGAAAATCAAGCCACCAACTTTCAATGGTGAGCACAAAAAATGACAAGAGGTCAAGGCCTGGCTATTGGAAATGAAGAAATATTTCTAGCTACATGATTACCCCTCACGTGTAGAATCTAGAATTGCAACCTACCACTTGTAAGGAAAGACATCCATGTGGTGGGATCGGCTTAAGCAATCCAAGCACCTTGATGAGAAGAGGATCTCATGGAAGCATTTGAAAGGATGTTTCCAAGAGAAATATTTGTCTGAACATTATTATGAAAGAAATATGAAAGAGTTCTTTGAACTCAACTTGGGAAGAATGACAATGGATGAATATGAGAAGAGGTTGTTTGAATTGTTGAAGTATGTGGACTTCATAGAGGATAAAAATGTCAAAATACAAAGGTTTCTAAGTGGGTTACCCTCTTTCTACAGTGATAAGATTCAATATGATAACCCCAAGACATTGGAGGAAGCCATAAGGAGAGCAAAGCATATTTATGAGCGGAGCATAGGAAGGCCAGTCTTCCAAAAGGCTTGGAATGACAAGATGAAAGGGGAAAAAAAATCAAAGGAATAAAGGTTTTAAGCCACTCTTTTTCAAGAACAATTCCCAAGCAAATCAACAAGGTTAGTTAACCCAAAATGAGCACAAGACTGCAGATTCATTTGGGAAAAGGCCAAGGCAACAAGTTGTATAATGTTGGGGATGTGAGGGAAATCACTTGTATATGGACTACCCTCACAAAGGAGAAAGAATGAGGATTCTCCACAACATTCAGGAGGTTGAAATAGTTGAAGACATGGGTGAAAATATGCCAAGGATTTATGCAACCTTAGACAACAAGCAACCTTGGACAACAGTTGAAGTGGAAGGTAAGATTGATAACCAACCTATAGAAATTTTAATTGATTCTGAAGCTGGCCATAGTTACAAAAACTCTAACATTTTTGAAATATTTCACTTGCAAAGGAGTAAGCATAAGAGGAAAATCAATGAGTTAGTTAAAGATTGTCCGATAGACATGAATGGACTCAACACAAAGGTAGATGTGAACATCATACCATTGAGTTCATATGATTTTCTAATTGGCATGGAATGGTTGGAAAAACACCATGTGGTCCTAGATTGTTACAACAAGTTAATCACATGTCCTGATGAAGAAGGGAAGCAAGGCAAGATTAAAGGAATTATGAAAGTTGTAGTTGTTAGAGAGATTTCATCTATGCAGTTGAAAACGAGTTTCATGAAGGGATGTCAGATTTTTGCTGCCTATATGGAAGAGGCAGCCAAAGATAAAGTGGAAAGCATTGAAGACCATCTAGTCTTAATGGATTTTGAAGATGTTTTTGGAGAAATACCAGGATTTCCACCAAAGAGAGACATTGATTTTTGTATTGATATGGTGCCAGGAGCTGCCCTAGTGTCCAACACACCTTATAGAATGGGAAAACTAGAATTGAAGGAGTTGCAGATGCATCTTGAAGAACTATTGAAGAAGGGGTACATATGTCCAAGTGTGTCACCTTGGGGAGCCCGAGTTCTTTTTATGAAAAATAAAGATGGAACCTTAATGTTGTGTATTGATTTCAAGCAATTGAATAAGATCACCATAACCTTTGCCAATGATTGATGATTTATTTAGTGAGATGAAAGGTGCAAGAATATTTTCCAAGATTGACTTGAGATCCGGTTATCATCAAGTGAGGATTAGGGAAGAAGATATTAGCAAGACAACATTCAGGACAAGATATGGGCATTATGAATTCTCGATAGTACCATTTGGAATATCAAATGCCCCAGCTGTTTTTATGTGCCTGATGAATGGTGTGTTCAGAGAATACCTGGACAAGTATTTTATTGTGTTCCTAGATGATATACCCATCTATGTGGGCAATAAGTGGTAGATCCTTTCCTTTTGTATACCATAATCCAAACTCTTCTGTTCCTTTGAGATATCTGAAAATCCTCTTCACTGCTAATACATGTGCTTCCTTTGGTGCTGCTTGAAATCGTGTCACCTGTCAAACTGCCTGCATTACATCTGGTCTGAATGTTGTCACATATAGTAAGCTACCAATCATTGAACTATGGTGCCTCTGGTCTATAGACTTTGAATCATCATCTTTGCTCAACTTGCAACTGGTTTGCATAGGAGTGGTAACTAGTTTGCAATCTTACATTCTGAACCTCTTTAGCATTTCTCTGATATACTTAGTTTGAGAAATAAAAATTCCTTGGTTTCTTTGACATATCTAAAGAAACAAAAATAAGCATAGTTATCCAAGTAATGACATTTCAAATTCATTATGCATATACTTTGCAAATTTCTGGCTTAACCTATCATTAGTACTTCCAAAACAATATCATCAACACAAATTTCAATTAATAAAATATTACCTTGCGTTACCTTGATGTAGAGGTTGTTGTTTGCGCTTCCTTTCCATAGTTCGTAGGGATTTTTTTTCATTGTTGTTTATGAGCATTACTATGTTTTGAATGTGAACTGATGTATGCACTACATGTGTCCAATCAATATCTGTCAATTTGGAATCCATTAGCATTGTTCGAGCCATTTCCTGTGTAATTATCATCCATTATGATAATGTTCATTTGTCTCTAAACCAATATATGAATCCATGCTCTCGTCCACTGTCATATATCTGTCCAAACCTACTAAGTGTTCTTACAAATCCATCTCTTTCCATACTATCCAAGACTCTACTTGTGCAACTGTCCATAATGTTGACCCATTTATCACTATACTATCATGAAGTCTTTATTAATCTATCAAACTATCCTTCTGCTAAGTGATTGCTCTGAATATGTCTTCTCAAACTCTACAAGTTGCTTGAAGGATGGTCCTTTGGTCTGTCACAACCATTGCATAGACTCTGTAATGTTCTTGACTTGGCTAGTCTAGGAAATGTTGTTAATGTGTATGTAGGATCTATTGTTTACAGCATATAAATGATCATACAAATAATAAATGCGACAAAGGACTGCAAAGTTTGTATCATGATATCTCTACAGATTACAATAGGCCGAATGAGGTTGAATAAAATAACAACACTCAGCTAGATCAGAAGACAAAAGGATTTTAGCCAGAATACAAATAAGCAACTAAAAGATAATTTCCAGAATATGTGAGTGTTGCAAAATCAATGGGTGTGTTGGGAATATGGCAGCTCTGACGGTAACTGTTGGAAGTCTAGAAAGTTTGCTCTAGTAGTTATACTTCTCAGAATGGCCTGGAAATTGTCCCAAATGATGCGCCCTACTCTAGTCCTCAGTACTGGTATCTGTCGGACCCCTTTGCTGATGAGTCTGGACCCCAGATGGATAGCCCTGGGGGAATGCGCCCCTCTTCTTCTGGAAAAATTCTTCCTAGTGATTCAACCATCGAAAACGAATGAGATATGTCTCAAAACGACTGCCTTGTTCTACTAGGAAATGGGTCGGAAGGGTTTCCCTGAATCTACTCTGATGCTCGCTCTGGAAGCCCAAATGTACCTGCCAAAAGTGTCGCACGTCCAAGTCTAGAAAATGTGTCCGAGTTGATTCCTAAGTCAGAATCTGATGAGGAACTAGGCAAAAGATGTGCCTTGCCCTCCTCTCAAATGGGTCGGAGGGAAATCTCAGAATTCCCCCTGGATGGGGTAAGTCGACCTAAAACCCCTCAGAAGTTGTGCCCTCCCTCTGGATGGATGTGCCCTTGCTGCTGAACACTATGTAATTGTTGTTGAAGAATGATGGAAGACCTAAATGATCTTCCCGGTGACTAGGGTGTGTCTCTCAACACTGAAATCAACCAACTGGTGTTTTTTTCCTGGAATCCACTGAACTATCTCTCCTGAGATGCGCCTCTCTCCTCAATGACAAGTTGTAATCTGCGTAATGATGAATTAGGTCGTTGACCCTTCCTTTATAACTTTCCAAAACCCTAAATCATTGCTGAAACCCTAATTCATTGTTGACTTCCAAAACCCTAAATCACTGCTCAAACCCTAATTCATTGTTGACTTATATTTTTAGCTCATAATGACTTAAAAGTGTTTTTAACTCTTTTCAGCTCAATGTCACTTTCCCAATATAACACCAGTGACTGAAGTGACCTCTAGTGACCCTGTTTACCCCTTTTCAGCCCTCGTTATAGTCTAACGGGGAGGTTTAGACCATTAAGCCTCCTCTCTAGAGCTCCTATTTGGAGAGGGACATTACAGTCCTCCCTTCCTGAAATTGCTTGTCCTCAAGCAATACTAGTCCAGGGTGTTGCAACACCTGCTCGCTCTCCCAAGTAGCGTCCTCTTCTGGAATCCCTCTCCATCTGATCAAACACTCTCTGATGACCCTGCTCCTCAGTTTCCACTCCCATAACTCCAAAACTTCCTCCGAAACTAACTCCAACTGTCCCTCCTCATCCAACGAGGGAAGCTCCTCTGATGTGCTAATGAATTGTTCTACTGCCTTTTTTAGGCAAGACACGTAGAACACGTTATGAATCTTGCTCCCCTCTAGAAGCTCTAGCTCGTAAGAAACCTCGCCTACTCGATGCATGATCCTGTAAGGACCATAAAATCTGGGCTTGATATTCTCGACCCCACTCTTCTTAAGAGATTACTGTATGTAGGGTTGGAATCTCAAGAAAACCAAATCTCCAACCTCAAAGTTGCGCTCTATCCTATGTCTGTCCGCACTTATCTTTTGTCGGTTTTGCGTCTTCTGCAAATTCTCTTTCAACAACTTGAAAATCTCATGACTCTCTATGATCGAATCCTTAGCCTTGGGAGCTCTTCTCTCCCCGAAGACCAAGTCTACCAAAGTGGGAGCATCATATTCGTACAATGCTCGGAAGGGTGTCATAACAATGGACATGTGGAAGGTGGTGTTGTAGCAATGTTCTCCTAAATGTAACCACTTTACCCACGTTCTCTGTCGTCCTCCTACATAGTTCCTCAAATATCCTTCAACCCACTTGTTAACAATCTCAGTCTGCCCATATGTCTGAGGGTGATAGCTGGTGCTAGGTGTCAACTTTGTCCCCGCCAATCGGAAAAACTCTCTCCAAAATGTCCCTATGAACCGAATGTCCCTGTCACTGACGATGTTCTTTGACAACCCATGAAGTCTGAATACCTCCCTGACGAAAAGATCGACTACCTGAACTTCTTTGTACTCTGTCGGTGTGGCATAGAAGTGAGAAAACTTGGTCAATCTGTCGACCACTACATAGATACAGTCCTTACCCTGGACCTTGGGTAGACCTGTGATGAAGTCCATAGATATACTCTCCCATTTCTTCTCTGGAATGGGGAGTGGTTGAAGTAGCCCAGCTGGAAGAGCATGCTCTGACTTGTTCTGTTGGCAAGTCACACACTCACTGACGTGTCTCATAACGTCCTATTTGAGGCCCTTCCATGAGAACCTCTCTCTGATCTGTCTATAGGTTTTGAAAAAAACCTGATGGCCTGCTAGAGGTGAATCATGAGCTGCGGTGAGGATATTCTTCTTGAGCACTAAATCTGGCACCAAGTAGACTCTATCCTTGTAAAATATGACATCATCAATGACCCTATACCGGTCATCCTATATTTGCCCATCCATCACCTCACACGCGAACTTGTTCCTGGAATATTCCACTAACAAGTGGGATTTCCAATCTGCTGAAATATCCATCAAAGAACATGTCGCAGGTCTCCTCGATAGTGCATCGGCCACAATGTTCTTCTTCCCCTTGACATGCTCTATGTCAAAGTCGAATGCATGTACCTTCATCACCCATTTCTGTTGGTGCTCATTGAAATCCTTTTTCTCAAGGAAATACTTCAAACTGTTGTGATCAGTCTTGACCACGAATTTGCTTCCCACCAAATATTGTTTGAACTTGGTCAAGGCATGCATGATTGCCAACATTTCTTTGTCATAAATGGAGTGAAACCTCTTGGGCTTACTAAGCTTCCAGATCTCGAATACAATGGGGTGTCCTCCTTGCATCAAAACTGCATCGATCCCTTCGTCGGATGCGTCAGACTCTAGTACAAATGGCAAGGTGAAGTCTGGTGGTGCCAACACTGGACAAGTGCCCATGACTTCCTTCATGTGATCAAAGGTTTCCTGTGATTTATCGGTCCATATGAAGGCCCCATGCTTGGTAAGATCTTTCAGCGGTTCTCCAAGCTGAGAAAAACCCCGGACGAACCGCCTGTAATAGTTGCATAGCCCGAAGAGGCTCCTCAATTCTGTCACGTTCCTGGGCGTCGACCAATCCAGAATGGCCCTGATCTTCTCTTGGTGCACCTGTACCCACTTTGCACTGATAATGTGGCCCAAGTAAAGCATCTATGTCATAACGAACTCACACTTGGACTCTTTGGCGTATAATGGTTGTGACTCCATGATGCTCAATACCTCATCCAGGTGCCTCATATGCTCTTGTCATGACCGGCTATAGATCAAGTTGTCGTCGAAGAAAAACAAGATTGATTTCTTTAACTGATCCCTTAATATATGGTTCATGCAAGACTAAAATGTAGTGGGTGCATTGATCAGCCAAAATGGCATAACCAGGAACTCGAAGTGTCCAAAATGACATTGAAATGTCGTTTTCTCTATGTCTTGCTCTCGGATGCTGATTTGATGATATCTAGAGTGTAGATCAATTTTTAAGAATAAAACTGCCCCATGCAGTTCATCCATCAACTCGTCAATGCATGGGATAGGGTACTGGTTCTTGATGGTTTTATTGTTCAAGGCTTGGTAATCAATTCACATCCTCATGGTGCTATCCTTCTTCAGAACTAAGACAACTGAAGAAGCAAATGGGTTGTTGTTCGGTCTGATGTGTCCCATCACCAACAATTCCTTGATTGCCTTCTCTTTCTCATCCTTGAACCTCCTAGGATGACTATAGGGGGGGTGATCATAGGTTTGGACCCCTCCTCCAACTCAATGGTGTGCTCAAACCCCCTGTCAGGTGGTCTCCTTGGCGGAATTGCCTCAAAGACCTGTTGATGTCGTCCCAATAAATTCTTGATCTATGTATGGTATTGTTGTCAACCTTCTGAATCCTTCTAAGTAGTGATCAAGCATTATGTGGCATATGCTACCTCCCCATGTCTAAATATCCTCTCCATCCTCTTGGCTGAAACTGTCCTGGGTGCTCCCGTCGACATACCTCTTAGAACAACCTTCTTCCCATCCTGATCTTTGAATCCCATTTCCAAGGTTTGGTAGTTGGTGGTGATTTTTCCCAAGGTAATCATCCACTGAACTCCTAACACCACATCTGTGTCTGATAGGTCAGCCACATAAAATGTGTCTCTCACAGTGTAGTTTCCTAAATTCATCTCTAATTTTGGAACTCTGTCTAGACACTCCACTGT
>SNQJ01S0000787.1:0-35893 GCA_010110895.2 Picea sitchensis | reverse complement strand
GGTAGTTGGTGGTGATTTTTCCCAAGGTAATCATCCACTGAACTCCTAACACCACATCTGTGTCTGATAGGTCAACCACATAAAATGTGTCTCTCACTGTGTAGAATCCTAACTTCATATCTAAGTTTGGAACTCTGTCTAGACACTCCACTGTGTGGCCATCTGCTACTGCAACATCAAACCCCTCAAACTCCTATGTCTGAAGTGCTTGTCTCGATACTAGTGAAGTGTCGATGAAGTTGTGGGTGACCCCACCATCTATCAGAGAGATTGCCCATTGCCCCTGAATAATCCCTTTGATACAGAGGGTATCATACATGGGAACACCAGAAAGGGTCTCTCTGACTCCTCCCTTTGTTGGTTTCCTCCTTTTAGCATGATCTAGCGGTTGTGGGACTACTGGAGGATGGGCTCCCACCGGTGTCGGTGATCTACGGGGAGGTTGCTCCTCTGTTGGTGCTTACTCCTCCTCTGAGCTAGTGGATCCACTGTCCTTCTCCTCCTCCTCACTGTCCATGTTGTTTGTTGCTACCTCAATATAATGAATCTCTCCCTTGCCCATGCACTTGTGGCCTAGGACCTAAGGATCTCTGCAGCTGAAGCAAAGCTTCTTCCTCATAATCTCTCACCTAGTCTCATCATCCAACTTCTCCTTTCCCTTCCATTCTCTCTGGAATGGCTTCATGTCTCGTTCCTTCTGGGGCACAAATGGTTTGGAGAAATTTTTAGTCTTTGGCACTGAGTCTACTAGATCTCGAGTGACAAGGATGGCATCCTTCAAAGTGGGAGGCATGTATGCCTTCACCCATCCTCTCAAAGGCTCTATGAGTCCTTCTGTGAATAGCATGATCAACTTGGGCTCTGATATATCTGTCAATGCCATGGCTACCCGCTGAAACTCTGTGATGAACGCCTCTATTGTGCCAGTTTGTCTCAACTGGGCTAGATACCTGAAGTGTATCTCTGGATCCTTCCTTTCAAACATGTCCATGAGCCTATCTGTAAACTCCCTATAGGAGGTGATGCGACTCTGACCCAATGCCACCATTCCATGATACCACCACTCGTGTGCCTGACCCTCCAAGTGTAAGGTCGTGAAACTGATGGCCTCTGTCTCGGTCATCTATTTGAGCTTGTAATACATCTCTAGCTTTTGTACCCAAGCTCTGGTGGTGTATTTGGATGATCCGTCGAAAGAAGGGATGGTGATTTTCCCAACTTTCGGATGAAATCGAGGTTATGCCCCTGCTACTGTTGTGGTCCTCCCCTCTACGGATCTCTAGGACAGTTCCTGAGTCTGAGTCCACAGTACTCGACTAAGGTCATGTCCTGATGGAAGTCACGACCCAATGCTGCATACTCCCTCCTATAGTTTTCAATTTCGTCTACATGAGTGGGTGGCCTCTGTGTTATCAGTGGCGGTGCTGCTACCGGGGGTTCCCTCTAGAAACTGGGAAACAAGGGTCTGGGAATACTACTCGCAGAGGTGTATGTGTGAGAGGGTGACTGGGGTCTACTGTCTGCTCCTGAGTTCCCCTGTGTTGCATGCGGGACTTGTGTGTTTGGGGTGCCCACTCTAGCCAATCTATCAACCACCTGTGCCAAGGACTGAGAGATGGTCTGTTGACTAGCTAACATATCATTGAAAACCTGCATGAAAGTTGTCTCTGGATCTATGGGGGCCTTTCCACTGCCCTCTGGTTGCTCATATCTATCTCCTAGCATCCTCTCTGCCTCGCGCTCAGCCTCACGCTCTGCCCTTCTCTCTGCTTCTCTATGTGCCTCCTCCTCTTCCTCTGAGCTAGGAGGAAAAGAGGGAAAATCAAGCCTATGCCTTCTTTCCTTATGTCTGTTGTAAGTGACATATTCGTCACCTACGTGTTCACAGCCCTCTGGGTCTTTTGTTGCACTCATTGTCTTTAGTCACGGGCTGGGAGGACTAAAGCTCTGATACCACTGTAATGTTCCTGACTTGGCTAGTCTAGGAAATGATGTTAATGTGTATGTAGGATCTATTGTTTACAACATATAAATGATCATACAAATAATAAATGCGACAAAGGACTGCAAAGTTTGTATTATGATATCTCTGTGGATTACAATACGCCAAATGCGGTTGAATAAAATAGCAAAACTCGGCTAGATCAGAAGACAAAAGGATCTTAGCCGGAATACAAATGAGCAATTAAAAGCTAATACCCAGAATATGTGAGTGTTGCAGAATCAATGTGTGAGCTGGGAATATGGCAGCTCTGACGGTAACTGCTGGAAGTATGGAAAGTTCACTCTAGTATCTATACTTCTCGGAATGTCCTAGAAACTGTCCCAAATGATGCACCCTGCTCTAGTCCTCAGTACTGGTATCTGTCGGACCCCTTTACTGATGAGTCTGGACCCATATGGATACCCTTAGGGGAATGCACCCCTCTTCTTCTAGAAAAATGCATCCTAGTGATTCCACCATCCGAAATGGACGAGATATGTCTCAAAACGACCGCCTTGGTCTACTAGGAAATGGGTTGGAAGGGTTTCCCTGAATCTGGTCTGATGCTCACTCTGGAACCCCAAATGTACCTGCCAAATGTGTCGCATGTCCAAGTCTAGAAAATGTGTCCCGGTTGATTCCTCCATCGAACTCTGATGAGGAACCAGGAAAAAGATGTGCCTTGCCCTCCTCTCAAATGGGTCAGAGGGAAATCTCAGAATTCCCCCTGGATGGGGTAAGTCGACCTAAAACCCCTTCAGAAGTTGCGCCCTCCCTCTAGATGGATGCACCCTTGCTGCTGAACACTATGTAACTGTTGTTGAACACTATGTAACTGCTACTGAAGAATGATGGAAGACCCGAATGATCTTCCCAATGACTAGGGTATGTCTCTCAACACCGAAATCAACCAACTTGTGTCTTCCTCCTGGAATCCACCGAACTATCTCTCCTAAGATGCACGTCTCTCCTCAATGACAAGTCATAATCTACATAATGATGAATTAGGTCACTGAAAATTCCTTTATAGCTTTCCAAAACCCTAAATCATTGTTGAAACCCTAATTCATTGTTGACTTCCAAAACCCTAAATCACTGTTGAAACCCTAATTCATTGTTGACTTCTATTTTTAGCTCATAATGACTTAAAAGTGCTTTTAACTCTTTTTAGCTCAATGCCACTTTCCGAATATAACATCGGTGACTGAACTGACCTCTAGTGACCCTGTTTACCCCTTTATGGCCCTGGCTATAGTCTAACGGGGCGATTTAGACCATTAAGCCTCCTCTCTGGAGCTCCTATTTGGAAAGGGACATTACAGACTCCCCCTGCCTAATATTCATATTACTTAGGAATCTCTAAGCCGGATGGATCAGAACAATTCCTGCTCTGATGTGTATTCATCATCATCTTCATTGGTAGATTCGTCATCATCTTTATTGGTAGATTCATTATCTCTCTGAGCTCTAGCTTCTTTCTTTCTATTTGTGGATTTATATTTCACTACAATTCATGAAAGTACAATCTCTTGAACCTGTTCCTTATTTACCTATCTTTCCTTTCTTTTAGTTATTTTCCAAACCTTTCTGTATCTGACATCTTTCTTTTTCCTTGTAGAATTTTCTTCATCTCGTTTTATTGCCAATCTTGCGATTTCTGGTACCTGGTCTTTGTTCACCTATTCTTCCTGTTTTCTTATCCATACTTTCTTATATCTGATATCGGTGTTCTCTTTCATGGAATTATCGATCATGCTTCTACAGTCATTGACAATGTGTCCATAGTTATGACATTTGTAACACTCAATGTTACGTGCGGCCACATAGGCACTTCTTGCTTGAACATTTCTTTTATAATCCCTGCAATCTGCAACCTTATGTCCAAAATTAATAAAATAAAAACAATGACCATAAAAGAAATTTGCATACCTGGGAGTGAATGATCTTCTTTGTGGTGTAGTCCTTCTAAATTTATGCATTGACTGATCATGATCATGATTGAAGATTTTTTATGGCTTGAACACGGATGGTCTTCTTGGAGATGTATCTTCAATAGTTTTCTTAGATTCTGGTTGACCATGATTTCTTCCTTTGAGTACTTCTGCATAACTCTTTCTATATTCTTCATTCTTCTTTTCTATCAACCTAGAGTGCTTCCCTTCATTCTCTGTAACTGATGTGGATGTTTTTGTCTCTTCAATGTTGTTTTTGAGATTAACGATTTTACTTCTCAATATGACAACTTCTTCTTCAAGTTTCTCAACCTCTTCTTCTTTCTTTAATATCTAAGACTTCATGACTTCTTCTTTTCTCTTCGCTTCTTCAAGCTGAATTTTTAATGTGATTATTTCTTCTTCAAGTACTTTCTCTTCTTGACCAAACTCTGACTCAAGCTGGTTTAGATCGTTAGTTCTTTCCTTAAGATGAGTTGTCAATATATTCTCTCTCATTTTTGCTTCTTCCTTCTGTGCTGCGATGTTGCCTTCCAAACACTTCTTTTGATATTCAATATTTTCTTCGATCTTTCTGGCTTCTTCTAGCTGAGTTCTTAATTTCTCTATGACCTGTTGGGATTCTTAAAAAATGTGAACACTTTTCTTTTGTTTCATCAATTCTTTCTTGAGTGACTTGTTTTGTTCTCTTAGTTCATCTAAAGCACTAATCAATTCTGCCTCATAATTGTCTTCTTTTTCAATTTGTTTTGTCTCATTTCCTTCATGGCATTCTATTTCAATATGTCCACATTTTTCAGAATTAAAGCAAAACAACATACCTCTAGTGTTTATGTACTCTTCATCTTCTGAATATGTTTGACATGGTGAAGATAATTCTTCTTGATTTGTATATGCATCTTCTTTGACATTTTTTGAATCTATGATGGGTGAAGAATATATGTCATGTAACTTATCCCAAAGTTCTTTTGTTGATGAACATTTACCAACCTTTTCTCTTACCGGATTAGGTAATCCTTCCCAGATGAAATCCATTGTTATTTTGTTATTCTTCTTCAATTCCTTCTTGGTTGCAATCTTTTCCCTTTTTGAACTATCATATCCTGTAACAACTTATAGCCAAATATAATGTCCCTGTGCCTGTAAAAATACTTTCATCCTTATGCTCCACATCTCATACTTAAAACCATTCTTACCATTAAACATTGGTACTCCATTCTCAGAATAATCCATGATCTCCTTCCAGTGGTTAAACTGTTTCCTGAAGGAACCGGCTCTGATACCAATTGTTGGATTACTGAGAGGGGGGTTGAATCAGTAATAGAGCAATCTAATCCTTTTTAACCATATAATGCAAGTGTTATATCAATGTAGCATTATCATCCAATATTTTCAAAGTAAATAAACAATGAACAATCATACACATACACAATACACCAGTGTTTTTACGTGGAAACCCAAAGCGAGAGAAAACCATTATTACATTCATTGGAAGCACCAACTTCATTTGTTTTCCAGCTGCAACTGGAAGAAGGCTCCAACCCCCTAGTTTCTAAGGCTCCAACCCGAGGGAAGCTCCAACTCCCCAATTCTCTGACTACAACCAGAACGAGGTTACAACCCCCTATGATCTCTAGCTACAACCAGAAGGTGGCTACAACCACCTGTCCTTGCCCCATCCAATCGCCCTGACATATAAGTAGAATTATGGAACCACTGTCACACTATCACTGTGAGATATAATGTTGTAAACTTGTACCAATCAACCTACACCAAACAACATGTACCAATAACCTAAACCATGCATCAACCTATAACTCAACCTGTTATCAACCTGTACCATAAATAAGTGCATCAACCATGCACCAACATGTATCATGAACAAGTGCATCAACCATGCACCAAACCTATACAAATAACATGTCACAAAAACCTGTCAAAACAACCTATCACAATGTAGCACCCATCTACAAGATGCTAAGAAATTAATCATTCATTAAATACATACACAATAACAACTTTGCTTTAACATAATTTCATTTCATTTACACAATTCTTCTACATTTTCTCAATGATAAATCTAAATAGCATGATGAAATAAGTAATAGCTTAACTTTAAAATTTTCAACTTAAAACAAAAGTATATACAAAATATCAACAACAAATACCACTAAAAAATACATCTTCCTTAGTTTGTCGAAGCCCATCAATTGCAATGTAGTCCTAGGTGCTTCCAAGCATTCTTTTCCCACTTTCCCAGAGTGAAACAACGGAATCCTCCCTGCCAACTAGGAGCCTAGCCGGCTTCCTAGCTCCAAGAAACCTTTCGGTTTCTTGGCCCTCCGTCCCCGTGACTCCAAGAACAACAAAGCACAAATGCTCAAAGAAAACTATCACAAGAATTATATCTTCCAAGAATTTCACAACCTCTCATCATGCTCAAACCTCTCCATCCTCTCCTCCTCTCTACTTCTTCTCCCTATTTATCAAGTTTCCATACACACTTCCCCAAGTCTCCTCAACCACCCTCATTATTATCCATCAACCTCCCTTATCTAGATATTTTGGGAAAATATTAAAATATCCATCAACTCCTCCTTTATCTAGATATTTTGGGGAAAATATTAAAATAAAACTAAATATAAAATGACTTGCATTAAACAATAATAAATAAAATAAAAGTCTTTATTCTCATGTTAGATAATAAATGTTATTTGATAATTTTCTCCAAAATGTACATAACACTCCACCATGCTCATTTAATTCATCACACCCACCATCTATCAAAGTCAAGAAAGTATTTAATGCTTCTAGATATTTGTATGCAATATAATTTACCTAATCAATAAACATTCAATTAAATAGTTAATAATTTACTTTAATAATTAATACATTAATTACTTATACTAGTGTACATGGGTAGGGTATGTGTGCGTAGCTAGCGGACACATATCTCATGCATGTCGTACGATAAACAATCAGTGTCTCTAGTGCATAGTTCCTATATGATCACCAAGACATGTAGGACAACAGATCAAGTAATGCATCATTTAAGAATCTTAACGAACTAATTTACACCAATTCATCAATAACTCATTGTCACACTTAAAATATCATTAGGAAATCAAAGAGGGTTTTAAACATGGTAGGAACCAAGTGAGTAAACAATAGTGGCATCTCTAATCCCTAATCAGTATTCTCAACTTACATCGAAGCATCCTTCCTTCCTAACCTACTTCCATCTTCCATCCTATCATTTCCTCTGTTGGACTAAGTTGGAGCGTCAACTATATTGACCTAACTCCAGTAGAACCCGTAAGCGAAAGTGTCATACATCTCAACCAAGCTTCCCCAACAGGCAACTAGTAGTCGTCATCACACGTTTAGGGGAGCGTGACTTCACACAACCCTCCCACGACTCTAGGTTTCGGAGGATAAATGGTGGGAAATACCTCCACCCCTCCTTATAGAACTAGGGTCAACACCCTACATCAAGCCCTATTGTGAAACTATTGTTCTTAGAGTCACGTCATCAAACAACCACTCTGGGCAAGCTGTGCATCCTGTCAAAACCACACTTACCACAAATCATAGAAATATTTCAAATCATAATTTAAATAATAAGTACGACTTATAGCATTATCTTCTTGATGTCTATGACATCCAAGTTTCCTTAGCACTATAGTCATTTGGATATCACATAAATTATCAACCTGTAGTTTAGTTCGCCAATAACGCATATCCATGCATGTACATTATAATTTCATATAAGGATCCATATCTATATTAATGTTCAATTTCAATAATGTATGTTTATTTATATCATGTCTTGCATCTGTTATGCATTCACAACATAACTTGAACTCATATCCATGTACCAAAATTCCATATTTAAATTTGCATGTTTGAACAATTCTCATAACTATCATAATTATGAACATATAACAATAAAAATAGAATTATCCAACACATAAATAAGTCCATATATACACATCCCAAATGTTTATATCAATCTAACTAAGTACAAATAGCTACTAAGCAATGCATTACTGATATGAGTAAAACCAAAGTTCTAATTTTATAAGTTTAAAATATGGGGTGTTACACACAACAACTTGTCTCATCAATATTATCAACCAAATCAGATATACTCACCAAGACAACTCTCAAAGATGTGCATCAACCAAGCATAACACAACAACTCATAATCATCACCAAGATCAATATGTGCTTCTAATAATATACCAATACAAGTATGTTACATCATCCATAAAGCATGTGTCAACAATACTACTAACAAGTGCCTCCAACCATGTACCAATCATGTATGAACTACTCATCAACTATGAGTCATCAAGATGTCCCAACATCATCAACTATACACCTCATGTATGTGCCAACTCATCAACTACTTGTCTCAACCATGTATCCAACATGTACCTTAACCAAAAGCCCTCATCAATTTCATCATCCAAATCTGATTTGTAACTCTCTAATAGACCTGGTGTATATGATCACATACCTGCAAACCTTCCTTAACTTTAACAACAAGATACTATCATTTTCATTAAACTTTTTTTTAGTCTCACATGACTAGTTTTGGATTAGTCAACAACCCTAACTTGAAATAATCATAACTATGTTCTTGTAATGAATAAAGATCTGAAAATAGTACACAATGTTCTTCAGTGTATTTTATGCAATTCCTCTAGGTGTCACTGCTTAAAATCTCTCAGAAAAGGAGTTATGGCAAAAATGACATACCTTGTTGAATTATGGCTTATTCTAGAGAGTGAACTTGTAGAGCGTGCCCCGCACGAAATATTTGTTGTATGGATGTAAAATTTTTACACATAATACTACAGGCTGTACTCTAACCAACACTTTTAGTCTTACTTAATTTGGATATGTTATGAAGAAGTTATGACGCTTTTACCTGAAACACTTGTTTTAGACTAGTTTCGGGACTAGCCACAAACCCTATTTTGCACAAAGTGTAACTCCAAAACTACAATGACCCACAAGCTGAAATTCGTACCACAACTACTTGGATATGTTTTCTCAATGGCCTATAAATTTCATGGTCTAAATCATTATAGAAAAAAAATTATTGCGAAAATGGCAAGATGACTTGTAAATAACATACCTTAGAAAGCATCATCAAAAGAATTTATCCTCCCTTGAATTTCGGCCTTCTTTACTACACCTTCTCTTTGAAATTCGGCTTAGATATCCTTTGGTTACCTCTTTCACCTGTAGATATTCAATATTATCAAGTGTGATATGAAATGAGAGAGCCTTGCCTCTTATTTATACTTTCATGTGGCTTCCTCAAGGGGTTACCTTATTTTAGGGTTAACCAATTTCTAACCACTTGTCCAATTAGTAATTTATTCATTAACTTTATTATTTAAATAATTTAATTTGTATCCACTTTGACTTATAGTACACTCATCACTTCACTTTACCTCAAGGGGTTGCCTTCTAACCATCTTAAACCACTTTTCTTATTTTAGGGCTAACCCACTTCTAACCACTTGTCAACTTAGTAATTTATCAATTAACTTTATTATTTAAATAATTTATTTTGTATTCACTTTGAATTATAGTACACTCGTCACTTCACTTTATTATTTACCTTCTAAAAATCTCTTAAACCACTTTGACTACTTTGACCTTTTGGGGCTTCTAGATGACTCATGAGCGTTCTCCAACTTCACATGGCCATAACTCTCTAACTGTGAGGAGTTATGTGACGTTCCACATACCACTAAAAATTGCATGACATGTACTATACATATAGAATAATATTACCTACAAATATATCAAAACTCATACCGTTATCCATCAAACAAAGTTGGGTCCATTACCCAAACCTGGGTTCTCCAACTTCACATGGCCATAACTCTCTAACCGTGAGGAGTTATGTGACGTTCCACATACCACCAGAAATGGAATGACATGTACTATCCATATAGAATAGTATTACCTTCAAATATATTAAAACTCATACCATTATACATGAAACAACCTTGGGTCCATTACCCAAACCTTTGTACTACCAGAATTTGCTATTGGACTTTCTCCAAGGGTTGACATCAATCACTAAGGATTGCCATCAATTTACAATATCACTCTCCAATGGTTGACATCAATGACAACCAACAATCCATACCAACTATCCATCAACCTAAGGCAATTGTTTGACATTAGATTTGTTATCTTTCTCTGCGTTAGAAGGTAAGACTAATTTCTTATGAAGGACCTCTTCATCTAAAGTTATCCTTACTTCAGTCATTCTCGATCATTCCCCATATTGACGAGAAAAATAATAATACGAAGAATCATCCTTCTTGATCATGCATTTTAAACGAGTTAGTTTCTCTTGCATCAGAGACTTTACATTCTCCACTTGCCAATGTTGATGGTGCCAATGCATGATCCTTGATCTGCAATTTCCTTTCCAACTCATGAAAAATACCTTTATGAAATTCCTCATGAAATATCAGTCGATCTTGCAGCTTCTGCCTCTCTTCCTCGACAATTTGTAGTTCCATCCTTAATTTAGAATTCTCATTCTGAATATGTCGGTTAATGTTCTTCTGTAGCCTTAAATTCATGAGGGATTTACTCATTTTTTCCTCTCAACAAGAGTCTTCAAAACCTTCGCCAACTTAATTCATTAACCTCATCACATCAGCAACTTGCAAATACATTTCAAACCTCTCCCTGATACCACTTGATCCGAAAATCCTTAGATACACTTATTCCTTTAAAATATACATGCAGCTTCTAACATGATTCAAAATCATTCTTGATCGTATTCAAGTGATTTGCAAAAAAATAATGTTATGCTTCTTATCCAAAATCTCATAATTTGAAGAATTATGAGATAACACAACAAAAAATAAAAGAACTCAAATATACAACATTGATGACATATATTACTTCATTTGCAAGTCCCCTCTAGATAGTAAGACTGCTTCACATAATCTCAAAATCAAATTACATTACAACATGGACTTACAAAAGCCAATTTCATGGACTCTCTTTAATTCTGCTGCTCAAACTCAGAAAAGGAGTTTACCATTGAATTCCTTGCGAAAATTTGAGAAAAATGAGTACAAAGTAGACCATATTCTGAACTGGCTCAATTTTACCCTCTTTACACACCAAATGATGCACTATGGCACTCATTAATGGCAATGTGGAAGAATACTTTCACAAATGACCTCTTAGAACATAAATAACCTAACCATTGAACTCCTCTCGAAAAAATGAGAAAAATGAATATAAGCATGCCTATGTTTGGACAATATACCTCATGGCACGCATATCGAGACAATACCAAAGGCTCCTCTTCTTACATGCAAATCTATGCAATCCATACCATACTCAGGATCCATGTATGCATTGGAATTTGTGTTTGCCTCAGACTGTGTTCAGTCTCAAGATGTCTTGGTCTTGGACTGCGCACCCATTAAATGGGCCTAGGTCTGAACCTCCACACTAAACCTTTTGCAACTTAATTCTAATTTTAGCGGGATCCCGTAACATCAAGCACCAATGGTGCATTGGTTAAAATGTTGGCTAAATTTGGAGGAGGTCGTGGGCTCCATCCCCCGCAATCCTCTCCTTTGTTGGCACCTCATTTAAATATTCGTTGGGTGATTTGTTATATGGTTATAGATATGCGGTAGCATATAGTTTTAATGCCCCACAAACATTGGTATATGGTTATACATATTTCGTTAGGCCCCCGCGGGATATGGTATTGGTCACATTACATTGCATAAGATATGGGTCGAGGGCTTGGGCCCTTGGCCCTTTTTTCCACTAACCAAACCTTTGATCAACCTTAAATATAATTCACCACACATAAGGTTAAGAAACAATGTGATGCAATATTGGTAAAGGGCTTGGGTAAGGTCTTGGGAGGTCACAGGTTCGATCCTCCGAACTCCCGTAAAATTTTTGATAACCATTAACCATTAATGGCCAATGGGAGGTTGCCACGTGACAACCTCTCATTGGTCTATTCTTGCCACGTGTCGACACACGATTAGCCCACTTGGATTGTACGAACTGCCACATCACCTTGCCAATTGGACATGCTACATCACCTACCTAGTTGGATGTACAACCTGTACGGTCATGCCACGTGTCACCCTTGCAGTGGTGACACATGTCACCTTTGACTTTTTTCCTTTTTCCCTGGGTTGACCCGAAATTTGACCATCCATAACTTTTGCATACAAACTCTGTTAGAGGTGATTTTTACACTGTAGGAAAGTTATCGCTGAGCTCTACTCATTGATGTAGTTTTTGAGAGCATTTTAGAAGGTCAAATTTTGATCTTTTATGAATCCTTTTGGACCTATGTGAGCGTTCTAGATCCTCCCGGACCTCTGTGAGTGTTCCTGGATCCTACTGGATCATATAGGGGGTTGAAACCACCCTTTTGGTTTTGGAGTAAGACCTAAAACTACTTTTGATTGGCTAAGATCTCGTCTTTCTTGGATGTAAGGAAACAAGTTAATGGCTCAAGACCCAAAGGCATATGGCAGGAGTGAAAATTTACTTCATTATAGACCATCGTTAGGTTATTTCAAGTGGTGTGGTTTTCCTTGAATAATAATGACGAGTAAACCCACATTTGCGGATAGTAACCAGTGATGGTTGTCCTCACCATGGGTTGACAACTGAGTTATGATAGGTTTTTCTACTTTCAAAAAAGAAAATAAAAGAAATTTATACTCAATAAGTTTATGTTGTTTGGGTGGCTTATCAAGTGACAAGCATTAGTAAACATATCAAGTGACGAGCATTAGTAAACATACTCCTTTAGTACATATCACTTAATATAGATTATTAAATGCATTAACAATGAATATGAAGTTCGAACAATGACAAACCTTCACACTTGCATATCAACATGCATTAATCACTAATTTGTAAATTGGACAAATTTATAGTAAATTGAAATAAATAAATATTAAATTAAATAAACGTTTGTATTAAAATAAGGAAATATAACCAGGTTTATAAACATATTAATACTATTTTCAATTGCCAATGATCAATCACTTGAATTGTTAATGTTGGACACACCGACCGCACTGAGAGGGGGGGTTGAATCATTGCAGCGCTATTTTTGCTTCTTTACAAATCTTTATTCAACAATCACCATTTACTCATTGTTCATTACTTTCATTTATAACTAGTTGTTTGTATGTAAAACATATCTCAGTAGCAAACATCATCAATAAGCCATCACCATAAAGCACACAAAGAACACAAGATATATGTATAAGTTTCTTTTGTATTATGGACTAAAATCCTTGGGTTTTATCAACATCAACTGAATAGAGCAATAACTCCACAAGAGCACCAACTCTCAATGCAAGACTCAGCGTTTAGATCTCAGCACCAACTGAGATGCGAGAAATCCAATCCTCAAGTACTACAAGACCTTGCTTGTGGACAGAACCAAATATGTCAGCAGGTGCATGACCTGTCAATACTGCAACATGTGTATGTACGTGGCCTGCCTATACTGCAGGATGTGGATGTATACACTCTTCCTTCTGTCAGCCTGCGTACACCTTCAGAAAATAAGGTTTCTGAAACTTCAACCTTTTGGCCCTTTAGACCCTTTCTGCCTCTGTCACATCCACTTGTGACCTATCACTACTCAATCTATACCATCACAAATCACAAACATATCTATACCATCCAACAAGCTATGCATGCTCCTCATGCATACACAATCACAGACAATGGATATCTCTCAATCGGAACTGAATTGAACTACTCAACCAACCAACTACCATATTCAGACATAAATACAACCATATAAAGAATCCCTCAAGCATTCACCATACCATGAGAAAAACATCAAGACAATATGTACCCATACCAAAACTGTTGTAGCATATATGAACATGTAGAATGTTGATCTGGAACTTGCTTCAGACTTCAGGAACCTATCACCATCACTTACTCAAGTTTTTCATGTCCTTCCCAACTATATGCGCCCTGCTCTCCTTCAGCCCGTGTACGTACGCGCCTTGGCCCACTACATCCCACGTACTACTTCAGAAAATTAGGGTTTTCTGAACCTCCAAAACTTTCGTTGTCAAAACCTCAGACTTATGGAACTTATGATGCATCCATGAGTACCTGCAATGAATCTTTCACCATCATAGATCTTCAATATGCTCAAGAGATTCACACACATAATAGACCCTTGCTCTTGTATTTATACTTCTCCAAGTAGCTTCCTCATCTAACCAACTCTAACCAACTTCCTTCTTTTGGGAATAACCCAATTCTAACCATTTGTCCACTTATAACTACTTTCTCCATAAATAGTAACTTCTCCACTTCTAGTTGCAACTAATTTATTTTTAATTATTTTCTTGTTGCAACCACTTCACCCATGAATAACCACTTTGACTAGTCAACTTCTTCTGGGAGCTTCTAGAATAATTTGACTTATTGACCTTCTAGACAACACATGAGGGTTCTCCAACTTCACATGGTCATAACTCTCTAACCGTGAGGAGTTATGTGATGTTCCACATATCACTGGAAATGGCATGATGAGAACTATCCATATGGAGTAGTCCCATTAGAAAATTCATTGATCTTCATAACATTATCCCTCAAACAAACTTGGGTTAGGGATTTCACCATAAGGGGACCACTTTGGAGTTTATCCGTTTGGTACTTCTTATCAATCATGACAAGACAAAAATGACCAACCTTTACATCATTCCATCTGGAACATCAAACCATGACAACAACACATTGTTATGACACCTCATAACATTATCCCTCAGACATCAGTTACATCCATGAACACATGATCAATTACATCAATGATACAAATACATTATTATGAAAATACTTGACATCAATGACAACATAATGCAACAATCTCCCCCTTTGGCATTGATGGAAACACCAACATTGATGTCAACACCAATCAATGATGGCAACACTTGGACATGGAAATGCTCCACATCAATGTGGCTATCTCTCCTCCTTTTACATCAATGACAAAGGGTAGTTCTCTCCTTGGGGCTGCTCCCCCTGCCTAAACTCTCCTTGGGTCTGCTCCCCCTGTCTGGATGCCTTTGAGCTTCCTCTGAATAATCTCTCCCCCTTTGGACAAGAGATATCACTTTGATGCAATGTTGATGGCATGGTTGCCAATCATCTCTCCTCCTAGAATCATGTTGTTGCAACTAATCATGGGAAGAAAAATAACTCCCCATGTGAGTATGTCTCCCTCTATCTTCTCTGCAAGATGAACAATATGCTACAACTGCAATCTACTTCTCCTAAAAATGTTGTTTCTCAACCAGAACATAGATCAACTGCTCAAGAATGATCTTCTCTTCCTATGACGATCCTTGGACCTGTCCATGCATCAAACTTGTGCCATACCATACATCATTAAGAAAACGATATGTCAACAATGAATAAAGAATCATGAATAAAACACCAACCATGTACATCTTATGTCATACTGTGTGTCGACAATGCACAACACCCATGCACATCAATAGCATACAATATATCAATGGAGTGTATCAACCTTATGCCAAGAACATGTGCCAACTATGTACCAACCATATGCCTCTACCAACATGCCATCCATGTGCCTCAAACAAGTGTCCTATGTAATATACTAGATATAAAAAGTATGCAGAACATAAATAAAATGCTAGAAATGGCAGAATAACAACAATATAACCAGAATAATCACCACAATAACACTGAAATGATATAAGAATAACAACAGAAATAACACTTTGATTCTGAGAGCAATGTTCATGGGCCTCTTCGAGGGGGCAACCTCCAGTCGAGCAGAGCTCTATTACAATAATCTCCAAGCTAGGGTTCGCATACCCTCGACTCCTATTTATACTAAATATGTCTATCAAAAGAAGCATCTAGAGGAATATCCTTCTAGAAGCGGAAGCTTCTATTAGGTCTTCTTACATTCGACTTATTCTATTTTATTGCAAGGCCTTATTAATATTGACCTTTATTACATCTGAATATATTGTTCTACCTATGTGCGGGGGAGGAGGGTTAGGACCCTAACATGTCCTCCTCCTTAAAAACAACCTTGTCCTCAAGGCTTGAGATGTGGAAATTGTTGGAGAATGGTAGTTGGTTCCCAAGTGGCATCTGTTGGAGTTGTATCTTTCCACTGGATTAACACTTCCTTGATGGTTCTCTGATGCAGGCGACGCTCATGCTGGTCCAAAAATGCTTGTGGCTGTAGCCAAATGGATCCTTCTTCGGCTAACTCGGGAAGGTTGGTTTGAATTTGGCACTTAGTTCCGATCACCTTCTTTAACCAGGAAACATGAAAAATAGGATGTAGCTTCGAATGACTAGGCAAAGCTAACTGATAGGCCACCTGTCCCACACGCTTGAGAACTGTATAAGGACCATAAAATTTGGGCACTAGCTTCTGACAATGCTCGACCTTGAGGGAATTCTGCTTGTAAGGTTGCAAGCGAAGAAACACTTGATCCCCTTCTTCAAATTGACATTCAGAGCGACCTTGATTTGCTTGTTGCTTCATGCGATTTTGGGCCATGACCAAATTCTCTTTGAGGGTATGAAGAATAGCCTCTCGAACTGTAAGTGTTTGGTCAACTGCCTGGACCTTCGAGACACCAGGTAAGTATGAGAGAACTGAAGGTGGCTTTTGTCCATATACCGCTTCAAAAGGAGTCATGTGTGTAGTTGTATGGTATGAAGTATTGTACCACCATTCAGCTAGGGGTAACCATTGATCCCACTGATTTTGCTTTTCCGAGGCAAAACACCTCAAATATGTTTCCAAACACTTGTTGACAACTTTTGTTTGACCATCCGTCTGGGGATGATAAGTTGTACTGCGATGCAATTGGGTGCCTTGTAGCTTGAACATTTCTTACCAAAAATTGCTTGTGAAAGTTGGGTCGCGATCAGAAACAATAGAGTGTGGCATGCCATGAAGCTTGAAGACCCGATCCATGAAAATTTGAGCCACCGTGGATGTTGTAAATGAGTGTTGAAGAGTGCAGAAATGAGCATACTTGGAAATGCGATCAACAACCACCATGATGACTAATTTATTTCCCGATTTGGGTAAGCCTATAATAAAATCCATAGAGATGTCCTTCCACATAGCAGGTGAAATCGGGAGTGGTTGTAGTGTGCTTGGAGATTTGACTATTTCTCCCTTGTTGCGTTGACACACATCACATTCAGCGACAAAATTACGAATGTCTTGTTTCATACCATCCCAGAAAAAAGAACGTTTGACCTTGTCATAGGTTTTGGTGAACCCGGAGTCCCCCGCTGTCGATGTAACATGAAGTTGAGAAAGTATCGTGGATTTAAGCTTTGATTGTTTACTTAAATACAAACGGCCTTTGTATTGAACTCATCATGGAGCCAAGTGTACCTTGGGGGAGCTGGAGCATTGGACTGCAATTGTTCGATCAATTGCGAACTTTTGGGATCTTGTAGCCATTCCTAGCGAACGACTTGGAGCCAATCTGGTACAATGAAGGAAAGAGAAAAAAGGGATCCTTCATCTTCATATTTGTGGGAAATTGCATCCGCAACCACATTTTCTTTTCCTTTCTTGTAAATGATCTCATAATCATAGCCAAATAGCTTAGTTACCCATTTTTGTTTCTCTGGAGAGGAAATGCGTTGTTCCAGAAAATACTTGAGGCTTTGATGGTCTGTCTTAATTTGGAAGTGTTGCCCCAATAGATAAGGGAGCCACAAAGCAACAACATGTAGAATAGCCAACATTTCCTTTTCATAGATAGATTTGCCCAGATTTCTTTCAGATAGTTGCTTGTTGGTAAAGGCCAAAGGCCGACCCTCTTGCATAAGGACAACACCAATTCCTTTCCATGAAGCATCACATTCCAAGACAAAGGTCTTTGTGAAATTAGGAAGGGCCAGGACTGGAGTGGTGCACATGGCCATCTTCAAGGTTTGAAAATTTTTAGCAACAACTGGAGTCCAAGTGAAAGAGTTCTTTTTTAGGAGAGCAGTGAGAGGTGTTGCAATCTTTCTGTAATTCTTAACAAACTTGCGATAATAACCTGTTAAGCCCAGAAATCCACGCAAGTTTTTGAGAGTCTTTGGGTGAGGCCAGTCTTGCATAGCTTCAATCTTTTTAGGATCCACCCTGACACCATCTTTGCCAACCAGATGACCCAAGTACTCTACTTCTGAGGCACCAAAAGCACATTTAGACTGTTTCAGGAAACGTTGGTGCTGAGAGAGTAGATGGAGAACTAGATCTACATGAGAAAGATGTTATGTTCAGGTCTTGCTATAGATGAGGATATCATCAAAGAAAAATAAGACAAAATGATGGAGAAAAGGACGACAGGCATGATTCATGAGGCTTTGGAAGGTGGAGGGGGCATTACACAAGCCAAAGGGCATGACCAAAAACTCATAGTGGCCCTCATGAGTTCTAAAGGCAATCTTGGGAATGTTTGCCTCTTTCATACATATCTGGTGGTAGCCCGAACAAAGATCAAGTTTAGTAAAGAATTGGGCGCCACTCAATTCATCCAGGAGGTCATCAATGACAGGAATGAGAAATTTGTCTTTAATGGTAAGTTTGTTGAGGGCACGGAAGTCAAGACACATTTGCCAAGAACCTTCTTTCTTCAGGACCATGACCACTGGAGAAGAGTAGGGACTCATACTAGGGTGGATAACGCCTGCATTAAGGAGTTCCTGGACCATTTTATCAATTTCATTTTTTTGGGAAAAGGGGTGACGATACTGACGGATATTGGGAGGAAGGCTTTCGGGTACAAGGGGAATGGAATGATCATGAACACTACGTGAAGGAGGGAGTCCCTGGGGAGTGGAAAAGACCACTTGATGTTTAGAAAGGATGGCTTGGAGGTCTTACGGCACCGAGGGTGTTTATGTTGCTTGTATGGCATGGAGTTGAGCAATAACATCAGAATGACCCTTTTTGAGCAGATTTTCCATGCGATGGGAACTAATGATCTCAAGTGAACCGACGGTGATGCCTTGGAACTTATATTGGTGGCCCTCCTGGTCAAAGTTCATAGTTAATTCCTTAAAATCCATGAGAATGGGACCCAAAGTCCTTAGACAGTCTACACCCAACACAATGTCACAAACGCCCATGTCGATAGCAAACATATGATATTTCAGGTGGTAGTCACCAATTTGGAGACACACATTTTCACAACGCCCTCCACATTTCATGGAGCCACCATTGGCAATCATGATTTGAAAATTATTGACGGCATGGATGTAGCAATGAGTTTCTTGGGCAATGCAACGATGAATAAAATTATGGGTGCTTCCACTATCAACCAAAATGATGACCTTTCAATGCTTGATGTAACCGATTAGCTTGAGGGTTTGGGGAGTGGAGAAGCTAGTGAGAGCATTGAGGGAAATGATCGTCTCTACTTCGGGAGGGTCTGAGGGAGGGGTTATGTCGGGGGTTTCAGATGACTCAGACATAAGGGGAGTTTCAATATCCTCTTCCGAAATATCCTTGGAGATGGCCATAAACAACTTTTGTTCCTTACACTTGTGGCCCGGGAAATATTTGTCATCACAATTATAACAAAGGCCTTTGAGTTGGCGTTCATCCATTTCATCCCTGGTCAATTTTTGTATCTTTAGTGGAGCAGAGGGAGTAGTGGAATTTACTGGTTTAGGGTGAGGAATAAAGGAGGGTTTCCGGTTTTGAGAAGATACAACTTGTTGTGCTTCTTTAGCTCTTTTAGTAGCCTCCACCCAACTCTGAGGCCAAGCCATGAGGACATGGGCCCGAATCTCATCCTTGAGGCCACTGATAAAACATTCTCGAAAAAAGGCATCATACATGCCCTTTGTCCGAAAATCCAGGCACTCAAAGGTAGCTGTAAAGTCGTCCATTGTTCTTGATTGTTTCAACTTTGTCAAATGGCCCAAATGGTTGGTGTCAGTGTCAAAGCGTTCTTACAACTCTTCCACAAAGTGTGTCCAAGCAATATACCCTTGACGAGAAGTTTTTCACCATTGCCAATGTTCTTGATCTAGATGGAGAACACCATATCGAAGTTTGGCCAAGTCATCTGTAATGTCATATAAAGAGAAATAATGTTCCATTTGGGTTACCCAACAAGTGAGGTTTGAGCCATCAAATTTGGTCACATCCACCCGTGGAAGGCGTAGGTCACGTTGAAAGTGATGGTTCTGAAAGTTATGGGAATGAGAGGAATGTTCACCTTGAGTATGTGGAGGTGAGGAAGATGAAGGGTTATCTGTAGGGATATGCAGTTTGGTGCAGAGTGCCGAAAAGACAGATTCAAGCTGGGTCGTGAGGTCTTGTTTGATTTCCTCCATTGAGGACTGCATGGTTGTATTGATGGTGACAACATTGGCACTGAGGTGTTTCACTTCTTGTTGGGTCTCGATGAGACTATATTGCAAGGTGTTGAAGCGAGCTTCCAAGTCTTGGCTACGGGTATGGGCCATGAGGATGGGGGAACTGAAAAGGGGCGGGCGGGGTAAAAAATTTTGCCGAAAAATGATATGTATGAATGTGATATGGGCGAAGAGATGAATCCAATGGAATATATCTCAAATAATGGTGAAAAAATTTCCAGTCTTTTTTTTTTTTTTTTACACCTGCGGAGTTATACTCCGGTCTGAAGAATACTGTAGAGAGGAAATGCCCAAATGCTTAACCAAAAAGAAATGTGTATTTACTTGGCAACCCGAACACAATTGCGTGGCAATAGATCTTCTCTGTGTTAATTTGTTTATGTTTTTGTCCCCAAGGGTTAGGTATTCAAGGGTTCTACAGACAAGGGTTTGCCCTGTGCTATAGCTATCTGATATACATGCAGGGTCCAACAGTAGTACTCGTCCCAATATCTCAGAGCACTAACTAAGGAAGATAGACCGTACCCTTAGCCGTACTACCCGACTACCCAGGTACTAGAGAGTATATTCCCGAGTGTTGTTCTCGATGGCACTATAGCAGTCAAGCGACCGATCAGTTTATCTAAAGAGGGCTTCAGGAAATCTATGCCAATCCGTACACATGTGGTGTCTGATGCGCTGCCACTCGAAGGGGTACCAACAGGGGTTACAAGGGTGGCCAACAGATGTGCGCTTAAGAACCACTTGTATTTCCTGCATGTATGAATCCCTCAACCGCAGGTTTATGCGCATAACGACAGATCTCTATGGCTTAAAGATGCCGGAATACGTCTCTACCCTGGAAAAAAATTTACCCACAATTTCTACCAAGGAAAGTGCTCTGATACCACTTGTAATATACCAAATATAAAAAGTATGCAGAACAAAAATAAAATGCTAGAAATGGCATAATAACAACAATATAACCAGAATAATCACCACAATAACACTGAAATGATATAAGAATAACAATAGAAATAACACTTTGATTCTAAGAGCAATGTTCACGAGCCTGTTCGAGGGGGCAACCTCCAGTCGAGCAGAGCTCTATTACAATAATCTCCAAGCTAGGGTTCTCATACCCTCGACTCCTATTTATACTAAATATGTCTATCAAAAGAAGCATCTAGAGGAATATCCTTCTAGAAGCGAAAGCTTCTATTAGGTCTTCTTACATTCGACTTATTTTATTTTATTGCAAGGCCTTATTAATATTGACCTTTATTACATCCGAATATATTGTTCTACCTATGTGTGGGTTAGGACACTAACATCATATCACTCATGATATGCCTCTACCATGAACCAAGTGCCACAAACCATAGGTCAGGAAATGTATCTCAACCATCAAGCATCAATCAACCAAGCATATCAATTATATCATCCCATACATCATGTACCAAAGTAAGTGCATCAATCATTCACTGAACCTCAACAAGATGAACCACAATCAAGATGTGTTCCCATACATGTATGTCATATCAACCATAAACCATGTGCTGATCATACTGCTAGCAAGTGCCTCAACCAATGTACTAAGTATGTACCAATCATGCATCAACTATAGATCAAGCTACGACTCATCAATGATGTACAACATAACCACCTCATTAACTCATCAACTACATGTCCCAATATGTAGCTCAACCACGTGCCAAATGCATGGACCAAGACATCCAACAATTATGCCTCTAATAATACTTCATAAGGTATATCATTGGAGCTCACATATGTACCGGCCATGTACCATAACAGATCTGCCTCAAAAACCATTCACTACAACAAATACTAAGCAACCAATAGTATCTCTAAACATGTGCCAAAAGTGTGCCTCAATAGATCAATGATACATCACATCATCACAGTATATCTCATAACCAAAGTTCCATAACTTCACTGGAATAACCAACATTGTTCCTCAACAGAAAAATGCCTCAATCCACACTCTAGGGTTAGTACCATGCATCCAATATAGGCATCATGAATATGCTTCAACACTCAACCATATGTCATCACCATACACACATCAAACATACATGCAAGAATATAATCATGGAAACCTGCAACAAACCACGTCAGACCCTGCAAAACATACTTATACCATCAAACCATGCTTTAACTCATCTGCATAGCCTTCTTTTCCAAGGCTTTTACCACAGGTACAGGACATATTCCACAGACAACTCGCATATGTACGCGACATTTCTATAGGTCATCTCGTGTATGTACGTGACTTATTCCACAGGAGCTCGTGTATGCTTCAAAAAATGGCAAGCTTTAGCTTGCCTCATGGTTGCCATTCTGTTCTGGTTATTCAATCTTCTTCATCCACTTTTGAAAGTGTCCCAACTTCTCAAAACTTGAGCTTTGAGCTTCCATCTTTTCAATATTGTCTTTCTTCCTAGTTTCATGTGTTCTTCTTGCTATGCTATATGAAGCACTCCTCTTGGATTGTCTTCTTGTGTTCAACAATCCTAGGATTTGTGGCCAAACCCACTGCAACTGTATCATCTCATGGTGTGACAATGAGCACCAATGTGTCCCACTTGATTACATCTCCAACATATTAGGGTGTTATGAAACCTTCTAACATCTTTCCTTGCATAATGTCTGCAATCCAAAGCTTTGTGACCATATTTATTACATGAGAAGCAGTGACCATGAAAAACATTTTCATACCTTTGCTTTGGTGTCCAACTTGAAGGTGTCTCTCTTATGAATTTGATTTGAGGTGTAAAGATGGCTTCTTGATGTCTTCCTTGCTTTGTTCTTTTGAAAGTTTCCTTGCTTTGTGTAGATGGTTGACTTGCAACATTGCTTCCACCTTTTGAGAATGAAGGAATTACCTCATGCTTCTTAGAAGTGTTGGCTTCAAGGTGTGTAGCTTCCTTGATGTATCTAAGACCTGATTTATCATTTGGTGATCTTTGACTATCCAAGATTTCATTCAAGATTGTTGAGTTGTTCATGAACTTGATATGAGTATTTGACTTCTCTACTTTCTTTTTGAGATCAACAACTTCAACTTCCAAATTATGACATGACTCTTCCTTTTCATTTACTTGATTCTTTAGTAGTTCCTCTGCCCTTTTAGCTTCTTCAAGTTGAGTACTTAAACTTACATTGATTTTAAGATCTTCAAGGCTTTTGTTGAGCTCATCACCTACCTTCTTCTTTTCTTCTACTTGACTAGTTATATCATTCTTTAGTTTCTTGATCTCTTCTTCTTGCTTCACGAGTATTTGCTTTAGTGCCATGATATGCCTTGGGTATTTTTCTAGGACCTTCTTAGTGTATTTTTTAAGATACTCAAAGGAAAGTGAACCATATCCTATTTCCATGCTAACTTCTTCTAAATTAGTTATAATTTTATCTTTAAGCTCTAACAAATCTTCCTCTTCGTTATTTGCAAATTCTATACAAACTTCTTCTATATCTTCTTCTTCTTTTGTATGAGAACATTCAAATTCAATGGGAGTATTGTAATCGGAAGATTTTGGAGATTCTTTACCTTCATTTTCCTTGATGGGATTGTCTTATTTATCTTGGTATACCTTCTCTAGCTTCAACCATAGATCCTTAGCGAAAGTACATTGTCCCATGCTTTCTTTGACAAAACTTGAGAGTCCATTGAAAATGGTCTTGAGAGCTAATGCATCGTTCTTCTTTGCTTCCTTTTGTGTTGAAAACTTTGACTTATTCTTCAAGGGAACTGATCCACCAATAGCTGCATTCCAAACACATGCTCCTTTTACCTTCAAAAACCCTTTCATTTCTATTCTCCATGCTGAGTAATATGTCTCATCAAAGAGTGGAACTTCATCTGCATGTTCATCCATTTGTGTGTCCATGGATATCCTTCGAGCTTGTAAGGATTATGATGAAGGCCTGCTCTGATAGAAATTGTTGGACGCACCGAACACACTGAGAGGAGGGGTGGGGGGTGAATCAGTGTAGGGATATTTTTTCTTCTTTACAAAACATCTTTAGTTAGCAATCACCATTTACTCATTATTCATTACTTTCATTTATAACTAGTTGTTTGTATGTAAACATATCTCAACAACAAACATCGTCAATAAGCCATCACCATAAAGCACACAAGGAACACAAGATATATGTATAAGTTTCTTTTGTATTATGGATTGCAATCCTTGGGTTTTATCAGCATCAACTGAATATAACAACAACTCCACAAGAACACCAACTCTCAATGCAAGACTTAGCTTACAAATCTCAACACCAATTGAAATGTGAGAAATCCAATCCTCAAGTATAAGACCCTGCTTGTGGATATAACCAAATCTGTCAACATGTACGCGACCTGTCAATACTACAACACACTTATGTATGCGGCCTGTCTATACTTCAACATGCATAGGCACATGCTCTTCCTTTTGTCAGCCTACGTACACCTTCAGAAACTAGGGTTTCAAAAACTTTAACCTTCTATCCCTTCACACCTTTTTTGCCTCTGTCACATGCACTTGTGACCTATCACTATAATCTACCTATCACTTCTCAATCTGTACCATCACCAATCACAAACATATCTATACCATCCAATGACCTATGCATGCTCCTCATGCATACACAATCACAGATCATGGATATCTCTCAATCAGAACAACATTGAACTACTCAACCAACCAACTACCATATTCAGACATCAATACAACCATACAAAGAATGCCTCAAGCATTCACCATACCATGAGTAAAACATCAAGGTAATATGTACCCATACCAAAACCTCTGTAGCAGATCTGAACCTGTAGAATGCTGACCTGGAACTTGCTTCAGACTTTAGGAACCTGACACGATCACTTACTCAAGTTTTTCATGTCCTTCCCAAATGTACGCACCCTGCTCTCCTTCAGCCCTCGTACGTATGCGCCTTGGCCCACTGCAACCTGTGTACTACTCCAAAAATTAGGGTTTTCTAAACCTCTAAAACTTTCACTGTCAAAACCTCTGACTTACGGAACTTCTGATGCGCCCATGAGCACATGCAATGAATCTTTTACCATCATAGATCTTCAATATGCTCAAGATATTCACACACATAAGAGACCCTTGCTCTCTTATTTATACTTCTCCAAGTAACTTCCTCATCTAACCAACTCTAACCAACTTCCTTCTTTTGGGGCTAACCCACTTTTGGCCACTTGTCCACTTATAACTACTTTCTCCACAAATAGTAACTTCTCCACTTCTAGTTGCAACTAATTTATTTTTAATTATTTTCTTGTTGCAACCACTTAACCCATGACTAACCACTTTGACTAGTCAACTTCTTCTAGGAGCTTCTAGAATAATTTAACTTCTTGACCTTCTAGGGGCTTCTAGACAACACATGGGGGTTCTCCAACTTCACATGGCCATAACTCTCTAACTGTGAGGAGTTATGTGATGTTCCACATATCACCGGAAATGGCATGACAAGCACTGTCCATCTGGAGTAGTCTTACTAACAAATTCACTGATCTTCATAACATTACCCCTCGAACAAACTTGGGTTCCCTAACCATATTTCTAGGATTGCTCAACCACCTAACCATTTGAACTTCACAAAGTGTCTTCCCATGAGGGATTTCACCATAAGGGGACCACTTTGGAGTTCATCCATTTGGTACTTCTTATCAATCTTGACAAGACAACAATGACCAACCTTTACATCATCCCATCTATACACCAATCCATCTGGAACATCAACCCATGACAACACATCACTATGACACCTCATGACATTATCCCTCAGACATCAATTACATCCATGACCACATGATCAATTATATCAATGATACAAACACATTATTATGACAATACTTGACATCAACTCTTTGACATCAATCCTTTGACATCAATGACAACATAATGCAACAGTTAATAGACTAGCGGTTTCAAGTTTTCCCCTATTAGTCCCTGCCAAAGTCTAAGAACTATTGCATTTGATTCATCATTGACTTGCTATTAGTTAAGCCTTCGACTTTTCATTTTTTTTTGGTTTCCAATATTTAACACATACCATCGTAAATAATACTTATTATAATTACAATAAACATTATTTTCCCCTCTTTTTTTTTCTTTTTTCTGTCATAGTATTGGATTTCAAGTTTGAGGTCTTATTGTTGGGTGGCTGCAATATTGTTGGTAATATCGCCTACATTAAATCCACTTCCTAGTGTTGTCACCTTTTAGGTATATGTTATTAAGAAAATTAAAGCACTTGTGCAGTTAATTAAATTTATGTTAGTGGTCGATTAAAGCCATGGATTCCCTCTGCTATGACAAACCACTTCCACTCTCACAAACCAATTTGGTAGTGGCATATATTAAATGCTTAGCACATAGCATGGCAGTGAATACTATGTGCCATTGTTGATGTTATGTGACAGCATAAGGCTATGAGCTATTGTTGTTGTGCCATGACAAGTGAAGGCTCCACAACAATTGTGGGTCTCTAGAAGTTGACACACATATCTTCCTCTATTGCATCAACTTTGTTTGTTGGTGAAATGATTGCTTCTAACTCTACAAGTAGAAAATCCACTTCCACTATGTATGGGAACAAGATCTTTAATTGGATTTGATGATTTTCTAGTTTCATTTGCCTTCACGAGATCTATCATTGATGTCTTTGTTTCAGCAGACACCTACTATAGTGGTAAATGGGTGTTGATTAAGCTTATTGTTAGACCATATGCATAAATGAAGAGTGTGGCAAGAATTAAGCAACACAAACCTATAAACCAATGAGCATATTTGGCCAGTGGAAAGGGCCATGTAAACTTGAGAGAATGACATACCTTGTAATGACATATCTCAAGTTCTTCAATAAGCTCGTAGAACTATACTTTAGCTTAGTTTTTTTTCTTCTTTTAATGTCTGGATGGTGTGTGATAATGCCTCCAATTTTTTGTTGTTAATGTTCTTATGTCTATCCACGACTTAGGAAAAATTGGATGTTTCACTCACAGTGTTCTGAAAGGTCACACCAAGTACCACACAAATTCCATGCAATGCTTTTCCATATTTATAACAATATAAATTGTTTTTTATAACAATATGTGAATGTTGTTTGCATATCTTTATCCAAGATTTATGTTTCAAGCATGCACTGAGAGACACTCATTTTTTTTTATTTGATCTATGTGATAGAAAACATAAAACAAATATGGCACAAAAAGTAAATCAATTTCAGTCGGATAGACCTAGTTGGCGAAGCGACCAACCTTGTTCTTGTTCATTAGCTAGTGCCCAATCTTTTCTTTATGTCGGATTTCGTAGTCTATAGAGTGTTGTCTATTATGTAGGAAGCACCTCTAGTAGTTCTTCACCCTTGTGTTCCACCAAACAATGCGAGTGAGGGAATAAAGAGACATCTGTTTCATTGTACAAAGCCTATAATTATTCCTAACACATGTAGAGAGGCACCCTTTGAAGTGAACCAAGTGGTTCACTTCATGATGTCAATGCTCATGAATATAGAACTCCATACAATAAATTACAATATATAATAATTATTTATTGTTAATGAATATATTGTATAAAATTGCCTACTTGAATGATTATACATGTAGTGGGTCATAAATCATGTCCTTGACAAATGACATGACTTATCATTATTACACATTAATGATTACATCATAATTGTCCTATGGCTACTATTACATGATTGCTATTTATTACACAATAATTACTACATTATAACCATAGTTGTAATATACCCTAGGTATATTACACCCTCTTTAAATTGCCTTGTGTATTACTAAGATTATCATGGAAAAAGGGGAAACTGACAAACACATGAATAATTTAAAGAACATCAAATAAGCTAGAGATATATTAATATTTTGTCTTGCAGCTCAGTGTAAGAAGAATCCTTATAGGGATTATGGGATTGTGGGATTGTAGAAATTTTACAAGGTTCCATGTTGGTGAAACGATCTAGCTATAAGCCTACTGTTTTCAGATCGATACTTAAAACTCACATTATAATTCATAAATATGAGTTTCCTTTGTGAAAATTTTGCCACCTTCTTCACATTATAGTTCTATTTGAAAGCGACAAAACTTATCATAACTCAATTTTTTTCCCAAAGATGGCAAAACCTATCATAACTCAACGGTCAACTAGTGATGAAGACAACCATCACTTGCTATAATCCACAAATTTGTGTTGACTTGTCATCGTTATCCAAGGAAAACTACTCCACCTGAAATAACCCGTTGGTGGTCCAGAAGGGCACATAATTTCTCTCCTGTGAGATGCCTCCAGGTCTTGGGCCATTAGCCTATTTCCTTACGTCCGAGGAAGATGGACTCTTAGCCAATTAAAATGAATTTTAAGTCTTACTTTATGACCAAAAGGGCGGTTTCAACACCAATAATATCCCCAAGATACCCAATCTCTGCTATGCTCCATCATCACTGATGCTACATAGATGTCATGTGCTATCAAGTATCCACCTTGACTTAGCTCCACACATGAAACTGGGATACTATACCCACTTGTAGTTTTTACCTAGTATAGAGGAACTAAACTTATCACCTATCATAACTCAATGCTTTAGATTTGGTAACGAGGTTATTTTTTGACAAAATTAATAATATATATATATATATATATTTTCCATTTTGGTTTCTTAAGCTTGTGTCAATCTTTTAAGTAGTGTTGCTGTGCTGAATCTAACACACTGAAAATCAAACCCGAACCAACGAAGTTCAACTCCCACCCATTATCCGCTGAACCATAAGCGACCAACATCAATGTTTCTTAACAAACCATTTTTCATCTCGTTTAGCTTGATTATCTACCTCACGATCAATTTGGTTTAGCTTTTTTGATATAACCATCAAAACCCGGGATAAAAGTGGAGATATAAAGCTGCGGCCGTGCTCCGCTGGGGTGGAAGAATGTCGAGTGCAATTGGGCCACTGTCACTGACAAGGGACCAAACGCTGGGATTTTCAATGCACCATTTCTCATCTAGTCTTATACGTGTCCGGTCCTTCCCCGCGCCGCTGCAAAATGGTTTTTGCAATACTAGATATTCATTCACATTGGACTATACAAAACACTGGATTTCTCTCGCTCTAGCCAGGCAATCAATGCTTAAAGCAAATGACAGATGTCTTCTATTGCATTCATTCAGTAGAACATACCCTTCACACAGGAAGACCTTCAAACGGATCCTTGTTACAGGTAACATGCATTACTTTAACTGTATTTTGAAAGTTTCAGTTTGAACTTGGTAATGAATAAGATGTAGAGAAGACATCAGAGTAGCAAGGATAAACGAATTCTATATTCGCTGTCATGCGCCTTGCTCTATCCACATGTCCAGGATATAGAATTTGTATAGTAAGAGTATTGTACCTCCCAGTAATAGGCTATTTCCATAATGGGGTTGGTGATTGATTCTTTTTTATTCTGGGAATTTTCTGCACGGGATCAGTTCGCAGAGGAGGTACATATTCCCTCCCTTAGACATGCTCATTCAACCCAAATAAATAGGATGTGCACCGACCCAAAATTCCATCTCTCCTAATTATTTTTGTTTGTTTGATGATCTCTTGCAATATTATTGTTGAATTGATTTTCTCCATAGGCCTTGTAGGCTTTGATTTCTCCAATGTGTTGCACACAATAACTTTTGCCTTCTCCTATTGTAAGCAGATAGACCATGATGATTGAAAATTTGTAAACAGCTGGTGCACAGCTGTTATGAGCTAAAACTTGTAATCTCTTTTATTTTTTTGAAATTCAGAAAACTAATAGGTGATAACAACAACAATAATCATAAAACCAGCAATATCAGATTTAGTACTACCAGCATAAATCCTGGCAATCTTCGAGCTGTAGATTTGATAGCAGATTCTATAGCATTAACAGCAAACAAAAAACCAAATGTAGCTACTAGTAACAACACCTGAATGCTTGAAATCCTCAACACATAAAGACTGAAACTTTCTCGAGAAGGTATGGACACCAACTCAGGTCAAATCCATAGTAGCATGAACTCTGTCCTTGGCCCAAATTTTTGGTCCATGATTCTTTGAAATGCTTCAAGTAGTCATTGATCGATCCAACTCCATTCTGTAAAAGTACAGGGAGGGGACGTATGGTCATATGCATGGGAGAGGGAGGCCTTACAGCTGATGGGTAGCAATTTGACATGAATGGGCAGGGAAACTGTATGACTAGAGGGCTAGGGCGTGCTGATGGAGATGAGGAGCAGGTTTTTGATAGGGAAAGATCATGGGGTTTTGCTGCAGGTTGGGAGAATGTATACCGGAGGTGAAGTAAGTCATAGAATTGCTCTCCCATGGAGTACATCACCCTCAACTGTTCAGATAGTAATGGATCTATGCGAGCAGTGGTAATGTCATTAAATGTCAAGTTTATGGGAGTTGGGGATTCCCGTTTGAATAAGTCCAAGGAAGATTGGCCGCCCCTTCCTTCAATGGGGATTGTAGTTGCCATGGAGAAGGAGCTTGTTGTGGGTTTAAGCCTGGAAACGAAGATAGTGGGTGCAGGGAGTGATGGGGTGGTGACCAGTTTAATTCCAGTGGTGGAGCCTCTACATATTAGATTAGATTTGTCACAACATTGCATAAGATTCATCCATCATTCCGACCAAGGAGTGTTTTATTGGGTTATGTCTTTGCTTTTGATTCAGAGTTTCCTTTCCTCTTATGGAGTGAGAACCCAACAAATTTGGGGCAAGATTTTTGCACTGCCCCAAGAGTGCAAGAATTCCTTGCTACTGAAAAGGAACATAATAGTGGAAACCTTGCATGTGATGAAGAGCTAAGTTTAAAGGTGGGTTCGTTGATTCTTTCCAGCGATGATCATAAATTTGAAGTAGAAGAGCTACAAATCAACTATGCGGGCTTGAATCAATAGTGTGATCCTCAGTTGGATTGCTGTTTGGATATCAAGATTAGTCATGATTCGGTTGAGTTGAGGATGATGGAGGTGTTTCAGGTGGTAGACCGGAAGAGAATTGGTTCTTATGCTTTCTTTTTGATTTACTAGTGAGGGACCATGTTCTGAGTTTGAGCCAGCAGACTTAATTGGTTGTTTGACCAGAAAGCACATGAGTATAGCATTCCATCTTAGAAGACTTCACAATTGATTGTGTTACAACAAAACCTAGCACCCCTAAAGTGTAATGTTCTAAGCATAAGGTGTTAGCGTTGTGTAACTTAGGAAGGCTACCCACTGTTCCCTCAATAGCCCTTCCTCTCTCTTTAGGTTGGCTCTTCTCCAACACAAGGGGGGTATCCCTAAGTAGGATTGGTAAGGCTATGGAGTAAAGGCTCTTGGTGATGTTTGAAGAGTAAGCCTTAAGAAAACAAGTGGTTGTGATATAGGTGGAAAAATGAATAGTGTGAGAACAAAAAGGTGATGGAAATCCCAGGACTAGTGCCTACTAAATCTTGGGCAAAATGGAGTTAAAGAGGCATGGATCCAAGAGGGCGAATGCATGAATGTGTAAGGCAAATAAAGGCTGCTATTTATGCCACAAATCAACCTTAGCCCCCTGCAAATAAATGCAGAAAACTATTCTTGGAGAGCTTGGGGTGCTACTCAAACAAAGCTATGAAGGTGATGTTATATTATTTCAAACAACAACCTAGTTTGTTAGATGCAAGCTTAATATAACAACAATGAATATAAGGGGGATTTAATCCTCGCATTACATTATCCAAATGGTAGATACTCCATTACAAGGCCTTCATGACTAGTTACAAGGGTTTCCTACAACAATAAACAACATGTGAAAGAATTGCAAACATAAAGCCTCACATAGGATAGATGCAATACCTCCGATCTTCCATTGATCTTGCCACGATGATGTATAATGTAGCCCAAGGGGAGAGCTCCTCAATCCCCAAATTCCCAATAACCCCTTGAAATGGAGAGAAATCTCCTCTTTGTAGGAGTTTCTTCTCTCTTACAATAAGATGTGATATTATCCAACTAACTCCATGACAAGTCAAAGAAATAATAAACTAATGGAGTAGTTAGATCTATCCTCCATCAATGGTTGACCATATCAAATGGTGTGTGGACACTAACCTCTCCAAGAGAGCTCACCCCATCCAAAAATAGAGAGTCGTATGCAAGATACCCTCAAATAGGGAGGGCACACCACTAAAATAAGCCTTTTACCCTGTCAAAATGCTATATTGGTCCACATACAATGCGCCCTCCAAGGTGCTAGCTCAACAATACATAAAATAATCCTTGGCATGGGAGGATGTGCTCCAAGGTCCACGTAGAAAGACTCACTAAATGCGCCCTCCAAGATGCATGAGTGATAAAACAATAAAATACTTCTCCTTGGAGAATGCTCCATAACCACCATCCCAAAAATAGCAAGTGGTCCACAAGATGCATGCATGCAAATACAATAAAATGATGCTCTTCAAATAACCACTTCCATGAGACTAGTCAACAAATGATAAAATATTGAAGTGGTTACAATCTCCAACATGCAAGGTTCCATAAAATAATAAAATATACTCCTCCATATGTGCATCCTCTGAGAAGGACGAGTGAGAAAATAATTAAATAATAATCTCCATAAGGTGCATGAAAATGTGTGCAATAAATATCCTCCTTAAAGCATGTGTGGGTCTCATGAGTGGCACATCCCATCATCACATGTGAACAAGGCATGTAAAGGTGTGCAAGAATGAAGTCAACATGAAACTCCTTCCCACAAGTAGACCCAAAGTAGTTTGCTCCAACTAACTCCATAGAAAAGTGTGCAAAGTGCCAAATAGGTGGAGGCTGGAGTGGTTCACATGCATGATAGGTCAAAGGTCTTGGGACCTTCAACAACTTCTTAAAAATAGAAAAGTGCTATCTCCAATTTGCAATCATCTCATCCTGTTAAGTTTGACAAAATCAACTCCAAATAATCATAAAATATGCTCCAAGGAGGTTACAACTCAAAACCTGTGCAAGTGGGCAAGATAAGAACCTAACTAATTCTCTCCAATGTGCAACCACCAATGAGTTGTTAAGTTTGACCAAATCAACTCCCCAATAAAATACTTCTAGGTGATTACAACTCATCAAATAACGTGCAAAGACCATGTGTTTTTTTGCAAAACCATCAATTGATTTACCAAAAACATGTGCACAAGAAAAGTGTGCCATCCTTTCCCAAAATAGTAATATAATACATGCATGCCTTGGAATTTGTGCCAAAGAAGGGTTGCTCCATCAAGAACCCTAAGCCTCCTCCAAATAAACCCATCCAAGTGTGAAAAGATACCAAATGAAGTAGTGCACTTCAYCAATAGAGTCAAGTAGCCACTAGAATGATTAAATCATCCTCAATATGTGTGCACAAAGGCTAATGTTCTAATATAACCATAGATCATCTCCAAATAGTCACTAGATGATTAAATCACCATGAACATGTGTGCCAATGGGGGGGTGCACTCCATCAAAGTGTTGTACCATGTATAATAAAAATTATTATCTCCTACTAGAGCCCCAACATGATATAATCTCCACCTAGGCTTGAATCTAGGGCACACCACCATCAATGGACTAATATATCATATACATCATCCAACCTTATGAAAAGGATAGATCATCAAGGAAACATGTAGTACCTCCCCTCAAACTCAAACTTAGGAAAAAGTACATCAACAAGGGTACTAATCTTCATCCAATACACATCCCCCCTAGGTGATGTCTAATATCACAATGTTATATCATCTAGGAAAATCACACAAAAGCAACATGCATCGCTCCACCACATCAACATCATAAGAGAAAGGGACATAGCAAAGTGCTAACCCCATCCAATCATCAAGTATGCCCCCATCACACATCCAAAACACGAGGAGCATGTAGAACACCCCTTCCTCCTGGTGATAAACCAACATCATAACATCATCTTACAAAGTCACTAAGATGCCCCAAAAAGAAGATGACATATGAAATAGCAAGCATCCACATGTTAAGGGAGTGATCCAAAGGCACGATAGTAGCATCCACAACCATGAGAAGACCATCAACCATGACCATCCACCAAAGAAGCGTGAGTCCTCTCCAACCCAAAACAACAACTCAACCAAGAAGTAGCATCTCCAAGCAAAGAAAGTGTGTACCCCCTATTATCCCCTATCCCAGGGATAACTAAGGAGATTATGTCTCGAGGCCCACAGGTCCTAGACATGGAGTACCGAGAGCCAAAAGACTTGAGCTTGGCCCCGGAGGGCCCATCTTTTCTTCAGTGCATCCCATCTATCAACAACAACAACATCCATCCCACCAGCCTGGTCCTGAAGTAGAAGTGGGTCTTACTCCATGAGGTAATGAGTCCAGGTATCGTGGTATGTGTCACTCTGATTTTCGAAGCATTTGAATATGTTGCACTGAACTTTCCTTTATTTCATAACGTTTACTTGGAAATTATGCTCTTTAACTTGTTCATACCTGGGGGGATGACATAATGCCCTAGTAAACTGGTTCCCTTTAGGATGAGTTGCCACTAGGTGGGTCTATGAAAGGTCATCGTCCATTCCTTCCATACTAACCATTTTTCATCATTATCCCTCTCATATTCCCCTACCTTGGTTCGGGCATTGGGTTTGCCAGACTAGGAAGGGGGGTTGTACCTTGCCTTGTGGGAAGAAGGGGCTTGTTTCCGTCCTTATACACACCTAAAAACGTGGAAAAGTCTCAATCCACTTCGTGTGTCCTTGGAGGCACAATGCCTAAATCCAAACCCACTGTCACCTCGATTTGGATTTCTTTCGTCTAGGCTTACTCCTAGGGAAGCCAAGGGGGGTAGACTCTAGTTACTATGTGAATTATCAAATGAATTCTAGGAGTTAATTTTAGTTTGTTAAGGCAAGGGGGTGCTAGCCTATATGACAGGCAGCAATTCAATGCACAACTTAAATGAAAAACAACCCTTTCCCTAAGGTCAACTAAGACTACTGTCTAAAGGTTGGGCAAGGGGTCAATTAAGTTTACAACAAGTAAAGGAATGATCTAAGTACAAATAAAGAATAACTTTACAAATTAAGATAAATGAAATATGATTACAACAATTACCAAAAATAAAGAATAGCTAGATGACTATACAATGTACAAAGAATACAACTAAGTATCAATTTACAAATGAAATGAAAGAACCACTTGTTAGATCTACTACACCAATGAACCAATAATTGAACTAACCAATTAAATGACTTTGCATATATGTATAAGAAGATAGATCAAAGATGCATTCACCATAAAGAGATAACTCACAACCAAAGCTTAGATGTGTGATGTCCCGTCCCCAAGAGTAGGCCAACCGGGAGTGACTTAGTAGTCTATGTGTTCCCATACACTATAGTCAGGCACAAACAGGGAACAAAATGGAGAAATAAGGGTGAATTGATGGCTAAACAATGAATTAAGCCAA
>SNQJ01S0000786.1:442945-470521 GCA_010110895.2 Picea sitchensis | reverse complement strand
GCCTCCTACTCTTATTTATACTAATTCTATCTTCTAAAGAACCTTCTAGCGAAAGATATTTCTAGAAGCATAAGCTTCTATTAGGTCTTCTTACATTGACTTTTTCAAGTTTATTAAATAGGACTTATAAACTAACGTTGTCCTTTCATACATGGAAAATATATTATTCTACCTACATGTGGGGTTAGGGAGGTTAGGTCCGTAACATGCCCTCTCCCTTGAAGAACAATCTTGTCCTCAAGGATTGAGATGATGAAATTGTTGCAGAATGGTAGTGGGCTCCTAGGTGGCATATTCTAGAGTTGTATCTTTCGACTGCACCAACACTTCCTAGATCATGCATTGAAAGAGACGATGTTCATGCTAGTCCAAGACAACTTGGGGATGTAACCAAATGGAAACTTCTTCATCCAACTCATGTATATGGGTTTTAATTTGGCACTTGATTGCAATAACCTTATTTAATAAAGAGATATGAGAAACATGATCGATCTTAGAATCACTAGGTAGAGGCAACTAGTAGGCGACGGGACCCACATTCTTGAGAATGGTGTAACAACCATAAAATTTGGGAGAATGATTTTGCCAATGTTCAACTTTGAGTGAAGTATGCTTATAAGGTTGCATATGAAGAAACATATGGTCCCCTTTAGTAAATTGACATTTATAATGACCTTGATCGACTTGTTGCTTCATACGATTTTGAGCCATCACAAAATTGTGTTTGAGGGTATGAAGAATGTCCTCGCATACTGTAAGATTTTTTTCAACCTCCTGAACCTTAGAGACACCTAGAATGCATCAGAGAATTGATCATGGATTTTTTCCATATACTGCTTCAGAAGGAGTCATGCAAGTAGTTGTATGATAATATGTTTTGTACTACCATTCAAATAGCGGTAACCACTAATCCCACTAATGTTGACTCTCATATGAAATACTCTTTAAATATGTTTCCAAACACTTGTTGACAATTTTTTGTTTGGCCATCAATCTATGGATGATAAGTAGTTTTGAGATGTAATTGGGTTCCCTGTAGCTTGAACAATTCTTTCCAAAAAAATTTGGTGAGCATAGAATCCCTATCAGAGACAATAGAGTGTGGCATGCCATGAAGTTTTAAGATATTATCCATGAAAATGTGAGCTAGTATGGATGTGATGAAGGGATGTTGCAAAGCATATAAATGGGAATATTTAGAAATACAATCATCCACCACCATGATGATGTTCTTGATGTCATATTTAGGTAGGCCCACAATTAAATCCATAGAGATATCCCACAAAATAGAAGGGGGGATTGGGAGGGGTTGGAGTGTGCCAGGGGATTTGACTGTTTCTCCCTTGTTGCATTAATATAAATCATATTTAGCCACAAATGTGCAAACATCATGTCTCATACCATCCCCCCCCCCCAAAAAAAAGAAGTTTTACCCTTTCATAGATTTTCATAAACCTTGATTGCCTAGCAGTGGGTGAAGCATGAAGCTCAAAAAGCATCGTAAATTTAATTTGTGATTGTTTTCTTAAATATAGACAACCTTTGTAGAAAATCTCATTATCATGCCAAGAGTACCCTATTGAAGCTTGATAATTTGATTTCAATTGTCTGATCAAATGAGATATTTTTGGATCTTACAACCATTCTTGGTGAGACACTTGGAGCCAATCGGGTACAACAAAGGAGAGGGAAAAGAGGGACCCTTCTTCTTCATATTTTTGAGAAAAAGCATCAACGACCACATTTTGTTTTCCCCTATTGTAAATAATATGATAATCATATCCAAATATCTTGGTTACCCATTTTTGTTTCTACAGGGATGAAATTCTTCATTCCAGAAAATAATTGAGGCTTTGGTGAATGGTTTTAATCTGGAATTTTTGCCCCAGTAGATAAGGTCACCATAGATTCACTACATGAAGAATAACCAACATTTCCTTTTCATATATTTATTGGCCCAAATATTTGTCTGGAAGTTGTTTGTTGGTGAAGGCTAAAGGATGACCATGTTGTATGAGGACCTCCCCAATTCATTTTATTGAAGCATCACATTCCAAGAAAAATGTCTTTGTGAAGTTGAGAAGTTCTAGGACCGAAGTCATGCACATAGCTTATTTCTAGTGATGGAAGAATTGATTAGCCGCTAGATTCCAATTCAAGGAATTCTTTGTAACGAGAGCAGTGATATGTGCTCCAATTTTTCCATAATTCTTAACAAACTTGTGATAATATCATGTTAAACCCATAAATCCACACAAGATATTAAGAGTTTTAAGGCAAGGCGAATCCTTAATAGATTTATTTTTCTTAGGATCCACCCATACACCATACTTTCCAATGATATGACTGAAGTACTCCACTTCTGAGGCTCTAAAGTCATATTTATATTGTTTGAGGAACATTTTTTGTTGAGAGATTAGATGGAGAACTTGATCCACATGGGGAATATAGGATGTCCAAGTTTTACTATAGATGAGAACATCATCAAATAAAACTAAGAGAAAATTATGGAGAAAAGGACAAAAGACATGATTCATGAGACTTTGCAAGGTGGAGGAGGAATTACATGGGACAAAGGGAATGACTAAGAACTCATAGTAACCCTCATGATTTCTAAAGTCAGCCTTGGGAATGTTTGATTCTTTCATATGTATCTGGTGGTATCCAAAACGAAGATCAAGTTTAGTAATGGGAAACTTGTCTTTTATGGTGATTTTATTGAGGGCATGAAAGTCATGACACATACGCCAAGTACCTTCTTTATTGACTACCATTACCATAAGAGAATAATAGGGGATAGTCGTAGGACAGATAACACCTTATTCAAGCAACTCCTACATTATTTTGTTATTTTCATTCTTCTGGGAAAAGGGATGACAATAAGGGAAAACATTGGGAGGAAGACTATCGGGGACAAGGGGAATGAAATGAACATGAATGCCACGGGAAGGGGGAATTTTGTGAGGAGTCGATAAACCAACTTGGTTTTTGAATATAATAGATTGCAAGTTAGGATGAAAGCAGGGTGTCTCAACCGCTTGAATGGAATGGAATTGAGAAATAATACGGGAATGACCTTTCTTGAGAATCGTTTCCATTCGATGGGAACTAATGATCTTTGCAGAACCTATTATGACTCGTTGGAATTGATATTGTTCTCTCTCCTGGGGGAATTTCATGGTTAATTCCTTAAAATCCATGAGAATGGGGCCTAGAGTGCGTAACCATTCAACACCTAACACAAAGTCACAACCTCTCATGTCGATGGAAAACATATGATATTTTAGGTGGTACTATCTAATTTTGAGATGTACATTTTGATAACTCCCACCACATTTCATGGAACCACCATTGACTATCATGATTTGAAAATTGTCGACTGGATGAATATAACAATTGGTTTCCTAGGAAATTCGGTGAAGAATAAAATTATGGGTGCTTCCACTCTCAACAAGGATGGTGACTTCCTATCCTTAATATAGTCAATTATATTAAGGGTTTGGGGAGGAGAGAATATAATGAGGGAATGCAATGAAATCATTGGTTCAACATACGGAGGGTCAACTAGCTCATTAGTTGCATCGAAAGGGGGTATCTCTTCAAGAGGGTAAGATACAACTTCTTCTTCAACGACATCTTATGAAATGGCCATAATAAGTTTCTATTTCTTACAATTGTGCCTGGGAAAATGGTTTTCATCACAATTATAACAAAGACCCTTGATCTGGGGCTCATCCATTTTGACCCGAGTTTATTTCTAGACCTTGAGGGGACTGGGAGGGGGGAAAGATTGGTGGATCGAGGGCAAGGAAGAAAATATATTTTGTTTTTGAGGGATTCTTTGGCATGACATTTAGTAGCTTCCAATCAAGTATGAGAGTGAGCCATGAGGACCTGGGATCTCATTTCATCCTTTAGGCCACTGATAAAGCATTCCTAGAAGAACAAATTTGCCATGCCCTCCATTCTCAATGTCCATTTTTTCAAATGTAGTTATAAAGTCTTCCATTATGCCTAGTTGTTTCAACTTGGTCAAACGACCTAGATAGTGGGTGTCAATGTCAAAATATTCATAGAGATATACAATAAACTAGGTCCACACAACATACCCCTGCTGTGCATTTTTACTCCATTTCCACCATTGCCATCATTCATGATCTAGATAGAGAAGAACATAATGAAGTTCTGACAAATCATCGGTAATTCCATGCAAAGAGAAATGATGTTATATTTGAGTGACCCATCCTGTGGGGTTGGAGCCATCAAATTTATTGACGTCAAATTGGGGAAGACGGGGGTCATGATGAAATGAGTTGGATTGAAATATCATAGAATGGGAGGAATTAGCACCATCTAAGTGTTGATGTTTTGGTAACTGCGAGAGGTATTAAGCTCCATGGACAAGCCTTTTCCTAGAATAGAATATTCTGAAATAAAGAGAAAACCTAAACAAATGTGTGAAAACCTTGTAAGATAATTTAGCTCAATAGAATACGTAATATTGAAGTATTATATGAAGAAATGGGCAGGTTAGCCCTCCTTGAAGAGACACATGTTGACCTGGACATATTAGTATAAATAGAAGGATATTTATCTCATTTTGTAAATACACACACTCACTCAGTTGGTGCACATATCTTAGAAGTGCAGTAGCAACAGAAGTAGTGCGCAATTCTGGAAGAGGAGAAGCAACAACTGTAGTGGTGCAACACACTCTTGTTCAGCCTTTTGGTACTCTTAATTGTGCCCTACCTTGGAGAAGGTGTTCTCTCTTGGTTTATCTGTTGGTTCTAGTGTGTATTCCTAGAATCATTCTATCTAGCAAAGGTTAAGGTACTTGGGGGTGGCTTTGTTCCTATGGTTGCATGAAAATGGTGTAGCATTGTCTATTGTGAAATGAGCATAATATTCTAACATTTTATGGTCCCACACCAACTTTGAAATAGTCTAACCACTCGAAGGTAGATCTGCAGCTCTCTGTTAAGATTGTTGTAGAAAAATTGTAGTTGCAACTAGGGTTTCTGATCTTGTAGCAACAACAAACCATAGCCTTATTGTTCAAGCACTTTAAGTGAGGAATTTGGCATAATTATTGGATATCCTAGTGTTCCCTAACCTAATGCATCTCTTGGTTCCCTCATCCATAAAAAACATCAAAGTTGAATTTTTGTGTCAAACTCAATGTTTGACTGGTCAAAGTCAAAAGACTGGTCAAGGTCAAAGTCAAAGACAATCATGAATTCCTCCATGAAATCAAAGTGATGTAGAAGAAACATGGTCTCTTGGTAGAGAATGGAACACAAGGATTAACATCATCCTTGCAAAGAACAAAGGAAAAAATTATGGATCCATAGACTGAAGAACAAGCATCAATGGATGAAGAGTTTGAATTTTGGAGCTTCCAAGCACATGAAAGTGGAGTAGGAGAAACAATAAAAAGAAACTATTGCAGATATGAATCTATGGAAGGAGAAGGGATAGTTGTCCAAGAACAAATCATAGAGCCAGAAAGATATCATTTATAATACATTCATAGGAACAACACACTCTCTAGGTTGGAAAGAATATTTGTCTCAGAAGAAAATAAACTCAAGCAAAGCAATAGTTAGACTCCAGGTTTTCATATCACGTTTGATATGTTTATTATTGTTTCTTAAGTGAGTATTTCTATCCTTTAGATTTTATTAATGCTAGAAACAAATGAATACTTAGTAGCATGTACTATTAATATAAAATGTGTATTGTACTTAATTGCAATATGAGCTAACATCTCCTCTAGGAGATATTTCTTGTTCTTGTTCTTAGGTAGTACACCTTGGTAATGCTATAATGAATTACCATGAAATTGATATGTTCTTATATAAAAAAAAATTATATTGGAAATAATTTTTCTCTTGTTGTTCATTTTTCGAGTAGGTTTTCCTATGTATTCCAAGAAGGTTTCCACATAAAAGAAATACTCGAAAGGACTCAGAGGGAGTCATTGATCAAGAAGAAGAAAGGTTTTGTGACACTTTGCAGGATGCATAGGGGCATGAAAAATATGGAAGAGTGGTTCAAGGATTCTCTCAATTAGAGGGATTTGATGGAAGAATTCGAAAAGAAGGATATTTTAGGCCTTTGTGTCGAGTTGTAGGCTTCATCTCGAGTTGTACGCCTAGTGCCGAGTTGTAGGCCTTCCTGTTGAGTTTTATCCCTTTGTGTTGAGTTGTAGGATTCATGTAGATTTGTAGGCCTTGTGCCGAGTTTTAGGATTCATGTTGAGTTGTAGGCCTTGTGTCGAGTTGTAGTCTTCATGTCGAGTTGTAGGATTTATGTTGAGTTGTAGGTTACTCCAGTGAGATGGTATGGTATGTCGAGTTGTTGCTACACCAGTGAGACAGTATGGTATGCTAGTGGCGTAGTTGATAACATTTATGGTTGTGATGGTGTTTCTTGTAATATGATATGGGTGATCATGAGATATCATGTGTAGCTTTGGTGATGCTACCAGTCTTCTAGACCATGTAGGTATTTCCCATGCCATGTGAGATGGATGGATAATGATGATAATAATTACTATACTCATGAAATGGGTGTATCCATGGTTGAGCATATCTTGTGAATGTATCTCATGACGATGATGGTGACACACACTACGAGGTGTATCTCTAGTGTTCTCTAGCAGGTTGTGGCCCCTATATGATATTGACAGGTCCAAATGGTTGTATTCATGTGTGATGTAATGATGCTACTAGTAGCATGGTCTGCATAACCATGATGAGAGGATCATGGCATAGTGAGCAAGGCTATGAAAACCATAAGGGAACATCATGGATATATACCTCCCTAGATAAGAGGGAGTGTTGATGTTTTGGTAGTTGTGAGAGGTATTAACCTCCATAGATAAACCTTTGAATATAATAGAATATTTCAAAAGCAATAGAAAACCTAAAAAAGATATGTGAAAACCCTATAAGACAATTCAGCTCAGCAAAATAAGTAATATTGAAGTATTATATGTAGAAAAGGACAGATCGTCCCTGCTTGAAGAGACACCTGTTCACCTAGACAGATTAGTATAAATAGAAGGAACTTTAGCTCATTTGGTAAATACACACACTCACTCAATTCGTGTGCATATATTGGAAATGCAGTAGCAGCAAAAGTAGTGTGCAAGTCTGGAAGAGGAGAAACAACAATTGTAGTGGTGTAGTGCACTCTTGTTCAGCGTTTTGGTACTCTTAATTGTGCACTACCTTGGAGAAGGTGTTCTCTCTTGGTTTATTTGTTGGTTCCAGTGTGGATTGCCAGAATCATTAAATCTAGCAAAGGTTAAGGTCCTCAAGGGTGGCTCTGTGCCTATGGTTGGGTGAAAATGGTGTAGAATTGTCTATGATGAAACAAGCACAATATTATAACACTAAGTGGGATGGTTTTTTCAAGGAGGAAGGGCCATGGGGGTAGTTCAACAATTGTTTGATAGAAGACTGGAGGATGTAAAATTCACCCATGAATTTGGCATCCATGGTGTCAAATTTTTGTTGGACTTGGGTCTCGAATTTTGCAATCCAGGAATTGGTGGAAGCAATATCAGAAGTCATTTGTTGGAGGGACTACTTGTTGTAAGGGATGGAATCTTGCAGGTATTGGTTGCAAGTGGTGGCCATTTGGATATGAGGGGTTCCTGTAAGGGGATATGGGTGGGTGGGGCCACAAAAAATATGGACTTATAAGTGATAGGCACCAAAAATATTACAATGAAAAAGGGAATACAATGGGAGAGGTGGAAAATAAGGGCATAAGAAAGGGGTTGAGTCCAGTGAACAAAAAAAGGCTTAAAAGTGAAAGGTACCATTGTGATCAGGGTGAGGAGAGGAATACAATGGGATTAGTCCTTAATAAAGGTGTCAAAGGGATGGCCAAATGGCCAAATTCTTAACAGCAAGAAATGTGTAGGAATTTTTCAACTTGAATGCATGAGGAAAGGTTGGATGGAAATAGATCTTGTATGTTCCTTTTCTTCTCTATTTCCTTCCCAAGGGTTAGGGTGTTTAAGGTTTCTATAGTCAAGGATTTTCCTTGTGATATAGCTCTATGATATGAATGTGTGGTCAAATTCTAGTACTCGTCCCAATATCTTAGAACACTAACTAAAGAGGCTAGATCGTACCCTTATCTATAGTACTCGATTACCTAGGTACTAGACAGTATCTTCCCAAGTTTTGTTCTCGGTGGAACTATAGCAGTCAGACGACAGGTCAGATGATCTATGGAGGGTTTCAGGATACCTAGGTCAATCTGTATACAAGTGTTTTCTAATGCGATACCACTCAAAGGGGGACCAATATGGGTTACAAAGGAGACCAACAATGTGCTCTTAAGTACCTCTTGTAGTTCCCACATGTATTCTTCCCCAACCACAAATTTATGCATCGAATGAAAAATCTTTGTAGTTTTAAGATGTCAGAATACGTTGCTACCCTGAAAGCATTTAACCCACAATTCCTGGTAAGGAAAGTTCTCTGATACCACTTGTAAGGTACCACATCTATTATAATAGTAAAAAACATAAATATTGCAGATACTAACATCATAACAACATAATATATAAAACCACAACACCAAAATAATACCCTTATTTATAGAAAACAATTTTCACTTGACTCTTTGAGGGGGAAACCTTTAATAGAGCAACGCTCTATTACAATAATTCTCAAGACAAAAACTGTTCATACCCCCTACTCTTATTTATACTAATTCTATCCTCTAAAGAACCTTCTAGTGGAAGATCTTTCTTGAAGCAAATGTTTCTATTAGGTCTTCTTACATTGACTTGTTCACATTTCTTAAATAGGCATTATAAACTAATGTCATCCTTTATTAAATTGAAAATATATTATTCCACCTACTTGAGGGGTTAGGTAGGTTAGGTCCCTAACATAACTTTAGTAGTGAGGTAGAAAATAACTAATAAGATAAATGGTGTGAGACCAATATCGCAAAAAACCAAGTAGACTAAGCAAATACGAAATAAACAAATTTAGGATTTGGGATTTGAGAGTTGAGTTTCGACAATATATGAAATATATGTTCCTTAGTGATCTCAATTAAAATGGACTTTTATGTGCTCATATAATAATGTGTTTGTTGAACAAATTTCATTATATTGCATGGATTTCATTCTTTGTAAACTCAATAGATTTTGACAAAATTGTTTGTTGCATTTATTTTGGTATGTGTATTGACTTTAGTATTTATAGAAGGGATAAATTTTATTATTATGTTTCATGCATTGATGCCAGCATTTGTACAATGGACAAACACTACAAGAAAAACATTTTGTCACTATTTTTATATGATTAATTCAATATAATTGTAGAAAATCATTACAAATAATAAATGAATTTAGAATTGAAGAAACAAATAACTAATCAATTAGATGACCTAATATCATGAGAACATAAAATCATCAACTAAGAAAGCATGGATTAAAATAATGTGGGGTTTGGGATTGGAATTCTTATAATATCTACATTATATATATTTTTAGTGATCTAAATTTGAAAAAGATTTAAACATTCTCATTATATTAAGTTGTTCCCTACATTTATGCCATTATATTGTGTAGATTTTAGTGTTTATAAAGTCAACAATTTTCCACTAATTTAACTTTTGCATTACTCTTAGAATAGTGTGTTGATATCGTTGTTTGTATAATGAATAAATTACAATTTATTTTAGTATTGATTATTCCATTTTGTGCATTGATTTAAATGTTTCCACAATGGATAAATGATACATTATAAATCAAGTTTCTCATTTTTATTATAAAAATAATTAAAATAAATTACTAACATCAACTCTAAATAAAAAACATAGAATTGGAATCAAAAGGAAAAATGCCATATGATTTGAAAATATCCCCAATCAAATAAAAAATGTCATATCGTTTCTTCTTCTTTAGCTTAATGTAAGTCTTAAGGTGCTTAAGAATCCAAAATCCATGGCAAAAGGTGACTTGAAAGTGAATTTTAGATTGATAAAGTCAAAACCCAAAGGTAGGGGGTAGCAATTTGGAATTTCAAGTACACCCAAACTGTGCTAGAGTTATTATTATTGGATAATATTTCCTCAATTTCTTTAAATATTATGTGTATTCATTTAGGGTTATAAATTTCATTATGTCTATTTACTGAACGTTATAAGTTTGAAAATAATAACTATTAATATAGGAAAAGTGGAGAAGTAAGGTATCACCTTTACTCTACTATTTTACTTATATGTTTGAGTGATCATAGATTTCAACCTCCTTTTTCATATGATTAATGTGTAAAGATGGGAAATTTAGTAAATATCGGTCTAGGAAAAATTGAACAACATTGTATAATCTATTATTATTTATTGTCTACATATTACTACTTTCTTATAATAAGACTTCTTCATCTTTGAATATTGTTATTTTATTACTATTCACATTATTCATCGTGTAGCTTTTTGGAGTTGAATTGTTATTTTGCTATTATTCACATTATTCATCATATAACTCTTAAGGTGTGTTTGTTGATAGCAATGTATGATACTAATTAAATTTTAAAATATCAAGTTCATCTAAACATATATACATACATTGTATTATGTAATGTCCCCCACCTCTTAGAGAGGTGATGAGGAGACTCAGTGGCCTGGGCACCCCCACTAGGTCATAGTCTCACACTGAAGGGGACCCCCACTATGTCATAGTCTCACACCTGAAGGGGAAATAAGAAGTTAAAAGTTATAATTTTGTTGGAATTAAGAAAGGAAAAGGGATAAAGAGTAAAAGATAACTCAACAGAATAATAGAAGATTAACCTGAGTTAACCTAACTCAAAAGAGAATTAGAAGGAAAAAGTATATAAGAGGTTGGGGTGCACCTATTACTCATTCCGGTTTTGGATTAGCATTTGCTATCGCTCTTGAGACTAGCTGGGGGTTTTTCAGACAAACCCTTGTGAGCAACTCACAGAAATATCCACTTACCTTGTTCCACAACTTGGTCTCTGGGATGGTGACTCTCCACACCATTCTAGTCTCAGGTCCATCTTATCGAGGGAGGTTCGACCCAACTTATCCTAAGGGCCTGGGACCATTCCGACAATTGGGTTTTATTTTAGGGGCGTGACCATCGGCCAGGGATTTTCTAGAGGGTTATCATCATTATATATTTGTTTGCAGATTGGGACGTCGTGGAGTCATAGGGGATGTCCTGTGATTCACTAAAACTCAAATCTAGGGAGATACGCTTGAGATCTGAAATTCAAACTTCTCCCATGGGATTCTCATAGCCCCATCTATATTCTTGGAGAGTTTCAGCATTTGGAGGCCTTCATGTGGGCCGAACTAGCTAGGTTTCATTCAGTCCAAGTGCACACCATTCAGTGGAGAATTCGTATCTACGGAGTTTGAGAGTGGTTTTTAGAATTTGGACATCTGGGTTTTCATTACAGCCATCCTGACCCATCATTTGGAATATTTATTGGGATGATTGGACACTTTGGTAGCAAGGAATTATCTCGGCTTCAACATTCTAGCGTGATGTGGCACTTTCCATCTTGGAGGTTCAACATTAGTACCTGCTCGGGGATCTGCTGATTTAGTCTTCATTGTATATCCAAAATTCTTTGGAGGCTTATTTTGTATTGCTCCGGGAGCATTTTGTAGCAGCTCACATCTATTGCTTGTACGTATTATTTGAGGTTTATGCCGATCGGCCATATATTGTATTGATCTACATTGCTCATAATAAAAGGTCTGATCTTTGCTCAGGCTTCAAGCATCTGGAATATATTGTGATCTCCATGTGTTGATGAATCTTGTATGCACTTAATAACTCCAATAAATTAGTAGTAGTTAGTGATTCCAAGAAAATTTGGCTTAGGATCATTACAAGTAGAGTCAGAGTCTCATCTCCAAACCCGTGGAGAGATCGGTGCATGCAGTATATACAGGGGAATTGTTATGGGTCAAGGAAGATAAACAATAGTGAAATAGAGGTAGAAATAGAAGGGTCGAGAGACGACCATGATTTCGTGGCTGGCTCTCTTAGTAATTGAATTTGGTGAGTTCCAACAAAACATGAACCACAATAAAGCACATTGGTCCGAAAATTGGATGAGTATCATGAAACCAACAAGAAGGGGACAGCCAAAATCTCTGAAACCTTGAAAAATTTTGATGAGAATCTACAGAAAATGAATGAGAACCAAACTAGGATAACTGACCTTCTAATGAAAGTAACCCATCGAGGAAAAAAATCCTGATATGTATGGGAATAAGGGGCTGGAGGATCCGGTGGAACCCATGAAGAAATCAGATATAACCCGGAGAAAGCACCAGTATTTGAAGGAAGTCTTGGAGGTGGCTTGTTCCATGGGCAGATGGGTAGGATGACCAATCATAGGCCATACATGCTGTTCACGTGATGAACCGCTAGGCCAACACTCGGTAGCAGAGCTAACCCTAGACCATTCATGCCCACATTTACAAATGAGCAAGAGAAACATGAACAAGTTGATTTCCAGGGAACAATTAATAGGAGTACCAGGGAATACTACTTCTTGGATATGAAAGTTCAAAGACGATGTCCCTAGACCAGTATTGTCAACTCAAAACGTAGAAACTAGCCTAGGACTAACCACAGATAGATTTGAGTTTGAGCAAAGGGCAGGAAGATAGAGATTCCATACTTTGGATGGTACGACTAAGATGACAACAAAAGCATGGGTGCAGAAGATAGATACCTACCTGCAGCCTCTTAACCCCATGAGAGATATGGAGTCCATCAAGTTTTCCACTATGTACTTGGATGAAAAATCCCACGACTGGTGGTACCATGGCTCACCACACTCAGCCACAAACCGATTATCCTATATAGAGTTCACTCATAGGCTCATTGATATATTTGATCAGGAGATCCCTGAAGTTATATTTCCGGGAGCTCACCCAACTCAAGCAAATAGGTACTACTAAGGCATACATTGATGAGTCTTGAGGTCAAGTGCTGATGGTGCAAGATATGTCTCCAACTAGGCTCGTGATGCTCTTTTCACATAGTGATTGATGGAACCCTTGAAGGGTTGGGTTATGCCTCTAAGCCTACCTCTCACCGCCAGAAGCCATTTGGAAGACGAGTGATCTGGGTCCAGCTGGTAAACAAAAATTCATACCCAGATCACCTCTTAATAGTGGTGGAAGAGATCAAAGGCTCCAATAAACCAGGGAGGACATGACCCTGCTGGGTTATGACAAGGGTCGTCGTAGAATAGATGACAACACCAGAGGGAACTGAAGGAAGAACTCTGCTTCACATGCAAGGAGCTATGGAATCCATCACACAAGTGCATGGGACGAGGGAAGGTACATTACATTAAGGTCACTTCATATGACGAATAAGAGGATGAGTATGGTAAGATAAAAACATGAGGCCAAAACGTTAGAGGCAACAAAACAGGAGGTTCCAGAACTAGACTACGCAGCTGGAGAGAAGGCTACGCTGGCATCTATCAATGGCACCTGCAGTTCAACACATTTAGGATGAGGGTCTTACAAGGAAAGAGAGGCCCAGCCTGATTGGATGGAGGAGCTCAATACTGATGTAGCATTACCTAAGAGGAGGCACATACCCATAGTAGAGTTTGAAGGATCTGGGAAGTGGAGGTAGCTAGTAGTAATTATGCCTTGTAACGTGATAAGAGGTTACAGGGCATGAAACTCACCTTGGGAAGGTATGAAAGAAGTTCAGATGTATGTAGGATCTTCCCCACTAACATCATCCTAGGGGTGTAGTGGTTCAGCACTTTAGGACCCATCACCACAAATTACAAGACCATGGAAATGTCCTTTGTGGAGGAAGGAGGGATCTAGTACAGCCATAGGCATGACAAAATCCCCAGAGTGGTCATTTTCAAGAGGATGGAAGCCATCTTCTAGAGGGATGAAATCGTATGCAACTTTTAATGGGCGGTCTCAACATGGGTGGATGAGAAGGAAAGGTGTATTACACACTAGAGATCAAAGAACTTGACAAGCACTAGAGTGTTTGGGCCAATTTCTCTGTGGGTGTGCCACCAAAATGTGGGGTTTGAGCACATCATTGAACTAGAAGGTGGGCTAAGATCATATCATCATCACATCCTATAGGCATCCCAATAAGTATTAAGACGAGATAGAGAAGGCTATCAAGGAGCCTAGACATGGGACACATCGTACTCAAGTTCAAGCCTATTTGCTTCATCAGTCTTGTGAAGAATAAGGATGGAACGATGAGAACGTGCATTGACTTTTCTGGATCCAATAAAAAGACTACCAAAACAAAATTCATACCGTGATTGATGAGTTGTTGGATGAGCCGTGATGGAGCTATATATTTCACAAAAATTGATCTTCGTCACACTATCAAATCAAGATAGAGAGAGGACATCTCAAAATGTGCCTTTTAGGGTGTCACTATGGCCATTACGAAGCTGGTGATGCCTTGCTAACCACCCTACCATACATTTCTCAGCCTTTCTGTATGAACCATGTGTTCAAATAACAACTGAGGAAACACTTAAGGGTATTCTTGGATGACATTCTAGTTTATAGCAAGACTTGGGAGGAACAACTTTGACATGTGGACCAAATCCTTTCAATCATGGAAGAACAGCCACTATACGCCAAGGAATCCAAGTGTGAGCTTGGAATGAAGTGATTTACTGGGACACATCATAGGGGAAAAGGTAAATCACCAGAGAAATACAGCTTATTAGGGAATGCATGCATTCAAAAACACTCACAGAATTTAGGGGATTCCTAGGCCTGTGCACATACTATAGGAAAATTTGTCAAAGGGTTTTCAACTGTGCGCACCCTTGACTCCATCTTCGACCAAAAAGGTCCTTCAAATGGAATGATGAGTACAAGTCACGATGGAGAAATGAAGGAGGTCATGAGCACCTACCTGGGCTTTAGTTTTCCGATTTCGCATACCCTCTTCACTTTGAGCAGGATGCCTCTGGAAGGTATAGGGCCATGTTGATGCAATGCACCCCTGCCTATGAACTGAAACTCAGGGGTCCCAACTACTTTTACAACATTTATTTACAAAGAGATGTCATGCATTATGCATGCACTAGCCAAATTGTGCAATATTTGGTGGTGCAAGGTTTGTGGTCAAATTAGACACTAATAGTCTTAAATATCTATTGAGAAGAAGGATTTGAATGAGACAACAAAATGGGTAATAAAAATACAATCCTACAACTTCGACATTGAATTCATTAAAGGAAAGAACAATGCAGTTGCAGATGCATTATCCAAGAGGCCATCCATTTTTCCATAACCGTATGTCACGATCGAAGGAACACTTGATAGTGGGAATATGCAAAGGATCAGCTTGTTTGTCAATTGTTGGATGGAAAATACAGGATGACAACTTCTGGGTCATAAATGACCTCATCTATTGCTAAAGGTCAGATCTTTTAGTTCCCGGATCATCTTCAAGCTAAGATCTCCGATGCATGTCATAATCACCAAGAAGGGCATCGTGTGGGGCATCAGTAAGATATACAGGCATGTGAGAGAAATGTTTGCATGGAAAGGCCTCATGAAGATGTGATGAAGCATGTCAAGAATGCACTACATGCCAAGAAAACAAGGATGAGCACGAGACTGTGAGGGACTGCAGCCCCTACCTATTCCAGAGCACAAGTGGGAAAGTATATCCATGGATTTACCACCCAAGTTGCCCAGAGCATAGGGGAAATATTGCATTTTCGCGGTGGTAGACAAAGTTGACGAAGTTTGCACATCTTTTTTCCATTGCCATGTGACTTCAAGCAAAGACAGGTGGTCGATTTATTTTTCAGAGAGGTGTTCAACTACACTACCACCCAAAACCATCATTAGTGACAGGAACAACAGATTCATGAGTACTATGCAAGGTGAGTTGTTCAGATTAGTGGGTACTAGGATTCAACTCCCTAGTACCGCCTATCACCCTCGACGGATGGTCATACCGAGATAGTCAAAAATGGGTGGAAGGTTACCTAATAAACTATGTAGTAGGACAAGAGAAAGCATGGTTCAGATGGTCACATTTGGGGAGAATATTGTTACAACACCACCCAACATATGTCCATTTGGCATGTCACCCTTTAGACTATTATATAGCTATGATCCTTTATCATTTGTGGAGATTGCATTTGGTGATAGTAGGGCTCCTATGGCTAAGGACTGGGTCCAAGAAATTCAATAAATTCTTAGGGAGTTCAAGGATCATTTACAGAGGGTGCAAACCAACAAAAGGTCCAAGGTATTGCCACTGAAGTTGATCGTGACTTTGAGGTTGGTGATTTAGTATATTTGAGGTTGCAAACATACAAGCAGGCCTCCATTAAAATAAGCGGAGGGGAGAAACTGCAACCACGTTTATTTCGACCTTACAGAGTCATCAAGAGGATAGAGGCAGTAGCTTATGAGCCGAGCTTCCACAGGTACCACAACGCCTTCCATGTCTCGTGCCTTAAAAAAGCTCTCGGCCAAGTCGTGCCTATTGAGGCATTACTCCCATGGATGAGGAGGACAACTTGTTTTGATTCCATAGGAGGTGTTAGGAAGCCCGAGAAGAGGCTCTAAAACCTAAGCATCAAGGAGTATCTGATCAGTTGGAAGGATTTACCCATTGAGGATGCCACTTGGGGAGAAAGAGCACGGGGTTAGAGAAGCATGTTTGGAATTGTTTGAGGACAAGCAATATTCTAGCAAGTGGGGAGATCAGAACCCCCACCCTTAGAGAGGTGATGAGAGACTCAAGGTCTGCACCCCACTAGGTCATAGTCTCACATGAAGGGGGGAAAGTCAAGAAGTAAAAGTTATATTTTTAAGTTGGAATTTTAAGAAAGGAAAAGGATAAAGGAGTAAAGATAACTCAACAAAAGAATAAAGATTAACCCCCGAGCAACTCTAACTCAACAGAGAATTAGAAGGAAAAGTATAAGTAAGACAATAAAAGTAACTGCTATCTATTTTGGTTCTTGGATAGCATTTGCCATTTCTCTCTCTGAGAATTCAAATTGGGGTTGTCACAAACTCTTGTGAGAAACTCACAGAAATATCCACTCACATTGTTCCACAACTTGGTCTCGGGGATGAAAGTTTCCTCCACACCATTCTAGTCTGTGGCCAGTTTATCGAGGGAGGTCTGATCCAGCTTATCCCCGAGGGCTTAAAGCCATTCTGAAATTTGGGTTTTGTTTGTAGGGGTAGAACCATCACTTGAGGTATTTTCTTGAGGGTTATCATCATTATATATTTGTCTACAAATTGGGATGTTGTGGCTTCAATAGGGGACATCCCGTGATTCAATAAAACTCAAATCTAGGGAGATACGCTTGAGATCCAACCCAAAACTTCTCCCACAGATTCTCATAGCCCACCCATATATTCTTGGAGATTTTCATAGCGTTTGGAGGCCTCCTTCATGAGGGTCGAACCATCTAGGGTTTCAATCATCAAGTGGGGCACACCATTCAAGGAGGAATTCACCACTGAGTTTGAGAGTGATTTGGGAATTTGGACACTTGGGTTTTCCCTACATTTCCGTTCACCATCATTTGGCATATTTCCCGATGATTGACACTCTTGGTAAAGGGTATATAATTATCTGTATTTCCAAAGATTCTAGCGGTGACGTGGCACTTTCCATCTGGAGGTTGAGCATTAGTAACGGGCTCGACATGCTTGCATTTATCTTCATTGCATATCCATCCTTGGAGGTTTATTTTGTATTATTCGAGCATTTTGTAGCAACCATATCTATTGCTTGGTACGACCATCTAAGGTTTATGCCGATCGGTCATCTAATGTATTGATCTTAATACTGCTCATAATAAAAGGTCAGATCTTGTTTGTGCTTCTACATCTTGAATATTGTGATCTCCATGTGTTACGAATCTTGTATGCACTTAATAACTCAATAAATTAGTAGTAGTTAGTGATTCCAAAAATTTATTTGGAAATCATATTAATCATAGAAAAAAAAAGAATGATGTCTTTAATCACTAAAAGGAGGTTTAAATTCATCTTTTTTAACTTACTTAAATGAATAAAAATAAATCTTAAAATACAAATATTTAACATTTTTAATTGTTTTGCAAATGTTTTACACCTATAATAAATAATTAAATTAAATATAAATTAATATCATTATTTTTACACTTTAAAAATGTTTCAAAACCTAAAGCATTTTTTCCACATGTACCTCTATATATTAAAAAGGATATATAAATATACAATGACGATCTTCGCCAAAGGGAGTCTCAAAGAAGACACTGTTGCAGGAGGTAGCACATCTAATTCGGAAAATAATACCAAAGCCAAAAAAATAGCAACAGAAGCAAAGCCACCCGACTGATGGGTATAGAGTTAATCCGGCAAAATAGACCATAGTCAAAAAAAGGGCATATGAACCAAAGCTACAGGTCCACAATTGATAGCCAACCAGAAAAAGAGAAGCTGTAAGAGACAACTCAATGCAAATTCAAAGTCTGATGATGATGGTGGGCCCTGCCTGACCTTCCACCCACTTTGTATAGCGTAGCTGTCCCGGTGGCATGAGCAATGTACCTTTGAGGGAATCACGCTATTGTCCTCCCCTCAGATATAAAATATTGAGATTCTCAAACAAAGGAGATATCTCAATGGTTCTTTTCTTTCCAGCCTCTATAGTCACTGGAGGCTGTCCACTTGTCCGTTGAGCCAGTCTACGATGACCTTGGAATATCCCAAGAGAAGAAGATCGACAATATGAAATCGTCTTGCTAGGTTGAGGGAAGCCCAAGCCCCCAGCAGCTCATCTTTCATGTTTGAACCTGCACCATAGTTTAAAGTCCAGCGATAGCTAGTATGTGTGTTTAGTGTAATTTTCCCCCCCCCCGCTCCACATAGTGATCCATTCTTTTGAGAAGCACCATCAAACCAGGCAACCTCCCTGTCCATAGGATAAACAAAACGGTGCCGGTGCTTTGTGGAAATGGTTGGCTGCAACTGATGTATGTCTACCTTTGATAAAATTATGTTCGCCACCAAGATTGTGGAAGTAGGCTTCCCATCGAAGAGAGAAACATTCCTGCATTTCCAGATCTTCCAAAGGAAGTGAATTGGCAGCAGAGCAAGAGAAGAGTGTGTTTTATTCCAACGCTGGAGGCAATCAAGTACACAGGTGCCCATCCACGTCGAGTAAAAGAGAAGCATTGGATCGAGTAGCTGCCACACTGCTAGGACGAATGGGCAAAAGATGAACATATGTGAAATTGATTCGCTCTGAAGAAGACAAAGGTACCAACGACTGGGTCCCTCCCAGCCACAAGCCTGAAGATTCGGCCAAACCAGTACTCGATTCTCAATAAGAAGCCAGGTAAAGAGCTTTATCTTAAGAGGGCAATCAACCTTCCATAACTGTTGGAAAAGAACTGAAATGTCTAGAGGCCAATGGAATGTTGAAAGCGCTTGATAAACATTCTTTTATTGTTAGCACGCTCGGATCGTCTCCACCAGCCCACAAGAATAGGTCCGTTTATCAGTAAACTAATGCTCACGTTATCAAAGATCTCAGGTGTAGGCTCTCCATTCAGATTGTAGATCAGCCGCCAGCTGAAGCTCATCCCCACTGAGCCAATGGTTTCCGAGCAGACCTCCATTTGTTGGGGAGATAAATTGATTAAGAAAATACAGATTTATGCTGTGTAAGTGTGCTAAAAGGGGATCTGAGAGGAGGGCACGTCTACCCAGGCCAAGAATGTAATCCCTGCCAACTTCAATCTGCTTTCCAGATCCCGGATTCCAGGAGATCCAATGTAAAATGATCGACAGTGTCGAGGAGAGATGTTTCCAGATAATAGAGCCTATGTTGGGACAAAACGGTGCCGATCTGATCCAGATATGCACTGGGAGAGAAGGGTAATACTTGGCTTTTATAACTGAATTCCAGAGACCGGGTTTCAAAAGGATCCTCCAAAGTGCTAGCTAATAGCCTGCGGGAAGAGTTGAAGGGTACCGAAAGCCTCCCAATGTCTTTGGTCTTGAGATCAAAGTCCAATTGCAAAGATGAAATCCTTTGTTGGATTTACTGCCAAACCAGAGAAAAGAGAAAATCATTTGGCGAAGTGTCTTCAGGATCGAAGCCGGGATGTGTGTGAGCGCCATCCAGTACACCGGGAGATTTTCCAGTACAGATTTTATTAGTACGAATCTTCCACCTAAAGATAGAAATCTGTTGCACTAGTGCTGGATCTTGTTGTTGAATCTATCTATAAGCCAATGCCAATCTTTACAAGAATATCTGGAAGATTTTAATAGGAAACCAAGGTATGTGAACCCCTTGTCAATATCTTGGGCTTTGATACCAAATGCTATAATAGCCAAGAAGAGGATGGCTCGATGTTTGAAAAAAGGAAGATTGATTTTTGTCGGTTGATCTCCAGTCCAGTGGCTATGCTGAAAGAAATAAGGATGGAGTGGATCAATGCCCAATCAACAGGATCTGCCGACGTCAGGATCAACACGTCATCAACAAAAAGTAAATGCGTAATATGAAGGCTTCCGAGACTTTATGCCGCTTAGTTGTCCTCCGATCGATTGTATTTTAGTGATGATGTCGAGTCCTTTCCGGTGACCAGATGAAGAGTAGAGGAGATAGTGGACAACCCTGCCGGAGTCCTCTTTCACAGCGGAAAGATCTGGAAGCTTGCCCATTAATTAGAATAGCTAAAGTGGCTAATGAGATACAACCCATAATCCAATTGGTGACTATAAGACCGAAGCCACACTGCAAAAGAACCAAGTGTAGGAAGTTCCAATTGATGCAATCGAAGGATTTTTTAAGGTCCAGATTGAGCAGAGCAGCCTGTTGTTTTCTTGATTTTAAACTGTGAATACATTCATCGGCGACTCCAACAACGTCGAGGATTTGTCTTCCTTAAGGAACTTCAAATGTTCATCGTATTGCCAAGGACGTAGTATGACGAATTCTCCTCGCGATGATCTTGGAAATAAGTTTGTAACACAAGTTAATACTGCAGGATATAGGGCTAAGTCTTGAAAGTGTTTGTCCGACACGGAATAAGTACAACTAAGGTTTTGCTTGATCCGCGGGTTCACTGAGGCCCTCAAACTCGAATCCAACCACGCCCAACAGATCCCGCCAAAGATCAAAGAAATGCGTAAAATTGGCCGCATCACCAGTTCGGGTCCGGCTTTATCTTTATCAAATCAAGTACCCCAACAAACCGCTTTGTGTATTTATGCCCAAGGTCGTAGACATCCTCGACAGAGATCACATTGGGAATTGTCTCGCGAGATCAATTTGTGCAGCAAGATCCGAAGTCGGAGAGGCCTTGTAAAAGGAGTTGAAATGGTTGAAAGCGGCTGTCTTTATATCTCCCTGTGTTCATTGTATGCGCCCAGCCTCATCTGCGATGTCCCATATCAGTTTTTTTGGTGCGTCTGGCACATGCAAAGCGATGGAAAAAACGTGTGTTCTTGTCACCCGAATCAAGCCAGGTCATATGACTCTTTAACCTCCACCTGTCCTCATCATCGCGCAGATAGGTGTTTCTCTCTGCCTCAAGGCCACGGACTTTTAAATCAATAGCAGAATTGTTGACCTATGGAATGTGACGTAAAAGAAGGTCCAGCTCCAGCTCAATCCTATGTAAGTCGGCTTGTTCTTTTTCTTTTTCTTTTTAGCCATTGAATGGAGCTTAAAACCTTAACCTCGTGAGTTTGTTTGAGAGATTACTTGTGATCATCTGATGGCAGGAGAGCCTGGCCTGCACCGACGACCGCACGTTGAATGAGTCTTCTTTCAGCCATTGTGGGTTGAATTTGAAAGGTTGTCCAACACCAAATCGCCCCACTCCAATCAGAAAAATGGTTGCATGATCAGAGAGAAAGGGATGGATAACCCAGGAACGATAGCGACAAGATGGCGAAAGGAGGTCCTCGGCTATTAGAAAACGGTCTAGTCGTTTGGCTATACTTGTTGTGCCTAGTCTCCCATTTTTCCAGGTGGGAAGAATCTCTGTAGGTTTCAAATCAACTAATGCATTTTTGTAAAAGATGCGATTAAAAAAAACTATGGAGAGGGTCGATCTGCACCCTATCTCCCCAAATTTCCTCTCAGCTAGTGGTAAGATTGAGATCACCAACCAGGATGAGGTTTTTTGCAGCCAATAGTCCCGTGTCATCCGTGCTGCTAGAAGACTTTGCGATCAGCACAAGGACCGTATACGTTTAGCAGATTGATGTCTGCCTTTAGATCGAAGCAGTATCTGGAGAGAAGAATACCACCAGGATTGAGCATAGGAAGGAAGTCAAAGAAAGAGGGATCCCACGAGGCCAGAAGGCCCCCACGAGTTTCCAACCGAGCTAGCAAAGACACCATCCAAGAGGGTCTCAGATAGTGTATGAAATCCCTTGCAGTTGTGGCATCCACAAGAGTTTCTTGTAGAAAGATGACTGCCGACTTAGTGAGATCCAGAAGTCTACGCAGGGAGGCACGTTTCAGAGGCCCTCCAACCCCTCTAATGTTGAGGGAAAGTAGGATCATGATTTACCCCGGGCGAGGGATTTTAAATCTCTAAGGGCCCCAAATGTAGTAGAGGAAGAAGGAGTGTCCAATGTCTCTTGACCAGCTTGTGTTTTCCTTCGAGCACTACGGGTTTTTAGAGGCGATAGCTCCAGTCCAATACCTCTCAACCAAGCAGGATCCGAACCAGGTAAAGGTTTTGTGGAATATGTGGAAGGTCGGCTAGATGACGATGGTGAGGGTTGGCAAAGGGCTTTCAAAAGGTAGGTATTAATGGGAATCGACTCAAAGGGGAGATATGGGGTCGTGTCAGGGGTCGGAAACATGGAGTCTAGCTAGAGAACCGATTGGGATGGTTCAGTGAAACCAGGGAGAGAGCATGGTTCAGGCAACTTCACAGCAAAAGATTGTTCAGGAAATGAGCACAATTCAGGGAAAGATTGTCCTCTCAAAGAATTCGAAGGAGAAAACCTAGGTGGTGTATGTGTCGGAGGGTGAGAGAGTTCAGCAGGAACATGTTCAGCAGGTGTAGCGTGCAGAAGCGGGGAGATGGGTTGAGGGTCGGTCTTGTCTCATAGATCCGAAGCGAAATGAGAGAAAGTTTGTTTGTTCAGATATGTAAAGTCTTTCCCAAGAGGTAAAAGTGTTATAGAGGGAAGGGCAGAAGCGTTGTATTTTACCTATAACAGAATCATCAATGGGTAAAGTAACCTTCTCTGCAAAAGAGAGCTCCTCCAAATGATGATTGGGAGATGAGATGTATCCATCAAATGATGGATCCTCAGCAGGATCCATCTCGAGTGTAGGTGGTGGGAACTTGTAGCAGTCTTTCCTCAAGTGACCAGTGCGACGACAGAAGGAGCACCGAAATGGGATGCCTAAATAGTCAATTTTTTGAGAGATATGTTGGTTGCGCCAATCAATCTCCAAGATTTCAGGTAATCCTGCTTGAATGTCCATTTCCAAATATATCCTTGCCATTTTCCTTCCCGGAGCCGAGAGGGAGGATGGATCCAGTCTTAGAAAACACCCTATGGAGTAGCCAATCAGTTCAAGCGCTTGCTGATTCCAGAGCTGTAAAGGTAGACCCGGAAGTAGAACCCATACATGTCTGAAGCAAAGAACTGGTATGTGATTAAACCCACCCTCCACCCTTTAGCATGAGGCTACCATCGGCCGGCTGGCCCAAAATCTTCTCGTGATGAGCACTGGTGGTCTTCTCATTACTAAGATAAATCCCAAACCACTCCTTGTTGTAGTATTAGGATCTTTGGTGAGTAATTCAGCAGTGGGGTCCAGTTTTCTGTAATCCAGGAATCCAAGCTCTGCTTGCATTTTTCCTTGTAGGCTAGTCTCCCTACTAGAGCGCAGAGAGCCAGATTGCAAGCATCCGGGAGTCCTACATCTAATCCAAGAGTGAGCTTGGGATGTCTGATCTTGGGCTTCCAGACTTTCTGTTTGCGTTTGTGAAAGCTTGACTTCAGAGGAGTGTGTTCGGGGAGGGGCCTATAACCAAACTGGGGATCCTCCTGTTGGGCAGATGGATCATGTCTCTGTTTTCGTTTGTCCAATATGCGAGCTCCAGGGTGTGTGTATTGATTTGAAAAAGCCGAATGGTGTTGTGCAATAGACCTGGTAGACGGCTTGATAAGAGATGGTGGAATGGTGGTATCGGATGTCGGGTTGGATGGATGAACAGTCCGGTTAGATGCTTGAAAGTGTGTTGTGCACAGGTCATCGATCTTAGCTAGAATAGTTGGGTGGTCCCATGGATCCTCTGAGTCCCCTGCAGCGGGGCCCATGGCTTAGTCGCTTCACAGAGGCTTGCAGAATAACAGGACAGTGAGACAGGGTTGTGTGGAGGGTCGTCTGGTAAGTCAGAGAGAAGAAGGAGGCACAGGGATCGTGTAGATCTGGTATCCGGTCAGGAACTGACAACTGTGGATAATATGAGTCTGGGGAAAAGCGGGGGCGATCTCAAGATATGGGAGGCCACAATAAGCAAAAGACAAAACAGTAGCTGACAACTGTGGATAATAAGAGTCTGGGGGAAAGCGGGGGGCGATCTCAAGATATGGGAGGCCACAATAAGCAAAAGACAAAACAGTAGGACAGATAGGCAAAGACAAACAGTAGTGTAGATACCATATCCCGATCGAAACCTTCGGTGTCTGCGGCGCAAGATCGGATGAAAACGGACTGTTTGTCTCCGAGCCTCCAACAAGTTAGAAACAGGAAACAAGACCACTGTAGACTGTGGTCCCAGGTAAAGGTAGATCAGAAGCTCGCCAATGGTCGGATGCTGGGTTGAGAACGGAATCGTTAGTATTCTGTGGGGTGTCGAGCTACGAGGCGCCAAATACCAGGTTCAAATATCGCCACTGCCGCCATCCAGTAGGGTTCCGCCATTAGGGTTCCAAGTTCAGGTTCCAAGTTAGGGTAAAGTTATGATTGATTATCCTTAATTAAGTTGGATCTAAATTAATATCACTGCGTACACAATCTCCAAGAAGCACCGACTACTCCCAATCAATTTTCGTCGTATAACACTCTACCGAGAGGTGTATCTACATATGTCACATATATTCAATTTTTTCCAGAAGAAAAAATTACTTGATTATATTAGAATTATAATTTGTTCTCAAAGTCGGTTACAATCAGAAAAAAATTACTTGATTATATTAGAATTATAGTTTGTTCTCAAAGTCGGTTACAATCAGAAATATGAGGCAGCTCAGCAGGTAGGGAGTTCATCTCCTTTAATTTGGCATCCAAATCAAATGAGAGTGGAGCTACCCTATAAATAAAGAAACCTCAAAATGAAAAGATGAGAAGATGAAGTAATTCGGCTACAAAAGATGCCAAGTGATGCGAAGGTAAGAAATGATGATGGCGCCTGATAAATAAAAAAAATCAAGGCTTGGAATATTTTGAGAGAAAGAGAGGGGCCCTCATGGTCATTCAACGAATGCGTGAAGGTGATCAGACCTATTTGTTTTTAAAGAGTTGTCTTGGAGAGTAGGTCTGCTTCTCTATTGAATTCCTAAGATGTATGAGAGAAGTTGATCTTCTTGAACTGGTGAAGGAGCGAGTTGATTCGGTCCATCCATGCCAAGAGGGTGGTCGTATGAATCTTACCACTATTATTGAGCCAATCTATTATAACTTTGGAGTCGTCGATCAGATGTAGATGGTCAATATTAAGCCTTGTGGCTAGATGAAGTGTTTCCCAGGCACCCAACAGTTCTGCCCTTGTGTTGGTGCTCGAGCCACAGCTGAAAGTCCACATGTAATGAGAATTTCCTATCAATCTAATCAAGCCCCCATGCACCACTCAATGTGTCGTTGTGTCAAGAAACACCATCGAACCAGCCCAAAAGAATATTCTCAACAATGGTATGGTAGGATTTATCATGGTTTTTTGTTTTTTCCCCTTGCAAGGATAGACATCATGACAAATGTTGTGTAGGCCAAGAGCTCTAAAAACTATTGAATCTGTAGATGGAGGAATATTGTAAAATATTGTGTTGTTCCTCGCCATACATATATGCCAGATAACCATAGGGGGAAAATGTCTATAAGTGCTCTCATTGGAGGTCCAAATGGCAAGGCAATCTGATATGGATGTCTCATTCCAAGTGGTATTGAGATGTAAGCCCTAAATAATAATATTCCAGACCTGTCTAGCAAACTTGCAATGAATAAAGAGGTGTAAAACTGTTTCAGCTTCTAAAAAAAACATAGCTGGCAAATATTAAGGTCGATCCAGAATTTTTTCAGGAGATTATCCCATGTGGAAATCTTGTTCCTGTCAGCTAACCAAATGAAGATCTCAAGATTTAGTGGGATTCTCCATTTCCATAAGTGTTTGTGCCAGCCTGAGATGTTAGGGAGAGGATCGATATTGACAATAGATAAGTATAAGTTTCGGATTGTAATATTTTCTGTGAGTAGTCTTCGCCCGCCCACAAAACCTGATCCGCACCTGGCTGTAAGAAAATGTCGGATCTGGATAGGGTAAGACAAAAACGATCCCACTCCTCTGCAAGAATACGTGGCAGATCCAGCACATCACTCATTATCCAACCCGGAGTCGGGTTCTCTGTTCGCTGTGATTAGCATCTTGGAATAGATAGAATATTTTTTTAGCATGTAAATGAGTGATGAGTGGTTGGGACAAGATGGAGTAATTTCCAACGCCAAGTATGCGTTCTGCGCCTAGCTTGATGGTGTGGCCGGAACCTGGTCGCCAACTAATCCATGACTTAATCCACTGTGCAGATTTATTCAGATTCCTCCAAGTCTGAGATGCGGCCCTGGGAGATGAGGAGTCAAGTGGATACAAATAGCAATTGAAGAAAAGGGAAGATATTTATCTTTGATATCAGAGCTCAAAATTCCTGTAGAGGTTAAAGCGCGCCAGAGTGAATTGGTTGCCAGAGCATATAGTTAAATTTGAAAATATTTCTAATGCCCCAACCCCCTGTATTTTTCGGCAAAGCTAATGCTTCCCAATTGCAAAGATGTAAGCTGTGTTTATCTTTTCATCCAGACCAGAGAAAGTTATAAGTAATTTTTCCAATTGCAAAGATGTAAGCTGTGTTTATCTTTTCATCCAGACTAGAGAAAGTTATAAGTAATTTTTCTAAGGTCGTGTAAGACCAGTGGGGGAATGGCTGCGAGTGCCATCCAATACATCGCCCGTCCTTCAAGGGTAGCCTTAAGAAGAGTATATCTGCCACTAATTGTTAGCCCACCTGTTACACCAGTTGTTAATTTATATCTCCAGTTAAGAATAAGTCATCTACATACAGTAATAGTAATATTGGCTCGTCATTCATGATTTTGAAGTAAATATTTGAATCAGCTTTACTTTTGGTAAAGCCCAAGCTCGTCAAGAAACTGTCTATATGGCCATACCAAGCTCTGGGAGCTTGCTTCAATCCGTATAAGGCTTTCTTTAATCTGCAGACATGAGACTTCCTGTCTTC
>SNQJ01S0000786.1:387807-430163 GCA_010110895.2 Picea sitchensis | reverse complement strand
TACTTGGAAAACATAAGAGAACTAGTTTTCCACAGTCTTCCAATCAAGCCAAACAACATCTTGAACTTGTTCACACTGACCTATGTGGACCAATGCAAACAGAGTCAATAGGTGGTAGCTTTTACTTTCTAATGTTTATTGATAATTTCAGCAGAAAAATATGGATCTATTTTCTCAGACACAAGTCTAAAACTTTTGCAAAATTCAAAGAATTCAAGGCAGAAGCTGAAAAACAGAGTGGCAAATATATCAAAGCACTCAGGTCAGATGGAGGAGGAGAATACAACTCCAGAGAATTTTCAAATTTCTGCAAATCACAAGGCATTATCATGCAAACAAAAACCAGGTATACTCCACAACAGAATGGAGTGGCTGAAAGGAAAAATCGGACAATAATGAATATGGCAAGAACACTTCTTAAAGAGAAAAGTTTGCCAAATACTTTTTGGGATGAAGCAATAGCATGCTCAGTTTATCTCCTGAATAGATCTCCAACCACCAAACTAAAGCTAAAAGTCCCTCAAGAAGCATGGAGTGGGACAAAGCTCAATTTTGCACATCTAAAGACATTCGGATGCATAGCATACACTCACATACCTTCTGAATTAAGGAAGAAACTTGATGACAGAAGTGAGAAATGTGTTTTCACTGGATATAGTGAAACATCTAAAGATTACAGGCTTTACAATCTAATCACCAAGAAACTAATTCTCAGCAGTGATGTAAAATTTCTAGAAAATAAATTCTGGAATGATTCAGAAAATCAACAAATGGACAGCCAAAATCCATTGCTGCCAAGTTCTGAAAATGCAGAAAATTTAGTACAACAAGTACCTCAAACTATTCTTCCAAGATTGTAGGTACAAAGACAACATGAAAATTCTCAGGATAACTCAACTTCTAGCAGAAAATCATTCTTTGAACCACAAAATCAGAGAACTCAAAGTTTGAGAGAAATCCATCAGCAGTTGGGTGACTTTGAACAACACAACATTTTTGCTTTAATGTCATGTCAACCTACATCCTTTAAGGAAGCAACTAAGGAGCCACATTGGGTTCAAGCCATGAACCAAGAAATTGACTCCATTGAGAAGAACAAGACATGGGATCTTGTTGATTTGCCAAGTCACAAGACTAGTATTGGTGTCAAGTGGGTTTACAAAACTAAACTCAATGAAAAAGAGAAGATCGAAAAACACAAGGAAAGACTTGTTGCCAAAGGATTCTCACAACAACCTGGTACTGATTATGGTGAAACTTTTTCTCCAGTAGCAAGATTAGACACTGTAAGGACTCTATTGGCCATAGGAGCCCAACACAAATGGCAAGTATACCAAATGGATGTCAAGTCAGCATTCCTGAATAGTTTCTTAGAAGAAGAAGTTTATGTCGATCAACCACCTGGATTTGAAGTCCAAGAGCAGTCAGCCAAAGTATATCGGTTGAAGAAAGCCTTGTATGGCTTAAAGCAAGCTCCAAGAGCTTGGTACAACAGAATTGACACTTATCTGATCAAAAGTGGTTTCAGCGCCAGCTAAAGTGTATCAGTTGAAGAAATACTTGTATGTTTTAAAGCAAGCTCCAAGAGCTTGCAATACCGTAATTGGATAATTATCCATCAAAAGTGGTTTCAGGTTTCAAAATGAGCTAACCAACTCTTTACACCCAAAATAGACGCTGACTCCGGTGAAAATTTTTGACAGATGTTTATATGTTGATGACATGATCTATATGGAAAATCTAGAGTTGACAAATTTTAAACATGCCATACAATCCGAGTTTGAGATGATGATCTTGGTATCAAGGGAATATTTTAGGGATTGAGGTTTCATCAATCAACCAAAGGCATTTTGTCCGCCGAAAGGTATGTACAGACATCATCAAAGATTCCCTCGCTGTGATGGAAGAATGAAATCTAAGAGGGAAACCCCATGCACCACTAGGCGCTCAAAATTGAGCAAGAGACGAAGATCACAAAGGACTCCTACCCTCTATACAAAAGCTTAGTAGGCAGCTTGTTGTATCTTACAGCAACAAGGCCCGATATTATGTTTGTTGTAAGTTTAATTTTCCAGATTCATGGAGACTCTAATGAGTACTCATTGGCAAGAAGGATAGAGGATCCTGATATATGTTGCTGGAAAAACTAATTATGGTGTCATGTATACATCAGATTAATATTTTAAGATGATTGGATATATTGATAGTGGTTTTGTAGGTTGCATTGATGACAAGAAAAACACATATGGACATGTTTTTCAACCGGGCACAAACCTAATCTCATGGAAATCAAAGAAGCACCCAATCACTAATATCTCTACAAAGGCGTAGGCATGTCGCTGCTACCCTCCTCTCTGGCCAAGCTGTGGTTGAGAAGAATACTGGAAAGATAGATGTCACATACGGAAAATCAGTCAACTCCCATTTTCTATGACAATTTCCACAATCATTTATTCAAAAATCATGTATCTCTACAAGAAAAGCAAACACATTGACACTGCTTTTCATTTCATACACCAGCTAGTCAATAATGGTGATTGTACCACAATTGCGGGTTTGGTGATCGCCTTGGTTTATATCTTTACAGAAGTCACCGGAAAATTCATTCTTTATTTTCAAAGACAACACTTAGGCATAATCAGTGCTGATGTTTGTAACTGTTGAGTTTAAGAGGGAGTGTTAAATATAATGTAACCTCAACAGGCTGACTGTACACTGCCAGCTGTTCTGGCCAACTGTACTTTCTATTCTTGATTTGCTTGAGCCTTTCCCTTTGCATAACTACTTCTTCATGATCTTCTTCATGTACTCGTTTTGTACTCTTCTTCTTATATTCTAATATACTATTTTCTGATCTATTCTTTCTCTCTGCATTTCTTGCTTCACAATTTATCACACATGTCTTGAACACTTTGCAAGAACTCTATCATAAAGTTCAGAAAAAGACATCAAGATTAAATAGAATTTGGAAAGAGTGTAACCTGTCAATAATCCAATTGATGAATGATTGCACTCAAAATTAACCACTGAACGCCATAACCCACCATTCCCTAATCCTACCATTCCTAAATTCATTCCAATACCAAGAACAGCCCAGATTGGCAGAAATGCGCACGCTCGTCCAAAAACCCAGCGCATGACTTTTCCAAGGTGTGAGGCCACCGCCAAACCATTCAGTTGGAGTTGATTAATCTCCAGATTTTTCTTTAAATCACAAGAGAGAAAAATCAAAATCGGTGACATTGATAGATCGCAGCTATATTGCTATTGTAAAACAAGTCCAGCGTTCGATGTGCAGTAACTTACAGCGATGCATATTGCTGCTACATCCATGGCCCAACAATAGCTACATGACTGAATATGAATTAATGGATTGCATTATGCTAACGGTGGCCGTTTTTATAAGCGAGACGTTGGCAATTACACGCAGCATAGATGCCAAAGTCTTCTCCACTGAATGTGTGTTATGGTCAAAATAAATAATTTTAAATAATGGGCTCCACATGACAAAAGCTAAATGTGTGGTTTGAATTCAAAATATTTTTAAATAAGTCGCTGAATATCTGGTATGGTCAAAATAAAATAATTTTAAATGAGTGATCTGAATGGGTCAAAATACATAAACATGCATTTTAAAAGTCAAATTCTAGCCCATAAATTATCATAATAATAATAATAATAATAATCTATTTTTTAAGGTCACGGCCAAGCCAGCGCACCAAATTGGTGTATGAGACCCCCTTGTTTGTGGGACAAGGGACTCCCCTCCGCCCAGCGATTATGTGTAATGAGTGATCCGAATTGGTCAAAATTCCTAAACGTGAATTTTATAAGTAAAATTATATTGAGGTAATGTTTATTTTACAAATCAAATTAAATATTTTTATTCTTTTTATATTTTATTAGGAAGATTTTTTTTTGAGATATTTGTTTGAAATTCAGTTAAAAATTATTTAATTGATAGATTTGAGTAATTATTTCTGTAAAATCTTAATATCTTAAAAAAATTTCAACATACTAAATCTATTTTTACATTCAAATATAATCTAATTTCAACAACAACAAAAAAACATTTCATAAAACAACTAACCACAAGGTCAAACAAATTTGTCATATCTGATATGCACTAACTGTCATATACCTGAGCATTTTAATAGTCAAATTCTATCCCAATAAATTGTGGTATTGTCTATTCTAAAAATCAAATCAGATGTGCAATAACCGGCATATATCTAGAGTGATTGATGTAGGTATATTCTAGAAATCAGAGAGGAGCATTTTGACCGTGAAATTTCATCCGTGCCCGACGCAACAACTTTAGAAATTGATGTAGGTATATTCTAGAAATTGAAAGAGCAGTTTGACGGTCAAATTTTATCCGTGCTTGAGGGATCCGTGCTTGAGGGAGCGATTGATGTATATGTAAAAGTGATGGACGGAGAACACACTATGTAGGTACGTTTTTTTTTTTTTTTTCTTTCCAGATTTTGTTTGAAATTCAGTGATGAATGGTTGGATATGCAGGTTGAGTGACTAAATTTATATAATGAATAGAAATTTTTGAGCATGTTGAATGTATTTATGTATTAAGAAATGCAATTTAAACAACAGAAAATAGTCATTTTGTCCAAATTTACATCATTAGATCTGGGCAATCCAAAAAACCCCAAAAGATAGAACGTAGTTTGTATAATCAGCAGAGGTTTTGCAACACTCTGAATACATTTATGCATTCAGAAATGCAATTTAAATAACAGAAAATAGCGATTTTGTCTAAATTTACATTCAAACAAAAAAAACCCAAAAATAAAACATTTAATCAATACCTTTTAAAAATAAAATTAGATGTGGAAAAACTGGTATATGTCTACACAGTGATTGATGCGAGAAAACGGTGAAAACATGACTTTGCTTGCGACATCACTTTGGGCTGATAGACGAAACCATGAAACGTCGTGTGAAACGGAAGAATATATTGGTCTCTTCTTCGTCTGGGTCCCTTCATTGATGCTGATATTCTACGACAGGCGCGAGTTTCTCAGCCATCGGGCGATTACGTCTGAAAGCAATCCAATTATAACTACTATTCTGGATCGAACGAGACACCTTGAGTCAGCCTGCTTATGAATGGTCACCGATGTCGTTTATCCATGGATATACCACTAACGGATTCATTAGTTTTGAAGATAATCTTATGACGTGTTCTATGGTTTTTTAGTTTTATTTAAAATTTGGTCAAAGTTGGATGGAATTGCAGATTTCCATCCAATTTATGATGTGTTACATGTTTAGAATGTCTTCTAAGTTATTGATGATGCTGAAGCTATTTATGTAATCAAAATGATGATTTAAATAATATAAAATTGTGATTTTACCAATAATTGATTTTAATTTGTTGAACTTGAGAAACAAAAATTAAAATATAGACGTTGAGGCTAAACCTAATATAAACTTAATTAACTTAACCTAATCTAAACTAGAGATATGGACAAGGATATGTACATGCAAAATCTCGAAACTAGGACGTATGGTACTCTTAATGTTGATATGTGGTTATGGAATTACCTTTGCTCCCTGAACTTTCTGCCAACCAAGCTCTGAAAATAGTTGAAAGATTGATTTTAATACCTTTGCCACATTTTGCATTTTGTTTGGATACCGATGAGATATCAAAATATATACGGTAAAAATAAGTTGAAATTGAATACATGAAAGTGAAGGTGAAGGTCGAGATGGGAGATAGTACATCCTCACTTGTAAAGTTAATATGAATCTTTGATGAATGGAAGTTGATCTTTTCAGGTTTGTATTTAGGTCTTTACATTGGATGGAGAGTTAATATGAAGTTGTTAGTATGAACCTTTGTAACACACCCAACCCCTTAAGTGCCTTTTTAAGGGACGGGGCATCAAAAATTCGTTGTCCTCCATCATCTCAAATCTTCTTTCCGATATCTCTATCACCTTCTGCTCGTTAAGGGCTTTTCAATGACTATTACCATGGTCAAATCCAAGCTCTAGATTGGGAGTTACACCCTCCCAAATCTCTCCAAGCGTTATTGGTCAAGGGCCACATGACGCCCACATGGTTTCGTCTCATTCGTACCATCCCAAGTTTCCCGAAGTCCTGGAGTTATCAGGCACTACTGCATCTATGGTGGAAATTCATCCACCATTAAATCCAAAGGTGGAACTTCATCCTCATTTAACACATAAGCTTCAGGGATTTCAGTGTTCAGTGCTTTGGCAATGAACGCCTCATTTTTCTTTCTACACGCATATCCTCCAGAGTCCCAAAACCCTGAAATCCTTCCATGTGGCTCCGACCTTCGACCCTTTCGACTTATCTAAGGTACTACACTCAAGCCTCTGAAGTTCTGAAACCCCGATATCCTACCACGCGGCTCAGGCCTTCGACCCTTTCGAGTTATCTAAGAGACTACACCTAAACCTCTGGAGTTCCGAAATGCCAGACTCCTAACGGGTCCACACTTACACATAGTGGTGCATTAAATGAAGAGGCAGGGATAGGTAGGTTCGGGTCTTCGATCGGTTAACCCCAGCTTTCCAGTTTCCCAACTTTCCCGAAGTCCCGAACTCTCAGTGTCTCGAGTACTGCATCCACTATTAGGCCAAGTGAGTATGTGCCAGGGGGGATTTGACACAGGGCAAGGGGAAAATATGACACATGGCCACATCAATGGGTGACATGTGCCATTCTCTAAATGGCATATAAAGTCTGTAACATACACGAGTCAAGGTGACACGTGGCATGTCGAATATGGGTTCACGTCACCCTAGGTGACATCAGTGTGCCACGTCACTCTGGATGAACAACATCTCAGAGCCTCTAGAATCTCCTACCTGTGAAATTTATCGAAGCTCTGAAGTCCAAACTCCCACCAACAACCTTCCATTACCCTTTATATCCCACGGTCAGATGGTTCCCTGTAGATCCATAGATCTACAGCCTCCATTGCTTCGCGACTTTAATGTACAGGGGATCTTCTCTGTAATTTATTTTTTACTCCGAGAGTGGTCATCATCCAACTGAAAATGGTCTAGATCCAATGGTTGGGAGGGATCCTGAAGCATCCTCGGATCGATTGTCCTCATCCCTTCACGACTTTAGCGTTCAGGGGTTCTACCTGTTTAACACTACCTTTCTCCTAGTGTGGTCAACACCGGACTGACCGTGACATAGATCCAACGGTCATAGGAGATCCTGAAGCATCCCCATATCTATGGTTCTCATCACTTCGCGAGCTCACTTTGCGAGTTCGGCATTTGGGGGTTCCATCTGCGTAACACTCCTTTTCACCCGGAGTGGTCAACGTGGGACTAATCGCGACATAGATTGAATGGTCATGGGAGCTCCTGAAGTGTCCCCGCATCTACGATTCTCGTCACTTCATGAGTTTGATGTTCAATGGTTTCGTCCTATTAACACTCATTTTCAACTGGAGTGGTCAACACCAGAATCACCACGATGTAGATCCAATGATCTAGAAATATTTTGAATGATCTCGGATATACGGTTCTCGTCACTTCGCGACCGAGAAGTTTATTGGGGTTTAGCAAGAGGACAAATCCCATGATTATGAGTAACTAACTGCCAGTTGTCGATCATCCATCAAGTTACCAGTTTAATAAGTCACCTTCAACGCAGTCTGGATGTTATCAAGATTCCAACATCCTAGAGCTCTAGACCCCTAAAGCCCCAAAGTTCATAAGGATTAGCACCCTTTGGGCATAGCGTTGGGTTCCATGGTCCTGGTCATATGAGGTTTCTGACAAGTTCTAAGGGATACACCCTTATATCTCATCTGAAATTTGGCTAAGGACATAGGCATGAGCCCGTGATTACTTGGACAACTGGTTTGAAGGAAGCACATTCCATTCACATAACTCAAGTTCTAAAATAGGGAAAGGTAAATCGAGGGATCGACCAGACCCAAATAGTATTGTAGAGTCTATCCCAACTCTTTACTTGTGGAATTGATCCATGAGTAATCCCTAATTTTATAACCAGTGCAGAGGCCAAAGCCTTATGTCCCAAATTCATTTAGAACCCCATTACTGATAGTTTTCCCTTTCTAGGTAGAAGCAAGAAGAAAACCATTGACAAGGGATAATGGTCAATCTATACCTTAAAATATTCAGTTGGTTAGACTGTCAGAGTCACAGTTATCTAACATCCAAACAAGATACAATAATATTCCCTCAATCCTATATATTAAGGATATATTGTATAGAGCAAATACAATCATTGAGTCAGACATTTTGTTAAGGTCCTAACCATGATATCACTCGGGAACTTTTGCAATTTCCTAGAGATTATTTTCCTATCACATCCTCTGTGAGGTTTATCAGATGCTCACTCATCATCAATCTTGTGACCTTATGCTCAGTGTTAGGGACCTAACCCCTCACGTAGGTAGAATAATATATTTCCATGTAATGAAAACCAATATTAACAAGGGCTAGCAATAGGGAAGAATAAGTCAAATGTAAGAAGACCTAATAGAAGCTTCCACTTCTAGAAGGATCTTCCTCTATATTGTTCTTTTGGATAGACAAATTTAGTATAAATAGGAGTAGAGGGTATGCGAAGTTTTGTCTTGGATATTATTGTAATAGAGATCTTCTCTACTGGAGGTTTCCCCCTCGAAGAGGCAAGTGAACATTTCTCTCAATAATCAAAGTGCTCTTTCTTGTGTTATTCTGGAATTATTCTGGTATTATTGTGGTGTTGTTCTGGTTATATCATTGTTTATCTGAGGGACATCGCAACTGAGAAATTCCGAGGGACGCCTCGACTGTAAGGCTCAATGAAGTCTTTATAACTCTTCATGTGCAAGAAATCCTTGGCAAGGAAATATGGATCGGTCGAGGTACTGTATAGAAGAGAAGCAGAAATAGGGGTGTTACAATCCCCTCCCCCTTAAAAGGAAACACCATCCTCGGTGTTCTTTCTCAGTAACACCTATCATTCTTTTGTCATTTAGCTACCTCAGAAATCTCGATCCTCTTTCTTGTTCAAGTCCTTTCCAAACTCTTGGTATTCATCACCTTCCTTCAATACTCTTGGAAAACAAACATATTAATCACAATTTCATGCAAAAACATTTTATTGTTGTGAAAAATTCAAGAGGAAAATTTCATAATCTAGCACAATACTTATACTTGTAGTTTGTGGATTGGCATTCGTATGGCTATCTTGTTATCTTAGCTCATTGTTTTTCCTTGACATACCCATTATGTGCATGATCTCAATCAATAGTTTATAAAAATTATCGAATCCTCCTCTTCCTTGTGGTTAGTCACCCTTCAGGCCCATGCTCACGCATCCCCTTCTCTGCTATACAATACCTCGGGTGATCCATATTTCCTTGCAAAGGATTTCTCTCATAGGAAGAGTTCTAAAGACTTCATTGAGACTTACAGTCGAGGTGTCCCTCAAACTTGCTCAGTCGAGGCGTCCCTCCGGCTTGTGTTTCCACAACACAAAATATTCTAGGGCGATCATGGCTTATCAGCGGGTCCTATTGTCTCAACAATAGTATCCTTCGCCTCACATGTATCACATGTATACATAAATTATGAGATATTATCATCAACTTTCAAATTCATAATTTTCTTGCAAATCTATTACCCATAGATTTCCAAATTCCACATTTATTTTCCGATCTATTCCGCACAGGAACTAGATTCACAAGTATGAGACTTTCCTTCCCATAGCATTTTATTTCAGCAGGCATTTTGTTTTCTCTTATGGGCTTACAACGCTACCATATCCAATAACCCTTTCTTCCTACAATTTCAACATCCTTCACCACACAAATTGTTAGTTTTCATGCAAATTATATTTTCAAAACTATGCATACTAACAGTGCAAGTCATTTTCATCTATTCAAGGGTACGAGGAAAAATGAAATATCATTAATTACGTATGCATCCTTTTAACACACTAACTTTTCCCCAATGCAATTTTAATTGAGAAATGACTTTAATCCATGTGTCAATATTAATGACTACATTTATACCCAATCCTTCCCTTACATTGGGTTTAAGTTTGCCACACTTATGGAAAGCACCTTGTCATGGTGTGTTTTATCTCATCCAACCTCTTCACCATAACGTCTAATCCTTATTATTCATTCTTACAGTGGACTATACTACCTACCATAGGCTGATCACGATCCCAAATCAATGCATATGAAACTAAAAGTTTCTTTTGAATGCACCCAAGCATTCTTCCTTCATTAGTAACCAAGGGGCCAACACTCAGGGCCACCCAACTTCTCTTTTCTTTGACATCTCTACAATTCAAGTAGAGTATTGGAAGGTCCTCCTTCTTTAATGGGTAATCAATTGTCTGCCCTCCTATGCAATATGCATTTCCTCAATGCATTCCATGCAATGTGCTAACTATGACCACCTTTATTCCCAATCTCCTTAGATTGCTCACTGTACCCATGGTACTCCTTTCTCATGCATTTTCTATCAAGGGTTATAACTCATCCTTGACCTTCATAGACTTCCTTTGTATATTTTTTAGATTCTTCTTTCCGAAAACTTACCCTTCTTGGGTAGCAATGGCATACAATAACGACTCAAAATTATTCTCTTATCAGTAAGATAACGAAATCCTTTCATGAGGGGTTCTTGCCAAATCCATTCATACCTTATTCCATACAGGAATGAACATTTTTATACTTTTTCTGGCTCCTAGCACCATTTTATTCTAATTTTTACCTCATCCATAGTGCTTCATGGGGACTTTTAAAGTCCCTTCAACACTCTTTTAACAACAACCTTCTCTTAGTCATCCTCTGCTTGAGGTTGTCAATCATTCACAATTGTCTTTCTCAACAACTCCAATTTATTTCTACACATAGCATACATCGAAAATATATTAGTCGTCATGTAAAATAAAAATGCTTGTATCCTAGCATTCAAATCAATAAAACATTTTTAGATATTCCCCAACATATCTCTATGCACTCTACCACATTACTCCTTAATGTGTTATCTTATGCAATCCCAATCAAATTTTTTTAGTTGTATTCTATGATCATACAACCATCAACATCCTTATGCCAAAACACTTACCTAAATTAGTAAATCAATCTCTCATATGAGAGAAATACAATAAACAACAAAGAAGGAGTCAATGAACTCTTCCCTTGTCCAACTCCTTCTACATAGCCCTGGACTTTTAATCTGACCAAGTCTTTTTCCAAGGCCTCACTGCCTTTACTTATCATGGCTTAAACAATCCTATTCATTCAAACTCATTTATTATTTATTTTCCTTTTTCCAGTTGTACTTGTTTCCACAACATCTCTTATAAGGATTATGACCCTGTTAAACAATTCAGAGCTTTTAGGGTGAGAAAAGTATTCCTCCTTTTTATCCTTCTTTTCTTATGCAATCTACACTCTATTGGGATATTCCTACTCTTTACCTTGAGTAGACTTGGTTAGGCTCACCTCAACCTTATTGGTAAATCAACATGATATAACAAAAAACCTTTCATTCACAATGAATTATGAACTTGTGCACTATGCACATTACCATTCAGTTATCATAATGGTCAACATTCATTTGTTAGTCTTCCACTCATAGATTTTGTTTTAGAATGTAATCCAGGATTCTTATATAAATAGACTTGCATCTTACTTCTTAATTCTTAGCAGTCATTAAGGTTGTGATTTCATTCTCCTTATAGAGTCTTTACACATTCCTTCATAGAGAACTCCTTTGGCATGCACCCTTCTTATTGCATATCCTTCACTATATGTGATGGCCTTAGCCTTGAGTTAGCTTCAACTGTTTGCCAAATATTTCCATAAGGAATATAAACATGCATCTTTATTATGCATCTAGATTAAATATCCACACATATTCCTTTTTTTGTTAACTTACATCCATGATGTACTTAACCACATGCATAATCATAAGCCTATGTGTAACTACCATATGTATTTTTCACAACTCACATACATATTTACTTTAAAATCATTCAACTCATGACTGTTCACAATCATTCTCATGAAATCCTCAAGGAATAATCATTTTTCCTCTTATCTTGACAACAGAGCATCCTTGTTCATTAACTCTTATCGATTTGGTGTTAATATCATTCTTCATATCAAGAAACCTCACAATGCATTAAATTTGTGCGCTTAAGAATATATAAACATAGCCAAACACTCATTATGCAAGCTTATTTCTTTCACCTTTTCCATGTCACTCATACACATGGACATATCAAACATCCAAATCTTCATCCCAAGGATCTTGCTTCCATTCTTATGACACGTCTCATAGAGATACTCAACACTGATCATCCCTCTCAAATGAGAGCTTGTCATCATATTATTCTTTTAAGCATGTATACATATATTTGTATATATGTAGGTGCATTGCTTGCACCTTTTTACCTCATGCATTCACATTGATATTTTAGTTTTAGTATTAGTGTTCTTTAGTGAGAGATTATAGTCAATCATATGACTAGTCTCACGGTCATAGTTCATACTAATGTTTCCCTCTCTACATGGAAATAACCAACAATGATCACTTTTTCCCTTTTTATTACAAAACCTTCCATAATTCATAATTCATATGCGTAGTTATTGTATCACTCAAGGTAGTAAGATAAGCACTTCTAGTCTCTTCTTCATTCCTCAATTCACTCTTGGTCAACAAATCTCTACAAGGGAATCCTTTCCTAAACTCCCTCTTATAGCTATCTGAGTATGCCAAGCCATATCCACATGGCTACCATCCACCTCTAGATGTCAATATGATCAAATGGTCATCCAAATGTGTTTTGACACCTCCTTAATTAGACCTTACATTGGTCTCTCATTAATCCTTACAGTCCTGCATTATTAAGGTAATAGGCCACAAAATTATCAACTTTTCAATATTGTTGTTAAGTCCTACCATCTATTTAGTCTATTTTCCTTCTGGACCTAAGTATTCCTTAAAACAGGTTTATGTGATTCACATCCAAGTTTTATTATTAATTCCCCTCGGCATAATCCTACTTTTGCAGGGATCTCTATCATTTATCCAAAAGAAATGAGAGGATTCATCTGCCATAGTCTATTATTATTCAATCTCGTTGGGCAGATAATTTCCAGATGGAAGTAATATTCTCAATAGGCTCATCTTAGCCTTGGTAAAATAGCCTTATGACTATTCTCTGACCCACCGAGCTATGTGTTTGAATCATGCTCTGCTAAATAGGGTAGGGAAGGGTTCCCTCTCCCTTAAATTTTCTAACAAATAAAAATAATCACTTGAGTCTTTCATGAGCCCAAGTAGGCCAAGTGATTTTTCCCTCTCTCATACCACTTTGTAACACACCCAACCCCTTAAGTTCCTTTTTAATGGATGGGGCATCAAAATTCCGCTTTCCTCCATCATCTCGAATCCTCTTCCTGAGATATCCATCACCTTTTTCTCGTCAAGGGATTTCCAACGACTATCACCATGCTAAAATTTGAGCTCTAGATCGGTAGTTACACCATCCCAAATATCTTCAAGCATTATTTGTTGAGGGCCACCTAGCGCCCATGTGGATTTGTCTCATTTGTACCATCCCAAGTTCCCTAACACTCCTGTATCTATGGTAGAAACCCATCCACCGTTAAATCGATTAGTTGAACTTTGTCCTCATTTAACACACATCCTTAAGGGATTTGAGAGTTTGACACGTCGTTGCCGAACACCCCTTTTTATTTCTACGCACGCATATCCTCCAGAGTCCTGAAAACTTGAAATCCTGCCACGTGTCTATGGCCTTCAACCCTTTCAACTTATCTAAGATACTACACCCAAGCCTATGGATTTTTGAAACTCTGAAATCCCACCACGTGGCTACAACCTTCAACCCTTTCGACTTACCTAAGATACTACAGCCAAGCCTCTAGAGTTCTGAAACCCCAGAATCCTAAAGGATCCACACTTACATGTGGTGACACATTAAATCTAGAGGCAGGGACATGTAGGTCTGGTTCTTTTGTCGGTTAACCCCAGTGTTTCAGTTTCCCAACTTTCCCGAAGTCCCAAACTCCTAGTGTCTTGGGTACTCCACCCACTACTAGGCCAAACGAGTATGTGCCAAGGGGGATTTCACATGCGGAAATGGGTGGAGATGACCCATGGAAACATCAATGGGTGAAACATGTCACGTTCCAAATGGCATATAAGGTCTGTAAAAGAAATGAGTCAAGGTGACACGTGACATGCCGAATATGGGTCCATGTCACCCTAGGTGATGTCGGCGTGTCATGTCACTCCATATGGAAAACCTTCGAGAGCCTCCAGACTCTTATACCTACAAAATATCCCCAAGCTACAAGTTTCGAACTCCCACCAACAACCTCCCATTACCCCTTATATCCCACGGTCAAGATGGTTCCATGTAGATCCATAGATCTATGACCTTCATTGCTTTGTGACTTCGATGTTCGGGGGATCTGTCATGTAATTTCATTTTTACTCCTAGATTGGTCAGTGTTAGGCTGACCACTGTCTATATCCAATGGTTAGGAGGGATACTAAAGCATCCTCAAATGACGTTCCTTGTCGCTTCGCGACTTCAGCGTTTGGGGGTTCTACCTGATTAACACTCCCTTTCTCTTGGGGTGGTCTGTTGATATTATGGTAGCTTCGGGAGGTATGAACCTCTATTGTGACCTTTAACAAGATTATGATGTTCCAAAAGGGAGAAAAGAAATGAAGGAAACCCTAGATGAGATGTCGACTGAAGATAGATAATTAATATGAATTTATTAGTACCCAGAGAGAGAATTCGGCCCAAGCAAGTCTGCCAGGAATACTATAAATACAAGGCACCGGTATCTCATTTGACACACTCTCAGAATCACAGAAAGCCAGTTTCTGTGCACTGTAGTCTAGCAGTCTTGTGTGCAAGTCCTGGGGAAGGTGTTGCGCCAATTTTGGGTGAGACTATCTGATCAGCTTGGTTACTTTTTTCTTGGTGCATTAGCCTTTCTTGGATATTGAATTGCTACAAGGATTCTTCTATCTGTCAAGGTCAAGGTGCTCGGAGGGTGGCTTCGGCCTATGGTTAGGTGACAAGGGTATTGTCAATGGTAAAACGAGCACAATCCTTCATATTCTAACAGGTTATGGGCCCACACCTCCTTCATTCATTCTAACCACTGGAAGGAAACATAGCCATTAGGATATTGAGATCATTGAGGAATTTCCCTTATGGTTACTAGTAGGAGCAGCTTCCAAGACACTACCGCTAGGGTTACTAGCAGAAGCAGTTTGCAGAAATTCTAAATCTCAGATCCGACAAGTTGTGATGGAGCATATCTCTCAAGGAGAAGATATTCAGATGCGCCCTGGTTCAATGCACCTTTTGGCTCTCCTAGAAGACAAAAACTTTAGAGTTGAAGTTTTGGATCAAGGCATGACCAACTACTAGTCAAGCGAAGACATGAGTGAAACAATCTGTCTCTTACATTACTCAACACTCACTGGAACGATTGAATATGACATATGGATAATCGATAGTGGATATTCTAGGCACATGACGGGAGATCAAGCTATACTCTCAAATCTAAATGAGAAGAATACATGATACAAGTTAGAGCTTGAAGACAAAATCACTTATCCAATCAAAGGATTTGGACAAGCCTTTGTTAATTTGAAATCAGGTAACAATGTTCACTTAAGAAATATTTTATATGTACCTGGTTTAGAAAAGAATCTTATATGCATATCTTGCCTAGAAGATAAGGGAAACATAATATCTTTCATGGATGGAAAAGTGTTATCATGGCATAAAGACTCCATCATAGAGAATGCTAGGGTTATTGGAAGTCGTGAAGGAAATCTATCCCTGAGAGTATGAAAATCATCCATGGTAATCCCCTCATCTAAACTACCATGTGCCACTGATGCTCTCCAGCAGTAATATGCCATCAGTGCATGCATGTTATCACTACGCCTAGTGGCTTCCATGATTATAGCCTCATTGACTCTCAACTGTGTTGCTAAGTGGTGTGGCTTTTGATCATGGTCATGTTGCAGTGCCACCTCATATCCCTCACTGCTACTGTCAGTCTTGCTAGTGTCAACTCTAGAGTCCTCAAAACACTATCTACATAAGATAACGTATTGAACTGCCCAGTTTCTACTATGTTGTTGGTTCCTCCTATCTGCCACTGCACCCCATCAGTAGGTGCTATCTCCCTCTAAATCACACTATATCTTGTATGAGTAGTTGTATCCTCCTGTGCACTCACCCTACTACTGTCATATGCGCCTAGATCCCAGGTAGATGTATCCAGACACATAATATGGTCATCCTGACTGCTAAAGAGTGAATCCTAATCAATGCAGACCGATATTGGAAGTGAGTGTCCCATCAACCTGTCAGCATCCAAAATCTTCTCAACTAATGAAGTCTTCAAAAACTACAACTCAATCTCCTCATTTTGATCTGTAAGTGTAGGATCAACTATATGCACGTCCTGTGTCTCCTCCTGGATCTGTGGATCCATGTGTCCATGGTGTGCATCCCTCACACAAGGTTTCTCTAGCATATCTGGCATGCCACTGACCTCCTCATGTGATGTGGCTATCATGAGTGTCTGGAAGGATGACATATGTGTGATGGCCATCATAGGAAGCTCATCATCTCTAGGTGATAACATGTGTGAATCCTCACTAGTGTCACCACTCTGCTGAGGTGTAAGGTCATCAATGGCATGTGATATGTTTGTTGAGACACTGTTGTCATCATCATATCCATCCAACTGCCCCTCCAACGTGCAAGGGTCACCATCCTCCTCAAGCGTGCTAGAATCATCAGCCTCTGTGCAAGAGTCACTATTACTAATTTATGTGCAAGAGTCACTATCATAAGTCCCTATGTAAGAGTCACTCTCATAATTGGACTTATCTATATAAGCATCAAATGATCCATCCTCACATGCCTCATCATCACTTTCACAGTGCACCTCAATAACCTGCTTCTTACCCTTACCCCTACACCTATGATCTGGTTCCCAAGGTACCTTGCAACTCTAGCAAAGTTGCGTGCTTCTAATGAGTGTGGGATTACTCTGTTCTTTCCTCCATCTAGCTGCTATGGCTATGTTTCCCTCTACTATGTTGGTCCAATATGTCACCTCATCTTTGCTCCAAGTGGGATTTTTCATGGATATGAACTTTTGGAGTGTTATTAGATCCCCAAGTCTCTCACAAAGGGCATGATATTCCCTTCACAATTCACCACTTCTCTAGAAAATTATATAGACCACATCTTTCCTTATGGAAGAACCCTCATGCTGGAAGGAGTATAAGCTCTGATACCAATGTAATGATCCCAAACCATTATGCCAGGATCATCATGGTTTTGGTGTCTTTTTAAACTTTTCTAGTTGTGGTATTTTGTCAAACACTTTGCTTACAATTACGCTTAGGGTTTTACTGATGTGTTTATATGTGTGTATGCAGTAAATAACAAGAATATAAAATCACGGAACATACCTCAACCATATGCAAGATCAACAATAATATAGACAAGCCAAAACACTGCAAATCTGATTTTATTCATAATAATAGAAGAACCTACTACAATGAAGATGTCGATCTAGAATGCTCAATAGATGTCTAAGAAGATAGACAATAGAATATAGGAGCTGCTACAAAATGCTCCAATTAGAAGACTACAAGCCTCCCAAAGGTTGAATACTCTTGAAAACCAATGCAAGAGAAGATCAGCCCGTAAGAATGATAAACCCCCAAGTTGGAAGGTGCCACATCTTGTTGCAATGTTGAAGCTCCTCAATATTTCGTCCCTGATGTCAAATATGTCCAATCACCCCAAGAAATATGCCAAATTATAGGTCGGGCAACTGTAAGGGAAACCTAGATGCTCAAATCTCCTAATCCACTCTCAAACCCTGTGGATCTGAAACTCCTCCAATGAATGGTGTGCCCCCTAGATGCCTGAAACCCTAGATAATTCGACCTCTCTCCTATAGACCTCCAACAGCTCCACCAATCCACTAGAATGATAGATTAGGGCATGACAATGAAAACCCAAGTTCTCAACTAGGCCAAATACCTTCTAGATCTTTAGATCTATCTACCCTCCAAATAATGGTCCCTCCTCCTCTTGGAAGATCATCCCACTCTCAATACAAATAAACCCTCCACTGAAATGCCTCCGAAAACAACCAAGAATTATGCCAAGACACATGCAAGGAAAACCCAATACCTGGAATTCCCAAAACCGCCTCTCCTCATCTAGGATGAATCCTCCCTCAATGAATGATGTGCCCCTCTTGCTGGAAACCCTAGATGGTGTGCCCTCTCTCTCTCTCTCTCTCTGCCCCAACAATTGATGTAGAATCCTCCTCCAACTGAGTATATCTGGAACTAGAATGGTGTGGGAGAGTATTGCATCTCTGAGACCAAGCTTGGGACAAGATAGGTGGAATCTTTCACCACTGAATCGTCCTCTAGGGTTTGTTAAGTAAAAACCCTCAAAACCCCCAATGTTGGGCTCACTTGATAAAAGTCAGATATCAAAAGATAATCATACATGAATGAATGAGTAGAGGCCCTTGCCTTTCCTTTATACGATTTTCTCTCCTTGTCCCTCCAAAGTGACTTTCATTTTATTAATATGTAATTAATTAATTAAATAAATTTAATTAATTAATTAACCTTTTTACCTCTAAAAACCACCTCATCTTTCCTTGTGGCTTCCTTGGCCACTAAAAGTCACTTCTCACCATCCCATCCTGTAGTGTTTCTTCTCTTGATTCCAATGAGCTATTACACTGAGAGGTTCCTCCAAGTAATGTGCCCAAAATGACCTTTTAAGTGAATTTAATTAGCTTATAGCTCAAAATAGTCAAAATCATGGAAATCATTGGAATGCAATGGAACCAAAGGCAACATATGCAGAATGTCTCATAATGATGGAATATGATGAGCAATGCAAGCTAGACCCCACAATGCCTCTCAATAACCCCTGTACTTGCTATAACATCCATCTGGCTACCCTGGTCATCATAAACCTCTACATTGTGATAATGTCCCAAAGTGGAGACATTACACACACACACACACACACATATATATATTATTAGGATCATCTTATATCAACTCATATTGTGTTATGAGGTGGATATATTGTAAAGGAGGTTTCCCCCTCGAAGCAGACTATAATTTATTGGTTTCTTATCATTTTTAATGTGTTGTGTAATAACACTTGGTATCATATCTCATTGATCCTAGGGTTTTTCTTCTCCAAGAAATTCATCTTAGAATTTTTTCTATAATTATTTTTCTGTGATGATTCAAACCATGAAAATAGGAGGTTATTTATAGAAACAATCATGGTGTCTTTGGTAAAATTTTATCTTCTAAGTCATCAAACTTTTGGAGATACACCATGTGGAAGATAAGATATATGACTAGTCCTATTAAATAGTCTCAAACATGTGTTCTGAGTAAAATAGTCATATTTTATTTAGAGAGGATACAAATAGAGTGAGACTAGTTGCATTCAAAATTGAAAAGTCTGTAGTATTTTGGGTACAATTTTCAGAATTAAATATCAAATTGTGTGGATATGGCACGTTGTACAAGTTTTCTCTCCAAGAAAGACCAAAAATCAGCAAGGTGTGGGAAAGATACCATAACTTCCACTTGGAACATCCAATTTTTCTCAGACACATGTAATTGAAGAGAGGACATATCATAAGAATACAAAACAAAATTTTAGACTGAGAAGGGCCAAAATTTTGGAGGTACACCAGAAGGAAGGTCATCCAAGAGGAAAAAATTCAAATTAATGTTTTAAAAGGTACATAACTTACAATTGGCATAACACTTTTTTGGAAGATTTGTTTCTAGTGATTCAAAATTTGTGATAAATATGGAATATAAGATTATTATTATTATTACTCCATATGGGTCCTAAAAATGTGACAACACCTTTTAAATATCCAAAAGTCTCATCTATGACTTAAGAAAAAAATGAGGACATAAATCAGAATGATGATTACTTAAGAATAAGAATACTCTTTGCAGTTACATTATTTCAATAGGTAGTTGGATGATTGGCTTTCAGGATAAGCGTTAGAAAGGTGGATTTTAGTGCTCCAGATATTTTACCATGAAGTCTGGTGTCTTCCACAAGTTCCACAAGCTCAGGTCCCACCAATTCAAAAAAATGAAGGTAAAATTCTACAGTCCAGCCATCCGAGCCTGAGATTTTGTCCTTTGAAAAAGATTTGAGGGCGTCCTATATCTCTTGTAAAGTACAAGGCTTGTCCAGAAAAGCGTTATCCTCAGCTGTAACAGAACAAGGAAAAAGTTGTGCTAAAGAAACTTGGGTTTGTAAGTGTACCTATGGTCTAGCTTCATAAAAAATTTAAAAAAAATCGATGGCTGCAGATTTCATTTCTCATTCTCCACTGTGTTGTATACCTGAAGTATTAGTGATATCCCAAATGTATTTTTTGTTTCTGGAAGAACTAGAAAAAGTATGGAAGAATTTGGTATCGAGATCTACATCTTTTATCCAATTTACTCTGCTCCTTTGTCTCCAGAGAGCCTCTTCTGCCAGCAAATACTTATTTATGTCCGCTTCTATCTTTTTACTAAGAAGGAGTCTATCTCCTCTAAGATTTGTCAAAGGATCGGAATGATGTAATTCATAAATCTGTTTTTCTAGCTCTATAAGATTTTGTTTGGAGCGATTATTGTGCTGAGCCGCCCAACGTTTCATAAAAGTTTTTAAAAGTTTCATCTTTGAAATAAAACGTTGTTGGATCCCCAACCCATGTTGGAGATTTGGTTCAAACCACACATCTTTGACAATAGTGGTGAATTCTATTTCCAAAATCCAACTCGAATTGAGCTTGAAGGGATAGATAATTTGCTTCGAATGAGGGCCGAACTGAAGGAGAATAGGTTTGTGATCAGAAAAAAAGGGAGAGTCAACCCAAGTTCTAATTCTACAAACCGAGGTAGCCAGGTTTTCTAATATGTAGAAACAATCAAGTCATTTTGAGATGTAGTCTGAGCCCAATCTGTCGTTACGCCAAGTCGGTGTCAAGATTGTCGGAGGAAAATTGACCAGTCCATGAGAGTGGAAGAGTGCAATAAAAAAATCAGCCAACAGATCTTGTTTGGAGGACATTACCCAAATTTATCCATTGCTAATGGCGGAGTTCAAATCCCCAATGATGATTAAATTCTGGAGATCTACTAGACCTCGGGATTCCACCAGTTCCCAAAAAGATTTTTTGTTGACACATGGGCCATATATATTGAGGAGATTGATGGGTTGCTTATTCCAAAGGCAAGATCCAGTGAGTAAAATTCCAGCCCTGTAAAGAAATGGATGTAGATCGAACATTGTTGAATCCCAGGAGGTAGCTAAACCCCCCAAAGTTCTAAGAGAGTTTACAAAGAAGGTGTACCAGTCAAGGTGAAACTTACAAAGAAAAATTGTGGCTTTTTGTTCGTCAACCAAGGTTTCTTGAAGAAGAATAATATCACGTGAGGTCCGAGTAAGTAGTCTTCTGAAGGAAGAGGATTTAAGGGGGCCTCCCACCCCTTTAATATTGAGGGATAGGAAGATCATTATTTATTCATTGTTATGGCTTTCATGCCTCTAAGTGCCCCAATATCAGTAGTTTGTGTGAGAGTGACTGTGGAAGAAGACAGAGAAGGACCCTCTCTACACTGGGCACTTCTGGTTTTGATCGGAGAATGTTCATATCCGATCCCTCTGGACCAAGTGTGAGAAGTTCCCTATGCTAAAACAAAGTTTGTTGTTTAGTCCTATAGAAGTTGTTTCGGGTGTGGACAAATGGATAGAATTCCCCTGGTAAATAGGTAAGGGAGATGGAGAAAGAATTTCTTTGTATGGAGGTATAAGTGAGTCCAACACCCCAGTGATGGAATTCTCACATGCTTGTGTTACCAAATAGCTCGAATGGGGGGGAGGGGTCAGAAACCGATCTTCTGTTTTTTTTCTCTAGTTTGCAGAGTTCTGAAGTGCAATGTTGGGGGAGGTCAGATTAGACCCTCGATGTTGTACAAAGGTAGACGGATCTAAAGGGAGAAATACAGGGGAGGTTGAACGGAAGAGGGAGGATGTAACTGAGGAGGAAGTTTGTGCGGAAGTGGTGGTCATATTATGAGAGGGAACAAGTGACTAGAGTGGTCGTGGATAGACAGGGCAACTGAAGGGAGGGAGGGTTGGAAGTGCGCCAGGGAGGGGAGATTGAAGGACCAATGGACAAGGAGAGTATGTAGCCAGGATCACCAAAGGTGAAAGAAGAGTGACTAGAGGGCCCGAAGATATAGGAGAATCTGGAGCCACCGATGTGGCAATGTTTAAAGTGTCTATCTCCCAGTTAGTTTGAGTGTGAAAGAGTGAAGGACAAATCATTTTGAGTTTACCTGTGAGTGTATCCAGGGCGGCTGAGTCTTCATCAAAAGGAATTCCTAGTTAAGAGAGGTGAGACAGCGCATCAGGTGAGTCCATCGAAGAGGATAACTCAAGCATAGTCTCCTCAGTTTGTTCAGTTGCTAAGTGGCCTAGGCAGGTCTTCCTCAGGTGTCTTGTTTTTCAGCAGAAAGAGCATCTGAAAGGTATGCCTAGATAATCCAAACTCTATCTATAGATTTTTCCTTGCCAGTCTATGTCAAGACTTTACAGTAGCCCATCATGAATGTCAATCTCTACGATAACTCATGCTATTTTTTTCACCGAGACTGTGAGGGATTGGTGATCCACTCTGATGTAGTGACCAAGATTGTTACCAATGGCCTCCAAGGCTTTTTGGTTCCAAAGGTGGAGAGGAAGACCAGGGAGGAGGACCCAGAAGTGTCTGAGACGAAAGTAGTCCTATAGGGGGTCAAAACTGATCCTCCATCTTTTCAGCATGAGGCTGCCCTCGTTTATAGTCCAAAACTGTTCTAGAATAGTAGTGGAGCCTTCTGGTGTGTTGAAAATGAAGCATATCCAACCTTGTGTTAGATAGGTGATCTCTGGAGTATAAGTCAAGAGTGGCTTCCATTTGCAGTTTACCCACTCAGAGATATCAGTTCTGCACAGATGCTTGTATGAGAGTCTGCCCACTAGTGCATAGAGGCTTAGTGAAACAGATTCTGCTAAACCAATGTCATGACCAAGAACCATCTTCTTCTTGGACGTTTTAGGATTCCAGGGTCTGAGATGAGGAGAATTTTTGTCAGGTAGAGAAGCTCTAGCTTGGTTCTTGTGTTGATGTATACCTCCAGATTTAAGAATGGATGAAGGGATATCCCCGCAGGAAGATGGAGGGAAAGAGTCAAAGGTAGAGTGGCATGAAGAGGTAGTAGAGATAGTAGCTAGGGAGGGATTCTAAGTGTAATTAGGGATGGAAGGTGACAGGAGAGATATGCAGTGACAGGTGGAAAAGGAAGTGGTGTGAGGAAGAGGAGGAGTTGGGAGAGTAGAAGGGTGTATGAGTTGGCAGGGTAGAAGGGTGGGGCCAGAGAGGTAGTCGATAGAGGGAAGGGGGTGCTAGTGTTGCAGTGAATGTGTTGTGCAAGTTCATCTGTGGAGGAGAAGAGGCCCTCACTATTCCAGAGGGCCTAGTCAGCTGCACTCATAAGTGCATTGACGTCTTTCTCCATATGAGTGAAGACCAGGTCACAACAGTCCAGAAAGGAATAGGAAACTAAAAACGAGGAGGTGGCTGTGGGACCAGAGAGGAACAGTGTCATAGAGAGACTGTCCACAAAAGTGGTCAGGAGAATGGGTAGCAACATTGATGGTTGTGTCAGAATAGGAAGGTTCTAAGCATGGATGGTCCACAGAGTAAGGAGTAGAGTAGAGCTGTGGTGTAAAAGATCAGGGTCATGAGCAGAGCCCGGAAAAGTCAAGGATTAGGCAAGGTCGATCAAAAACTCCAATGTTGTATGGGCACACGAACTGGGTACAAGACTCTCCAGTAGGATCCATGAGCCGAGCTATTCCCACTCAACCAGTTTCAAGACCCATATATTCGATTACAAGTTTCATACGAGAAATGTTGAATAAATCAACCTTAAATTCAACCCACCGACTGAAATTGTTAGTTACGACATCATACCATTGTGACCCAAAGGATTTTAGTGAATGTTGCGAATAATAAAATGTAGAATGGACAGGGTTTATATTAGTATTTGCTTAAATGAGATATATATACTTAAATATGTTTAAATGAAATATATATGTTTAAATCTAATTGTAGCTTGAATGGATGTGAAAATGAGAGATATATATTTAAATCTGATTTATTGAAGCTAATTGTAGCTTGGATGGATATGAAGAATGATTGTTATCCTCCCAACTTTCAGATTCAGTTCCCATTGAATAAAATTAGTTACACCAGGCGTACACCTATTGACAATGGGCACATTTAATAGGTTTTTAGTTCTTAATACATTTTCTATGGACGAGATTAAATATGCCTAGAATATTCTTAATCGTCACAATAAATGAATGGCTCTGATTTCATCCATTAACTTCCGAGATGTTTTAAAGACATCCTTTTATATGTTTACTTTTTTACATTTACCTAATCGTGTTTAAAAATTACTGTGTTCACTAACTTATTGCTACGTCTACCTGATTAAAAAATATTAAGATATTCAGATGACTACATTTCTATGCTAACATCATTAGCTGTCATCAATAAAAAAAAAAATTAACAACCATAAACCGAAAATTTAACAACCATAAACAGCATTTCGATGTTCACCAACCACGAATTAACAACTGTGCTAGTAATATAATTCACATAAAACAATGTCGTTGTTATAAGAACATTAAAAAAACCATAGCAAAAGAAAATGACAACAGACATGCCGGAAAGAGGCATGTATGTATCATTATAACTGAATATAATCGGGAAGCCCTGACGCAATACGCCCAAAATATGCAAAGGACGAAACCAGAGCTGATACTAAAATTGGTGTGCTGGAGTATTCAAGGGACTGACCAATTGGCCCGAGGTTGTTCATATATACTATTCCAATAGTTCTTCCACAAAAATATACTAAATAAAGTAGCCAGAAATCAATACATGCCGTGCTCCTTTCCCGGTGGTGGTAATGAAATCATTGAGAATCTCCTATGTTTAATAAGCTTGAAAATGTATACAGTCTGCAGTGATTTTGTATATCGAGGCTTTCAATATTGATTAAGCTTGAAAATGTATACAGTCTGCAGTGATTTTGTATATCGAGGCTTTCAATATTGATTTTGTTTTTTTGAGTGTCAATTTCTTTTGCTCATGGTGGGCAGGGATGATTTTAAGGATGGAATTTTTTTTTTTAAATCTAGAAATTTTGGCTAATCATGTCTTGGTTATATTTTTTAAAAAATTTCAAATTTATAAGGAATTTATATAGTTTTTATAAATTTTTGGTCATTTTTAAGTAAAATAATTTTATTCTATAGAATTTCTGCAAATCATTTTTAAAATAACCAATCTCATTTTTGAAAAAATCATAAAAAAATTAACCTATAAGCAAAATTTAACCCCTAAAATCATCCAATAATACTCTGAAACTGAACAGTAGGAAAAGTTTAACCTAATTTCATTTATTATATTGTTTAAGAAAAACTTGAAGGGTATATTGACAGAATTTAAGAGAGCAACCATAATACGAAAATTACACACAAAATAATATTGTATTACTATATCAAATCCCAAGATACAATAGGTATATGTAGCTGGAGTTAGATCCAACCAATTCCAAACATAGGTATGGAGGTTGAGATAATATCTCAACAACAACTACAAAATCTCAAACCAACTCCAAACCAATCCCTAAATTAATCATTAATTCTAACACCCTCCCTTAATGATTACATTACAAATAAACCACATATTACAATTCTCAAATCACAACATAGATCTATGTTTGATCTAGTCTTCATCAGCTCCTACACCCACTCTGATGCCTCTGGACTGCGCTCTTTCTCTTCTTCTTCGAGCTTACCATTCAACTCATTTAAAGCATAAATGCTTCAGACCATCATTCATGAACTTGTACAATGGACAATTTGACAACTCGTCTCATCGGGACTTCCGTGATAAAAGATGTCAATTATTGATGCATTCTATGAACATGCCTCCATCTGTTCGATTTTTGCTTTCGGCTATCCTTGAGTGTCTAGAAGAGCAGTTTGGACACGGAATGTCCTCAACATTCAATTATACAAGGTGACTTCCAATAAAAACAATTGTTCTTGAAACTGTTATATCAAGATACAAAAGTTCATATTTTTACATAAACACTTACAAAATTTTAAACCAAAAACCATGTAAAATATATAACACCCATCCAACAATTACTAACTATACTCAAAATTTCAAATAGGTCGATTCACATAACAGATTAATACTTTCTCGTTCCCTTTCCCAAGTATCCTAGTCAAAGGAAGGTAAAAGATTCAATAAGTTGAATCACTTCATATTCCAATCTTCATTTCCATAGATATATGAGGGAAAATGCCTCCTATGATCGTTCCTTCAACACAGTAAACAAGAGATAATAAGAGTTCCTCATTTTTCTCAAAATGAACACCAACAATAACCTGCCCTGTGAGGACGAGGATGATCGAAGGCCTCCCTTCGCCTATATCTCAACACGTTGATCTATTACACCGATTCGCCTCTTAAATATCTCATCACATGCCCTTTCTTTTTCTATATGGAAAAGAGTTTTCTCTACAGGAGTAAGGCGGTTCACTCACAAAATAATTTAATTGGCATACATAAAAACTTTCACCCAGAAAATAAACTCACAAAACTATCTACTCTCCTACAGCATTGGTTTGACAATCATTGCTCTCATATTCCAGCCCCCCTGGTGAGAGAGTCAGGGCTGTTCTAGCTCCGATACCATCATAGGAATTTAAGAGAGCAACCATAATACGAAAATTACACACAAAATAATATTGTATTACTATATCAAATCCCAGATACAATAGGTATATGTAAATTACACACAAAATAATATTGTATTACTATATCAAATCCCAAGATACAATAGGTATATGTAGCTGGAGTTAGATCCAACCAATTCCAAACATAGGTATGGAGGTTGAAATAATATCTCAACAGCTCCTACAAAATCTCAAACCAATCCCTAAATTAATCATTAATTCTAACATATATATATAGAGGCCATCAAAAGAATAATGAAGACGAACGTGGACTCCAAGCTGGCGCTTTCCATAGGGCAAGAACTCAAAACAATCTAATATCCAGAGGTGGCAAGGGCAATCAGCGTGAATAGGATCATGTATTTCTTATTTGCATCGTCTTCTATGGCCGCCATTTTTTAATGTGAGGCATGGAGTATTACTGCTGAAATTACATCCACTACAATGGTGACTATGCAGTTTAAAAGCAAGTACAGTGAAGGATTCCCTGGCTACAGAGTGAAAGAAAGGCATGTGTAAATAAAGGGATTGAGACCAATGTAACTTGTTATTATGCCAGAAACCATTTCTTTCAAACTGGGAAATTTTCAATGGCATCCGTGAAGCCCACAGTGTTGAACCAACAGCTGCTATTAGCAACTAGCAGCTAGAAAGAACAATACATACACCTGCGTTGTCCAAAAGTAACAAATTAAATGTCATAAGAGACAACAACCAGCAAGCTATAACACTGCAACACCTAAAAATGCGTTAAAACACTGCAACAACGAGTCTATGCAAATATTTTAAAACCAGACTAGGATCATTATATTTTTACGAAAATTTTCCGACATGGAAATAGCCTAACTTGTGATATGCTGAAGCTTCATCTTCAAATGTCTTGAACACTTTGCAAGAACTCTATCATAAAGTTCAGAAAAAGACATCAAGATTAAATAGAATTTGGAAAGAGTGTAACCTGTCAATAATCCAATGGATGAATGATTTCACTCAAAATTAGCCACTGAACGCCATAACCCACCATTCCCTAATCCCACCATTCCTAAATTCATTCCAATACCAAAAACAGCCCAGATTGGCAGAAATGCGCACGCTAGTCCAAAAACCCAGCGCATGACTTTTCCAAGGTGTGAGGACACCGCCAAACCGTTCAGTTGGAGTTGATTAATCCCCATATTTTTCTTTAAATCACAATAGAGAAAAATCAAAATTGGTGACATTGATAGATCGCAGCCATATTGCTACTGTAAAACAAGTCCAGCGTTCGATGTCCAGTAACTTACAGCGATGCATATTGCTGCTACATCCATGGCCCAACAATAGCTATATGACTGAATATGAATTAATGGATTGCATTATGCTAACGGTGGCCATTTTTATAGTCGAGACGTTGGCAATTACACGCCAGCATAGATGCCAAAGGTTTCTCCGCTGAATGTGTGTTATGGTCAAAATAAATAATTTTAAATAATGGGCTCCACATGACAAAAGCTAAATGTGTGGTTTGAATTCAAAATATTTTTAAATAAGTCGCTGAATATCTGGTAGGGTCAAAATAAAATAATTTTAAATGAGTGATCTGAATGGGTCAAAATTCTATCCCAATAAATTGTGGTATTGTATATTTTAAAAATCAAATCAGATGTGTAATAGCCGGCATATATCTAGAGCCATTGATGTAGGTCTCATACACCAAATTTGGTGTGCTGGCTTGGCCGTGACCTTAAAAATAGATTATTATTATTATTATTTAGAAATCAGAGAGGAGCATTTTGACCGTGAAATTTCATCAGTGCTAGAAGCAACAACTTTAGAAATTGATGTAGGTATATTTTTTGACGGTCAAATTTTATCCGTGCTTGAGGGAGCGATTGATGTATATGTAAAAGTGATGGACAGAGAACAGACTATGTAGTACAATATTTTAAAGGTTTTGTTTTTTTTGTTTTTTATTTTTTATTTTTTTTTGTTTGATTTTGTTTGAAATTCAGTGATGAATGGTTGGATATGCAGTTTGAGTGGTTAAATTTATATAATTAATAGAAGTTTTTCAGCATGCTGAATGCATTTATGTATTGAGAAATGCAATTTAAACAACAGAAATATTCGGGCAATCCAAAAAAACCTAAAAGATAAAACTTAGTTTGTATAATCAGCAGAGGTTTTTCAACACTCTGAATACATTTATACATTCAAAAATGCAATTTAAATAACAAAAAATAAAGATTTTATCCAAATTTACATCGTTTAATTCCAACCAAAAAAAAACCCAAAAAATAAAATGTTTAGTCAATACCTTCTAAAAATAGAATCAGATGTGGAGAAACTGATATATGTATACACAGTGATTGATGCGAGAAAACGGTGAAAACATGACTTTGCTTGCGACATCACATGGGCTGATAGATGAAACCATGAAACGGAAGAATATATTGGTCTCTTCTTCGTCCGGGTCCCTTCATTGATGCTGATATTCTACGACAGGCGCAAGTTTCTCAGCCATCGGGCGATTACGTCTGAAAGCAATCCAATTATAACTACTATTCTGGATCGAACAAGACACCTTGAGTCAGCCTGCTTATGAATGGTCACCGATGTCGTTTATCCATGGATATACCACTAACGGATTCATTAGTTTTGAAGATAATCTTATGACGTGTTCTATGGTTTTTTAGTTTTATTTAAAATTTGGTCAAAGTTGGATGGAATTGCAGATTTCCATCCAATTTATGATGTGTTACATGTTTAGAATGTCTTCTAAGTTATTGATGATGCTGAAGATATTTATGCAATCAAAATGATAATTTAAATAATATAAAATTGTGATTTTACCAATAATTGATTTTAATTTGTTGAATTTGAGAAACAAAAATTAAAATATAGAAGTTGAGATTAAATCTAATCTAAACTTAATTAACTTAACCTAATTTAAATTAGAGATATGGACAAGGATATGTACATACAAAATCTTGAAACTAGGACATATGAACATACAAAATGTTGATATGTGGTTATGGAATTACCTTTGCTCCCTGAACTTTCTGCCAACCAAGCTCTGAAAATAGTTGAAAGATCGATTTTAATACCTTTGCCACATTTTACATTTTGTTTGGATACCAATGAGATATCAAAATATATATGGTAAAAATAAGTTGAAATTGAATACATGAAAGTGAAGGTGAAGGTCAAGATGGGAGATAGTACATCCTCACTTGTAAAGTTAATATGAATCTTTGATGAATGGAAGTTGATCTTTTCGGGTTTGTATTTAGGTCTTTACATTGGATGGAGAGTTAATATGAAGTTGTTAGTATGAACCTTTGTAACACACCCAACCCCTTAAGTGCCTTTTTAAGGGACAGGGCATCAAAAATTCGTTCTCCTCCATCATCTTAAATCATCTTTTCGATATCTCTATCACCTTCTACTCATTAAGGGATTTCCAATGACTATTACCATGGTCAAATCTGAGCTCTAGATTGAGAGTTACACCCTCCCAAAGCTCTCCAAGCGTTATTAGTCAAGGGCCACGTGGCGCCCACATGGTTTCGTCTCATTCATACCATCCCAAGTTTCCTGAAGTCTTGGAGTTATCGGGCGCTCTTGCATCTATGGTGGAAATTCATCCACCATTAAATCCAAAGGTGGAACTTCGTCCTCATTTAACACATAGGCTTTAGGGATTTCGGTGTTTAGTGCTTTGGCGATGAACGCCTCTTTTTTCTTTCTACACGCATATCCTCTGGAGTCCCAAAACCCTGAAATCCTTCCATGTGGCTCCGACCTTCGACCCTTTTGACTTATCTAAGGTACTCCACTCAAGCCTATGAAGTTCTAAAACCTCGATATCCTACCACGCGGCTCTGGCCTTTGGCCCTTTCGACTTATCTAAGATACTACACCTAAACCTCCAAAGTTTTGAAATGGAAGACTCCTAAAGGGTCCACACTTACACATGGTGGTGCATTAAATGCAGAGGCAGGGATAGGTAGGTTCGGGTCTTCGGTCGGTTAACCCCAGCATTCCAGTTTCCCAACTTTCCCGAAGTCCCGAACTCCTAGTGTCTCGAGTACTGCACCCACTATTAGGCCAAGTGAGTATGTGCTAGGGGGGATTTGACACAGGGCAAGGGGAAAATATGACACGTGGCCACATCAATGGGTGACATGTGCCACACTCTAAATGGCATATAAGGTTTGTAACATACACGAGTCAAGGTGACACGTGGCATGTCGAATATGGGTCCACGTCACCCTAGGTGACATCAACATGCCACGTCACTTTGGATGAACAACGTCTGGGAGCCTCTAGAATCTCCTACCTATGAAATTTATAAAATCTCTAAGTCCAAACTCCCACCAACAACCTCCCATTACCCCTTATATCCCACGGTCAAGATGGTTCGATGTAGATCCATATATCTATGACCTCCATTGCTTCGCGACTTCGATGTATGGGGGATCTTCTCTATAATTTCCTTTTTACTCCGAGAGTGGTCATCATCCAGCTGAACATGGTCTAGATCCAATGGTTGGGAGGGATCCTGAAGCATCCTCAGATCGATTGTCCTCATCCCTTCACGACTTTAGCGTTCGGGGGTTCTACCTGTTTAACTATACCCTTCTCCCAAAGTGGTCAACACCGGACTGATCGCAACGTAGATCCAACAGTCATGGGAGATCCTGAAGCATCCCCATATCTATGGTTCTCGTCACTTCACGAGTTCACTTTGCAAGTTCAGCATTTGGGGGTTCCATCTGCGTAACACTCATTTTCACCTGGAGTGGTCAATGTGGGACTGACCGCGGCATAGATCGAACGGTCATGGGAGATCCCGAAGTGTCCCTGCATCTATGGTTCTCGTCACTTCATGAGTTTGAAGTTCAATGGTTTCGTCCTATTAACACTCATTTTCAACTGGAGTGGTCAAAACCAGAATCACCACGACGTAGATCCAATGATCCATAAATATTTTGAATGTCCTCAGATCTATGGTTCTCATCACTTTGTGACCGAGAAATTTATTAGGGTTTAGCAAGGGGAAAAATCCCACGATTATGAGTAACTAATCGCTAGTTGTCGATCATCCGTCAAGTTACTAGTTTGATAAGTCACCTTCAATGCAATCTGGATGTTATCAGGATTCCAACATCCTGGAGCTCCAGACCCCTGAAGCCCTAAAGTTCATAAGGATTAGCACCCTTTTGGCATAGCGCTGGGTTCCATGGTCTTGGTCATATGAGGTTTTTGACAAGTTCTGAGGGATACACCCTTATATCTCATCTAAAATTTGGTTAAGGTCCTGGGCATGAGCCCGTGGTTACTTGGACAACTGGTTTGAAGGAAGCACATTCCATTCACATAACTCAAGTTCTAAAATAGGGAAAGGTAAATCGAGGGATCGACCAGACCCAAACAGTCTCGTAGAGTCTATCCCAACTCTTTACTTGTGGAATTGATCCATGAGTAATCCTTAATTTTATAACCAATGCAGAGGCCAAAGCCTTATTTCCCAAATTCATTTAGAACCCCATTACTGATAGTTTTCCCTTTCTAGGTAGAAGCAAGAAGAAAACCATTGACAATGGATAATGGTCAATATCTACCTTAAAATATTCAGTCGGCTAGACTGTCAGAGTCACAATTATCTAACATCCAAACAAGATACAATAATATTCCCTCAACCCTATATATTAAGGATATATTTGTATAGAGCAAATACAATCATTGATTCAGACATAGAGTCTCTCGAATACTTATCTATTATAGTCAATCAACAACCAACTGACAGTGGGTGTTCTCCTTTCGACCCAACCATAGGCATAGAGGAATTCATTCTTAGCACTCTGGCCACCCCCGTGCCAAGCCATGATATCACTCGGGAACTTTTTTAATTTCCTAGAGATTATTGTCCTATCACATCCTCTGTGAGGTTTATCATATGCTCCCTCATCATCAATCTTGTTACCTTATGCTCAGTGTTAGGGACCTAACCCCTCACGTAGGTAGAATAATATATTTCCATGTAATGAAGACCAATATTAATAAGGGCTAGCAATAGGGAAGAATAAGTCAAATGTAAGAAGACCTAATAGAAGCTTCCGCTTCTAGAAGGATCTTCCTCTATAATGTTCTTTTGGATAGACATATTTAGTATAAATAGGAGTAGAGGGTATGAGAAGTTTTGTCTTGCATATTATTGTAATAGAGCTCTTCTCTGCTGGAGGTTTCCCCCTCGAAGAGGCAAGTGAACATTTCTCTCAATAATCAAAGTGCTCTTTCTTGTGTTATTCTGGTATTATTGTGGTATTATTGTGGTGTTGTTCTGGTTATATCATTGTTTATCTTAGGGACATCGCGACTGAGAAAGTCTGAGGGACGCCTCAACTATAAGGCTCAATGAAGTCTTTAGAACTCTTCATGTGCAAGAAATCCTTGGCAAGGAAATATGGATCGGTCGAGGTACTCTATAGCAGAGAAACGAAAACAAGGGTGTTACAATCCCCTCCCCCTTAAAAGGAAAAAATTGTCCTGAATGTTCTTTCTCAGTAAAACCTGTCATGCTTTTGTCATTTAGTTGCCTTAGAAATATCCATCCTCTTTCTTGTTCAGGTCCTTTCCAGACTCTTGGTATTTTCCACCCGCCTTCAATACTCTTGGAAAACAAACATATTAATCACAATTTCATGCAAAAACATTTTATTGTTGTGAAAAATTCAAAAGGAAAATTTCATAATCTAGCACAATAGTTATATTTCTAGTTTGTGGATTGGCATCCGTATGGCTATATTGTTATCTTAGTTCATTGTTTTTCCTTGACATACCCATTGTGTGCATGATCTCAATCAATAGTTTATAAGAATTATTGAATCCTCCTCTTCCTTGCGGTCAGTCACCCTCCAGGCCCATGCTCAAGCATCCCCTTCTCTGTTATACAATACCTTGGGTGATCCATCTTTCCTTGCCAAGGATTTCTCACATAGGAAGAGTTCTAAAGACTTCATTGAGACTTACAGCCGAGGTGTCCCTCAGACTTTCTCAGTCGAGGTGTCCCTCTGGCTTGTGCTTCCACAACACAACATATTCTAGGGTGATCATGGCTTGCCACCAGGTCCTATTGTCTCAACAATGGTATTTTTCACCTAACCTGTATCACATGTATACATAAATTATGAGATATTATCATCAACTTTCAAATTCATAATTTCTTGCAAATCTGTCACCCATAGATTTCCAAATTCCACATTTGTTTTCCAATCTATTCCGCACAGGAACCAGATTCACAAGTATGAGACTTTCCTTCCCATAGTATTTCATTTCAATAGGCATTTTGTTTTCTCTTATGGGCTACAATGCTACCATATCCAAGAACCCTTTCTTCCTATAATTTCAACATTCTTCACCACACAAATTGTTAGTTTTCATGCAAATTATATTTTCAAAACTATGCATACTAACAGTGCAAGTCATTTTCATCTATTCAAGGGTACAAGGAAAAATGAAATATCATTAATTACGTATGCTTCCTTTTAACACACTAACTTTTCCCCAATGCAATTTTAATTGAGAAATTACTTTAATCCATGTGTCAATATTAATGACTACATTTATACCCAATGCTTCCCTTACATTGGGTTTAAGTTTTCCACACTTATGGAAAGCACCTTGTCATTGTGTGTTCGATCTCATCCAACCACTTCACCATAACGTTTAATCCTTATTGTTCATTCAGTGGACTATACTACCTACTACAGGCTGATCACGATCCCAAATCAGTACATATGAAACTAAAAGTTTCTTTTGAATGCACCCAAGCATTCTTCCTTCATTAGTAACCAAGGGGCCAACACTCAGGGCCAACCAACTTCTCTTTTCTTTGACAACTCTACAATTCAAGTAGAGTATTGGAAGGTCCTCCTTCTTTAAAGGGTAATCAATTGTCTACCCTCCTATGCAATATGCATTTCCTCAATGCATTCCATGCAATGTGCTAACTATGAGCACCTTTATTCCCAATATCCTTAGATTTCTCCTTGTACCCATGGTACTCCTTTCTCATGCATTTTCTTTCAAGGGTTATAACTCATCCTTGACCTTCATAGACTTGCTTTCTCTATTATTTAGATTCTTCTTTCTTTAAACTTACCCTTCTTGGGTAGCAATGGCATACAATAACGATTCAAAATTATTCTGTTATCAGTAAGATAATGAAATCCTTTCATGAGGGGTTCTTACCAAATCCATTCATACCTTATTCCATACAGGAATGAACATTTTTATACTTTTTTTGGCTGCTAGCAACATTTTATTTTGATTTTTACCTCATCCATAGTGCTTCATGGGGACTTTTAAAGTCCCTTCAACACTCTTTTAACAACAACCTTCTCTTAGTCATCCTCTGCTTGAGGTTGTCCATCATTCACAACTGTCTTTCTCAACAACTCCAATTTATTTATACACATAACATACATCGAAAATATATTAGTCGTCATGTAAAATAAAAATGTTTGTATCCTAGCATTCAAATCAATAAAACATTTTTAGATATTCCCCAACATATCTCTATGCACTCTACCACATTACTCCTTAATGTGTTAGCTAGTGAAATCCCAATCAAATTTGTTTAGTTGTATTCTATGATCATACAACCATCAACATCCTTATGCCAAAACACTTACCTAAATTAGTAAATCAATCTCTCATATGAGAGAAATACAATAAACAACAAAGAAGGAGTCAATGAACTCTTCCTTTGTCCAACTCCTTCTACATAGCCCTGGAATTTTAATCTGACTTAGTTTTTTTGCAAGGCCTCACTACCTTTACATATCATGGCCTAACCAATCCCATTCATTCAAACTCATTTATCATTTATTTTCCTTTTTCCAGTTGTACTTTTTTCCACAACATCTCTTATAAGGATTACGGCCCTGTTAAACAATTCAAAGCTTTTAGGGTGAGAAAAGTATTCCTCCTTTTTATTCTTGTTTTCTTATGCAATCTACTCCCTGTTGGGATATTCCTTCTCTTTTCCTTGAGTAGGCTTGGTTAGGCTCACCTCAACCTTATTGATAAATCAACATGATATAACAAAAAACCTTTCATTCACAATGAATTATGAACTTGTGCACTCCGTACATTACCATTCAGTCATCATAATGGTCAACATTCATTTGTTAGTCTTCCACTCATACATTTTGTTTTAGAATGTAATCCATGATTCTTATATAAATAAACTTTCATCTCACTTCTTAATTCTTAGCAGTCATTAAGGTTGTGATTTTGTTCTCCTTATAGAGTCTTTACACAGTTCCTTCACAGCGAACTCCTTTGGCATGCAACTTCCTTATTGCATATCCTTCACTATATGTGATGGCCTTAGCCTTGAGTTAGCTTCAACTGTTTGCCAAATATTTCCATAAGGAATATAAACATGCATCTTTGTTATGCATCTAGATTAAGTATCCACACATATTCCTTTTTTTGTTAACTTACATCCATGATGTACTTAATCACATGCATAATCATAAGCCTATGTGTAACTACCATATGTATTTTTCACAACTCACATACATATTTACTTTAAAATCATTCAACTCATGATTTTTCACAATCATTCTCATGCAATCCTCAAGGAATAATCATTTTCCCTCTTATCTTGACAACAGAGCATCCTTGTTCATTCACTCTTATCGATTTGGTGTTAATATCATTCTTCATATCAAGAAACCTCACAATGCATTAAATTTGTGCGCTTAAGAATATATAAACATAGCCAAACACTCATTATGCAAGCTCATTTCTTTCACCTTTTCCATGTCACTCATACACATGGACATATCAGACATCCAAATCTTCCTCCCAAGGATCTTGCTTCCATTCTTATGACACGTCTCATAGAGACACTCAACACTAATCATCCCTCTCAAATGAGAGCTTGCAGTCATATTATTTTTTTAAGCATGTATACATATATTTGTACATATGTAGGTGCATTGCTTGCACCTTTTTACCTCATACATTCACATTGATATTTTAGTTTTAGTATTAGTGTTCTTTAGTGAGAGATTATAGTCAATCATATAACTAGTCTCACAGTCATAGTTCATACTAATGTTTCCCTCTCTACATGGAAATAACCAACAATGATCACGTTTTCCCTTTTTATTACAAAACCTTCCATAATTCATAATTCATAATTCATATGCGTAGTTATTGTATCACTCAAGGCAGTAAGATAACCACTTCTAGTCTCTTCTTTATGCCTCAATTCACTCTTGGTCAACAAATCTCTACAAGGGAATCCTTTCCTAAACTCCCTCTTATAGCTATCTGAGTATGCCAAGCCATATCCACATGGCTACCATCCACCTCTAGATGTCAATATGATCAAATGGTCATCCAAAGGTGTTTTGACACCTCCTTAATTAGACCTTACATCGATCTCTCATTAATCCTTACAGTCCTACATTATTAAGGTAATAGGCCACAAAATTATCAACTTTTCAATGTTGTTGTTAAGTCCTGCCATCTATTTACTCCATTTTCCTTCTGGGCCTAAGTATTCCTTAAAACAGGTTTGTGTGATTCACATCCAAGTTTTATTATTAATTCCCCTCGGCATAATCCCACTTTTGTAGGGATCGCTATCATTTATCCAAAAGAAATGATAGGATTCATCTTCCATAGTCTATTATTATTCAATCTTGTTGGGTAAAATCCCAATAGAATTTTAATCTGCATCCTTCTCCTCAAGGAACTTATGTAGATAATTTCCATACAGAAGTAATATTCTCAACAGGCTCATCTTAGCATTGGTAAAATAGTCTTATGACTATTCTCCGATCCACCGAGCCGTGTGTTTGAATCATGCTCTGCTAAATAGGGTAGGGAAGGGTTCCCTCTCCCTTAAATTTTCTAAGAAATACAAATAATCACTTGAGTATTTCATGAGCCCAAGCAGACCAAGTGTGTTTTCCCTCTCTCATACCACTTTGTAACACACCCAACCCCTTAAGTTCCTTTTTAATGGATGGGTCATCAAAATTCTTCTTTCCTCCATCATCTCGAATCCTCTTCCTGGGATATCCATCACCTTTTTCTCATCAAGGGATTTCCAACAACTATCACCATGCTAAAATTCGAGCTCTATATTGGTAGTTACACCATCCCAAATATCTTCAGGCATTATTTGTCGAGGGCCACCTAGCACCCATGTGGGTTTGTCTCATTTGTACCATCCCAAGTTCCCTAAAGTTCGGAAGTTCCCTAACACTCCTGTATCTATGGTGGAAACCCATTCATCATTAAATCGATTAGTTGAACTTTCTCCTCGTTTAACACACATCCTTAAGGGATTTCAGAGTTCGACACATCAGTGCTGAACACCCCTTTTTCTTTCTACGCGCGCATATCCTCCAGAGTCCTGAAAACCTGAAATCCTGCCACGTGGCTATGGCCTTCGACCCTTTCGACTTATCTAAGATACTACACCCAAGCCTCTAGAGTTTTGAAACTATGAAATCCTGCCATGTGTCTACGACCTTCAACCCTTTCGACTTACCTAAGATACTACACCCAAGCCTCTAGAGTTCTAAAACCCCAAAATCCTAAAGGGTCCACACTTACATGTGGTGACACATTAAATGTAGAGGCAGGGACATGTAGGTCTGGTTCTTTTGTCAGTTAACCCTAGAGTTTTAGTTTCCCAACTTTCCCGAAGTCCCAAACTCCTAGTGTCCTGGGTACTCCACCCACTACTAGGCCAAGCGAGTATGTGCCAGCGGGGATTTTACATGTGGCAATGGGTGGAGATGACTCGTGGAAACATCAATGGATGAAATGTGTCACGTTCTAAATGGCATATAAGGTTTGTAAAAGACATGAGTCAAGGTGACATGCGCATGCCGAATATGGGTCCACATCACGCTAGGCGACATCGACGTGTCGCGTCACTGCGGATGGAAAACCTCCAAGAGCCTCTAGACTCTTATACCTGCAAAATCTCCCGAAGATACAAGGTTCGAACTCCCACCAACAGCCTCCCATTACCCCTTATATCCCATGGTCAAGATGGTTCTATGTAGATCCAGAGATCTACGACCTTCGTTGCTTCGTGACTTCGATGTTTGGGGGATCTGTCATGTAATTTCCTTTTTACTCCTATATTGGTCAACATTAGGCTGACCACAGTCTATATACAATGGTTAGGAGGGATACTGAAGCATCCTCAAATGATGGTCCTTGTCTCTTCACGACTTCGACGTTCGAGAGTTCTACCTGTTTAACACTCCCTTTCTCTCGGGGCGGTTTGTTGATATTATGGTAGCTTCGGGAGGTATGAAACTCTATTGTGACCTTTGACAAGATTAGAATGTTTCGGAAGGGAGAAAAGAAATGAAGGAAACCCTAGATGAGATGTCAACTGAAGATAGATAATTAATATGAATTAATTAGTACCCAGAGAGAGAATTTGACCTAGGCAAGTCTGCCAGGAATACTATAAATACAAGGCACCAGTATCTCATTTGAAACACTCTTAGAATCACAGAAAGCTAGTTTCTATGCACTGTAGTCTAGCAGTCTTGTGTGCAAGTCCTCGAGAAGGTGTTGCGCTAGTTTTGGGTGAGACTATCTAATCAACTTGGTTACTTTTTTCTTGGTGCATTAGCCTTGCTTGGCTATTGAATTGCTACCAGGATTCTTCTCTCTATCAAGGTCAAGGTGCTTGGAGGGCGGCTTCGGCCAATGCTTAGGTGACAAGGGTATTGTCAATGGTAAAATGAGCACAATCCTTCATATTCTAACAATTTATGGGCCCACATCTCCTTCATTCATTCTAACCACTAGAGGGAAACATAGCCATTATGATATTGAGCTCGTTGAGGAACTGTCGCTAGGGTTACTAGTAGGAGCAACTTCCAAGACACTACCGCTAGGGTTAGTAGTAGAAGTAGTTTGCAGAAACCCTAAATATCAGATCCAACAACTTGTGATGGATCATCTCTCTCAAGGAGAAGATATTCAGATGCGCCCTGGTTCAATGTACCTTTTGGCTCTCTCAGAAGACAAAAACATCAGAGTTGAAGTTTTGGATCAAGGCATGACCAACTACTAGTCAACCGAAGACATGAGTGAAACAACCAGTCTTGTACATTACTCAACACTCACCAGAACGATTGAATATGACATGTGGATAATCGATAGTGGAGCTTCTAGGCACATGACGGGAGATCAAGCCAGACTCTCAAACCTAAATGAGAAGAATACATCATACAAGTTAGATCTTGGAGACAAAAGCACTTATCCAATCGAAGGATTTGGACAAGCCTTTGTTAATTTGAAATTAGGTAACAATGTTCACTTAAGAAATGTTTTATATGTACCTGGTTTAAAAAATAATCTTATATCCATATCTTTCCTAGAAGACAAGGGAAACATAATAACTTTTGTGGATGGAAAAGTGTTATCATGGCATAAAGACTCCAGCATAGAGAATGCTAGGGTTATTGGAAGTCGTGAAGGAAATTTGTATAGACTACTAGAACAAAATGAAGAAGCTCTCATACATGACGAAGTCAATCCCAATGAACTTTGGCATAGAAGGTACACTCATATTAATTATCAAGCATTACGTTTTCTTAGAAATATGGTTGAAGGAATACTAGAATTGGAGTCTACACATGAAGGAATCTACAAAGGTTGTGCTCTTGGAAACAATATCAAGAAACCATTTCCAAGTAGCAGCAATAGATCTAAGGAGATTCTAGATCTAATACACTCAGATGTTTGTGGTCCGATGCCGGTTAAATCTCTAGGAGGATCCCTATACTATGTAATCTTCATAGATGTCTATTAAAGAAAGACTTGGATATATCTATTGAAGGCAAAAGACGAAGTATTTAACAAGTTTCAAGAATTCAAAGTAGCACAAACAAGAAGATCAAGACCTTAAGAACAGATAATGGAGGAGAATATACCTCAAAGGAATTCGTTGCATTCTACAAATCGGCAGGGATTAGGAGGGAGTTGATTGTTCTTCATAATCCTCAACAAAATGGTGTAGTAGAAAGAGAGAACAGATCTATCGAAGAAACCGTAAAAGAACTACTAAATGATCAAGGTCTATCCATTTTCTTATGGGGAGAACTAGCCATGACAACAATATAAGTGTAGAATAGAAGTCCTCACCGCATATTGAAGAACATGACTCCAGAAGAAGATTTCTCAGGTAAGAAACCTAATGTGGAAAACCTAAGAATATTTGGATGTCCTGTTTACTCTCACATTCCCAAGGATAAAATGAATAAACTAGAACCCTCAAGAAAGAAGTGGATATTCATGGGATATAGTGATTCATCCAAGGCTTATAGAATATATATTCCAGAACAACACAAGATCGAAGTTAGCAGATACGTAACATTCAATGAAAATATAGCTTTCAAGAAATCTATAGAAGAAACTATAGAAGAAGAAGAGATTGAAGAACCTAATGATGAAAGCACAGAAAACGAAAATGAAGAAAAGGAACAACCTGATCATCCTATGGAACCATGTGAAAACATGGATTCAGATATCGTACCTAAGACCAAGAAATGACCAGCTTGTCTTGAAGCTACCTTACAAGATGCAGAAAGACTCAAGGTTCTAGAAGGAACATTCAGAAAGAGTAATAGGCCTAAAATATTCTCAATTTATGCATCATATATGACAAAACTTCTAGATGAAGAACCTACCACATTTGAAGAAGCAGTTCAAAAGGGACAATGGAAAGAATCTATGACAAAAGAACACCAATCCATTATTAAAAATGATGTATGGGAAATCATACCTAGACCTAAAGAAAAATTAGTGGTAACTTCAAAATGGGTATATAAGATCAAACATGCAATAGACGGAAGCATGGAAAAATACAAGGCAAGATGCATAGCTAGAGGGTTCTCCCAGAAGGAGGGAGAAGATTATGACAAAACATTTTCTCCCGTTTCTATATATACTTCCATTAGAGCTATCATATCTCTTGCCTCTTCTATGGGATCGAACTTACATCAGATGGATGTAAAGATAGCTTTACTCAATGGAGAAATTGAAGAAGAAGTATATATTGAACAACCTCAAGGGTTTAAGGTACATTCCAGAGACACTCACATTTTCATATTAAAGAAATCCCTATATGGACTCAAGCAAGATCCAAGGGATTGGTATGCCAAAATGGACAGATATCTAACGAGACTTGGTTTCTCCAAGAGTCATGTAGATCCAAACCTTTGCTACAAAGTCGTGGACAATGCACCTGTAATTATACTACTATATGTTGATGATCTATTCATAACAGGTGA
>SNQJ01S0000786.1:360066-371661 GCA_010110895.2 Picea sitchensis | reverse complement strand
GATTTAAAGGAATGAATAACATTTGGCCAGAAAAATGTTTTCGATCGAAAAGTTGAAAATTCAAACATTCGTCAACTGGGAAAAAGAAGTGATGCATTGATTTGGCCTAGAAAGATATAAAATACTTTCAGCTGAAATGCGATTAACACATTCGTGCAACCAAGTTTACACTTATATATTAAAATTGTGATTGTGATATTGATATGTTGATGTTGTCATTTAGATTGTTAAAAAAAACACAATTTATAGAAAAATGAATGGTTTTGATGTGGTTATGACCCCAGGGAAAAGAATGTGTACAACATATATTTACATTATTTATAGTTCTTGTACTTGAATCCTAGGATATGCTTCGAAATTTGTATTCAAATATGGTGATGAAAATTGGAGATTACACATATTTTTTAAATTCAATCTCTAAAAACTGATATCTAGTCTCTACAACGAGCTTCTCGCTTCAATTAAATGGAGCTCCAACCAAGAGGTTCTACCCCTCAAGGGGTATAATACAAGTGGATCCTCTATCCCCTTTCCTGATCATTTTAATGATGGAATGGATAAGCTGGAGCATAAAGACAACAACAACCGAAGCGGAAATCAAAGGCCTAAAATTGTTTGAAGACTGCCCAACCTCAACACACCAACAATTCATAGACGATACCTTGCTCCATGAAACCCCCACAGTCAAGGAAGCAAAGGCATATAAATTTTTTTAGAAGAGTTTGGAGAGGCCTCGGGGGATGAAATAAACCACTCTAAATCCATGATCTACTTCTTCAACACAAATCCTACAATCCAAAGGAACTTGGACAACATATTGGGGTTTGAGTAGAAGACACTCCCAATGAATTATTTGGGAGTGCCCCTGGCAGACATGGCATGTAGGAACATAACATGGGAAGGTTTCATCAACAAGTTGCAAGAGAGGGTTAAGAATCAGACTTACATAACTCTAAACCTAGAAGCACGGTTAATCCTTACTAAAGCAATCCCGACGTATCTTATGTTGGTGTTTCTAGTGCCAAAAGGAATCCTACAAACAATTAGAGAAATCCAGAGAGAATTCCCATGGAGATGAGTTGAGGACAAAAAGAAATGGGCCTTGGTGGCGTGGGACAAAGTGTGCAGAACAAAGAACAAAGGGGGCCTCAGATTACAAGACCCATAGGTAACCAATGAGGAATATGGGGAAAAACTGTGGTGGAGATGGGTAAAGGAAAGCTTGATTCCATGGGTTAAATTGTGGAAAAAAAAATACACCCCAGAGGTCAAATCCCAGGATAGGATCAAGTTCATGGGAAAAAGGGAAGGGTCAGCCATTTGAAATCTTTCCTAGAGGAACAAAAATTGGATACAAAGTCACATATTTGGGGAATTTAGGAATGGGAGAACAACGTGATTATGGGAGGATGCTTGGAAACATGAACCCAGAAGGGAAAACCATAATAGATAGGTTATCAAGAAATAAATAATTAAGCAAGGAAAAATGGAAGTCCATCAGTAATGGAAATAGAGGGAGGAGAGCGCCAGATGGAGAATTTGGGACAAAATCAACCCACAAAATAGCGCTCAGGGAGATCCAATGATGAATGATATTGAGGAGGAATTGGGTAAAATGAAAATTGGTGTCTCGAAAGAGGAGGAACAATTATGGTGGGGAAGGAAAAATGGAGGGGAATTCAATCTACAAGAGGCCTGATAATACATAGTAGGAAAGGACCAAGAAAACCCAGAACCACACGGGGAGAGGATCTGGAAGGGACCCCAATGGCCAATTATTAAAGTGTTCGAATGGTTAATCCTCCACAAGAAGATACTGACCTAGGAGAACCTAAAAAAATGAGGATTCATTGGAACCTCACGGTGTCATCTGTGTGAAGTCCAGGAAGAATCAATGGATCATCTCTTAGACGAGTGCCACTATACAACCGAGATCTGGGATTGGGTGGCCTTTATTTACCACTAGTCAAATAGGGTAAGGGGGGATATCAGATCCATAATAAAAAACTAGAAGGAGAGGTATAGCGATAATGAGGTGGTGAACCTGTGGTCGAGTCTAAAGTCAGGGATGGTAATATGGGAGATTTGGAAAGAACGAAACAGGTGAATCTTTAAGAATGAAAGCCAATAAACCTCAAGGATAAAGGACATTATCACAACCCAAATAAGATAAACAATACATAACCTTAACATTAACAAATAGAAAAACCAAAACACAGGCAAAGACTTACAAATTTTGGAATTGTTCTATCTGAAATAGTGCAGCTTTAACATACCTATGCCCCAAGATCCACAGATCCATACATGAATCAATACCTATTTTCCTCCTCCGACAGGCTTCATTAAGTTGAATTTTGATGGGGCAACGAAAGAACATCTGGGGGTGGCAGGAGCTATCGGGGTAATTAGAGACAGTGGAGGGACCATTTTACACATGTATGTTGGGAGTATAAGCAATTCCACAAATAATGCGGCAGAGTTTGGAGCTCTGGAACTTGGCCTGGAAATTCTATGAAAAGAGGGCATGGTGAATGTCATTGTGGAAGGTGATTCAACACTAGTAGTCAACATTGTGAAGAAAATCCAGTATGGAACCAAGGTGGGAAAGGTGCAAAGGCATTGGCATCTAGCGCTTACCCTTCAAAAAATAAGGGAAAACCTGTGAACCATGAACATGATAGAGTTTAGATGGATTCATAGGGTAGCGAATGGTCTAGCAGATAGGCTAGCCAATGAAGGAATAAACAGGGAGGGAAATGAGTTGGATGAGGTTTGGTCTAGAATACCAAAGGGGAAGCTCAGATCACACCGCATCCACTTCGGGGAACAAGATCATGGTGGCAACTTTAGAGATGAGGGTCACATCGAGGATGACGCAGGGATCCTCGATCTAGTGTGGGACCCAAGAGACATATGATAGTCACAAAACCTGGCCCCCAGTTATCATGTTGGAACATGACATGAAGCAAGTGGGCATACAGAAGGAAGTATTGAAAAACAATAAGTTTAGAGGTGATAGTAAGGGAGAGAAGCCAAGTAGTGGTCTGAAAAATCAAGACGAGTTAAGGGGTGTGGATATGATGATAACCAAAGGAGGATCACAGACCCCCGAGACAAGTACGAGACCAAGAGCATCCAGATACATCTCAAGAAGGGACAAAAGAAAGGATCGGGGAAGATGTTGTTACATAATGGCCCACCCGGCCTTACCAACCAATAAATAAGGTCGATCTCACCACCTTAGGATAAAATTAGTAGGAGATACAGGCCCTCAGAAGAGGGAACGTTATAAGAATAAGACCTGCAGACAAGGATACAATCAGAAGGTGTCATCTAGTAGTGAAAATTATAGTCTCCAGAGAAGGCTAGTTAAGAAGTGACATAAAGGGAGGCACCAAGAGAAAGGAAAAAGTAGAGAATATGGTAGGCATAGAGACATGGCGCACTTGAAACATACCCAGAGAAAGAGAATCCCCCATGGGAATGATATCCTGGAAAGCTCGAGGCATTTGACTAAAATCGAGCAGCCTGCAAGAGAGGTAGATAACATGTTCCATACTATGGTCTCGCCGAAAGGGAAGGAAACAATAAAAAAGTGGGAGGAATAAATAAAGGAGGAGTGGAGTGGTAAAGACTTGGGGGAGATTGTGCAAGAGGTAGACTGGATAACATATCTGGGGGCTACTTGTTCTAAGGATACCCTCTACCATAGAATGATGGATATGACATGGTCTAAAAAAATGTTGATAGGGAAAGTAAAGTCTGATCAGGAGGAGGCATGCCAGGAAGACCACCGAGAGATTAAAACTATGCTAGATGAATTTCATCGTCATATTAGTGGGGTGGAAACAATTATCAAGTTGTTAGTGGAGGTTGAAAAGGACTAGAAAAGTAAACAAGAGAGGTTGGTTGTGAAATTCCATATGTACCTGCGATACGTCCACTATATGGACATAACACATGTGGATGGTCAAAGAGGACCAACCCAGATTAGAAGAACTAGAACAATCTCCCCAAAGGAGGACAACAAAGGCCAAGAAGGTGGGGTGAAGGACCACTCCTAGGTGCTTTATTATTCTGTCTGCAATGTCTTTTGTCTTTAATGGTAGTCATGCCCAGGAAGTAGTAGGGTGTAGTAAAAGTTGTGGCAGGATTTGGTAGTTTCAATTGAACGATTAGTTAGCTCTATATTTTTTGGCTATGCTTCTCATACTTTAGAAAGGGAGGTTTGATCTAGTTTCCAATTTTTGCAGACCAATTATCTCTAGTATTTTTATTAAAAACCAGCAGTAAGGGTCGCCTGGTCTAAATTCCTTTAGGAAGACCAGGATCCCCATTTAGTATCATATTTTCTACAATAATATAGCGTTCTACTCTGACTTACAAAATAAAATAAAATATGGAACAATAAATTAATTAAGGAGACAAAATTATATGAAAAATAGTAACTTTAAAAAAGTGATTAGTAAAAAATATTTTTAACATTGAAAGAAGCATCAAAAAATGACTAAAAACACTGTTGAATAAAAAAAAATTAAAAAAAATTGAAAATAGACGAAAACTAATCATTGAAAAAAAAATGTGGAAACATTGTGGATCAAAAAATTTATATATTGAAAAACCACCTAAAAAGGGAGAGGGGGTGCTACTAGTAGCACCATTTTAAAAAACAGGGTAAAAAATTGGATCCCCCCCAAAAACGAGAAATATGTAGAGTTCTCATTAAATTGGTAACTATGTTATGAGTATCTTCTAAATCCATGACATACAATTCATTAGTCAATGTATATTTTCCCAATGTTACTTCCAGTCCCCTGATCCCTCGAGTACATATCATGTTATACCCATCCGCTACTCCGACATTGAATGCCTCGAAATCATTGATAGGGATCTTTCTCCTAGTGACAAATGAAGTGCCAATGAAGTTGTGGGTGGATCCACCATCCATAAATTTGTTNGTTACCCTACACAACTCCTCTAATCCTAAAGGACGTATAATATTTAAGGACTCCTTAAAGGGTGAAAATGGTTACCCCATTAAATCTATCTTGCACTGGTGCTTTCTCTATAGTCTTATATGGATCACTGTTGTCTTGTCCAATACCTTCTTCATAACCATAATCCTCCTCATTGAAACTACCTAAATGTAATGGAATTTACCATTTCCCATACATCTATGACCCGGTTCCCATGGATCTTTTAAACTAAAGCAAAGCTTATTCCTTCTTAGTTCTCTCCGAGTCTCCCCATCTGTCCTGTCCTTCCCTAGCCATGAATTCTATTTGAGATTTGTCTCCTTAACTTCTTAAGGGATGAAGGATTTTTTTGGTACCTTCTTGTTGACCATGTCCTTCATTTCTTGGGATCTCATGCATCCTCCAATGTGGTTGGCCTAAAGGCCTTCACCCATCCTCTCAGAGGTTCAACTAGACCCTTTGTGAATAGAATCACCAACCTATGTTGAGAGATATATGTCACTATAATGGCCATCCTCTAAAAATTTGTAATGTGTTCTTCTGGTGTACCTGTCTGCCTCAACTATTCCAACTCCCTAAAGTGTTTCTCAAGGTCCTTTTGGTCAAATTTTTCTGTCAAATTTTGAGTGAAGTCAACATATGAAGTGATGTTGGCATGCCCTAGTGTCATAATCCCATGATACCACCATTCATGTGATTATCCTTCCAAATGAAGGGTGGAATACTTAATTTATTTTGCCTTAGTCATTGGTTTAAGATGAAGGTAAGTGTCCAACGTATGTGCCCAACCCCTAGTTGTTCTCTTTGTAGACCAATCGAAGGGTGGAATGGACATCCTTCCCTCCTTGTGCATGAGATCAAAGTTTTTTGGGCTTTGTGCATGATATCAAAGTTTTTTGAGGTTGTAGAATTCTCTATAGGAAACATTCTCATGGATATCTGCATATGTCATCTCATACTCCATTTATGAGGTGTTAATATTGAACTATGATCTGGTTGCTCTGGTTCTCCTGTACGTTTCCCTACCAAAAATGTTGGTAATAGGGGCATAGGCACCTTCATGTTCTTGATCTTGGTCAAGGTATGATTATTATTTCCTTATGCATAAGCTCCAATTCCTATATGGTTCCCCTCTAACTGGTTCCCATTGGAGCCTCCATGGTTTTTATTTTCTTGAGTGTTAGTAAGGAACTGTGTCATAAATTGTGTCAATTATTGTTGTTGAGTGGCCATTTTTCATTGTTCATTGTCTGTGGTTTCTAATAGATATGAGATTATCTCTTCACCATGGTCCCCCATGCCTCCTTCTGGCTCTAACTCTGTGTGATTTATTTTTCCAATGACTCTCGAGAGGTATATCCTCCACGCCCTTTGATTCTAGGCATCAATGTAATCACAAGATGATAGAATCACCATCTTTGATACCACTGTGATGTCCCCAACAAGGGTATATGGGAAATATATGTCTACTACCTAATTTATTATTCTTCTTTGTGTGAATTTTTAAAAAACTTTATATTAGTACTAATGGAAGTGCATATGTTATCAAATTAACCATATCTCATACATCCATTACACATAAAATAGAGAAGTTAACCATGGAATCTTTATTATCGATGAAAAAATCTACCCACATAGTAAAATAAATATATTGGTTGTAACAACAACTTCCAAACCCTCCTACACACAAAGTTATTGGCTACATTCTAGCTGTAGAAACTAATAACAAAGACACAACAAGAAACTGAATGATGATGACAAATTTCCTCAATCAGTGAGGAATCCTTCTTTGTCTATCATCCCTCACCTGCACACTCTTAGACTACTCTTTCTCACCCCTACTTTTGTTTTATGTCTTCATTCCTGCAGTCCTGTGCCAATAGGAACTCACATGATGATGGTGAGACCTCTAATGGGGCCTCACAGGAGAACCTGGTTCCAACCCATGGGGATTCCTCCTGTTATGGTTTCATGAAACCGTCAGAGTGTCAGGGGATATCATGAAGGGTATCCTATCGAAAAGGGATGAAAACTCCCTATGTGAATAGATAGGCCTCTATCTCTCTCTTGGTTAAAATCATGAACCATAATGAACACAAATGAGGACTGCATACAAATCCAACTTTTTTTCTAGTTAGGGTGGATATTGCACCACCAAAACTAAACCTTCAATGGAATGGTTTTTCCCAAAACCCCAACAAATACGATGGCTACAAGAGAACTCAATAAGATATCAAAACATAATGCTAAGGGGAATGGTTTCTCCTCTATTTAACCTTCCTTTGTACCTTCTATATCTTTCCCCCATTTTGACCAAATCAAATCTTCACTTTATTTTTCCCTTCAATTCCAATTAAATATAATCTTTTATTTTGTTTAATGCCACTTTTAGGTTTTGTCAATATTTTTACCTAGTGACACCAAATAAACCTCCTTCACTCCCTTTTTTTCTTGTTGACTATATCCTATGGGAGTCATATATGTTATTGAGTCATCCTCTGCCACGATAAATTGGAATGGGACATTACAACCATGCTTCTTTTTTTTCCAATGGAATACACATCTTGGGAAACCCTCTAGGTACTTCCAATGATTTTGAGGATGGTACGAGAGGTAAACTGTTTGGTTTAAGTTTTGGTAACCTAACCCAGTGGGGACATCGAGTGAGCCTCAATATTATCTATAGAGGTAGTCATCTCGGGGACATGACCCCATGACCTCCTGCATGTAATTTAAAACTCTCAACAACTCGAGAAAACCCACTGGGCTACAGAGGCTCATTATTCATATATTAATTAACGTGGATATTCCACTAGAATTGTTCATCATGATAGATATTATAATATTCTGGATATATTATATTAAGAAACTTATTTCCCTAGATCCTAGATTAATTATTACTATGCTAGTTCTGGAATTTTATGAAATAAATGAAATATGAAAATGAAAGAATAGATAAATATACAGACCATCCACACAATTTAACACAACATGTATCCTGGCAAAATTGATACAATATAAAACCCATTTATAAGGCGAGGCTTATCACCTTCTCTCATTTCCTCAGTTATGAAAATGAAATTAAAAATATAGGGGAACTCAATATGGTTTTCCTTATGACTATGTGGATTGAATGGATACTATAGAATATTCTTCCTATATTTGTTCTATAACTCTCAAATCCCACCCTTATATCCTCTGCTCAACTATGGAATAAAGACAATACAAAAGAATGGAACCCTTTCTCCTCCTAGCTACCTTGTATTTAACATAGACTGATAGCCATCTAGGGTTAGGGATTTTGCATCTTAAACCCTCAATTAGTGATAAGGTTTTTCACCTTCAAGAATATTTTTTAAATACCACATGAGACTAACCCCACACATATGCATACCAGGGGCTAACATGGCATCAAATTGTACCATGGTGCTCAACAAGGTAGTTCAACTTGCAGGAGACATAACTTCCACATACGAGCTCTGATTTAGGTGCTTTTTGTACCATTGGAAAGGTATCGATATGTATAATATAATAAATGGGTATGGGATATTATCACAAATTTTTTACCCCAAAAATGTCATTTGATACCCCAAAATGGATATGTAAGGTTCCAGACCCCAAATCTCTAAACTATGACCTACTGCTAAAATGGGCCCTGCAAGCTAATTCCTTCAAATTTTCCTCCCTGAAATTACCAAGATAAATGAAAAATTATATAATGATCCAATCTAGATCATGCCTCCTCATTTTTGGAGGATTTTGGTCACCAAAATATTTTATTGAATGAGTTGAGGAAATGTTTCGTCTACCTTCTCCCTAGAGTAGCAATTTTCCTTGCCTAGAAGTTTTCCTTTCAACCCTATTTTCCAAAGGTCACGCTAACCCTAGCTTGCAGTTATAGAATTATTTTGAAAATTGTGTATAATTCTTTTACAAAACCATATCATCTACGAACTCTACCTGATACTTTGATGCTAAGTCCTCTATTGTAGGTAGGACTTGCTTGTAAATTTTCCAGTACAACATGGACGGCTCATAGATTTTCATGTTTTCCACATTCACTACTGAGTAAATGTCCATGTATGGTGGTAGATTAATTATGTAGGTGTTATTACCCACCTTCTTCAATACCTCAAAAAGGCCATATGGTATAAACTCTATATTCTTATTAGCACTTTGTAAACTTTCCTTGTTCAACTATAACCAAAATATGTCTCCCAATTTGAATGAATATTTTTTTGTGATGTTCATGTGAGGCCCTATACCTTTCTTCTAATGACTTTAACATCTCTTCTAATTGAAAATGGATGTTCATATTATTTAAAAAAAAATATCTTCTTTCAATTATTCTCCTATGATGTCTTCCCTCACTCCTCTTTGTTTTCCATAAGCAACATCCAATTTGGTGAAGATGGAAAATATTCAAATAAAATTTCAAAAGCAGACTTATCGATAGAAGTATGGATTACCCTATTATAAGAGTGTTGAATCTAGATAAAACTATAATAACAAGTATTTGTATTCTTCTTATTCTAACCCTTCAAAAATTGTACCAATGTCATGTTAACTCTATCTAAGCATCTATATATGGAAAGAATGTTGTATATCTCTTCAAAATCCTATTCATATTCTCCAAAAGTGTAGGTACAAGAACCCTTAAGATGTGATATTTTTTGTGACACCAAACACCAAAAGGTTTTATTCTGATAATTAAAATCTTGAGTCTATCTAAAATCATCCTTATATAGGAACATAAGGTTTTGTAAACCCTTATTGATATTGATATAAATATTTAAAAATATGTGAACCAACCAAATATGATCCATTCAAGATCTATTTTTATGAATTTGTCCAAAATAAGGTAATCATAATGGAGGACGACAAGCTGGAATATGGAGAAATTTGAAGTAACATAAAAATATTCTTATCATACGAAGAATATGATTCTAAAAGTTATTGTTCTAAGTCTCAAGAGATAGCTAGCTTATCCAAGGCAGAGATAGGTTTATCTTCTTTCAATCCAATTAAATCTCCTTGGAAAACTGAGGTGAAAAATTTTGATTACAGCAAAGAACCAAATCCTAAGATAGATTTGGCAGTAAAGCTCTTTGATCCAATCCGTAACGACAATTTTCTGGGAACTCAGAAGGACAAGGCACCATTTTCTTTGGAGGGATATACGAAAAACCCTAACTAGGAGGCGTGTCTCAAGAAGAACCAAAGAAGAGGAGAATTAAGTGTATCGAAGTTTGCAAAGACATGGTGAAAATGGTGGTAGGCATAGATGTTTGGATAGAGGAAATCCCCAATGTTTTAGGGAAATATATCGTAGGTCAGTTCTGCAGGAAAATTGTTTGGCCTGATTCATTCAAAATTGTTAAAGGTCAATTGGAATCCATTCTTGGGATACATGCCATTTTTTCATGTCATAACTAGGGAATCATTATGCTTATTCATGCATTCTGACTTGTATGCAAAAACACTATTGGAAAAATATGAGATGTGGGTCTTGTTTGATTCTAAAAAAAAATCAGAGGTGGAGTTTTATCCCACCGGGGAGCCTACCTTAATCCGGAAAGTCTCGGCTATTTTTCCAGGACTCCCACTAGTGTTCTGGTGCGAAGAAAAATTGTAATTGATTGGAAATAAAATATCTCATTTCATGGAGATCAAGACATTTTCGAACTCAAAACTAGAGAGACGATGGTCCTCGATACGGGTTAAGGTAGACTTGTGAGATGGATTCTTCGTTGGGTATTTTTTATGGGTGAATTGTAGCCAAAAGGGTAATATCAAAACCTTATTACTATTTTTTATATAAATAACAAAATAATAGATTGTAGTGAAACAATGTATCACATGATGGATCATTTTCTCTTATTTTAAAGGGGAAAAAGAGAAATTTGGAATCATATTCTTCTATTTTCAAGTAAATGGGACAATTTTTTTTCCATTGCCATTGGTTGTGTTTAAAAAAATTGATGAATATAAGGTAAAATTAGTTAAATTACTAAATTTTAAGAGTTTTTTTTAGGTTGGATGAATTATTTGTATTAGAATAATTTCTTTAATTTTTGGAAATGAATATTTTTTAATTTAAAATATAGTTAAAATGCTAAATTTTAGGATTTTTTTTAAGTTGATGAATTTTTTGTATGAAAATAATTTCTTTAATTTTTGGCAATGAATATTTTTTAATATAAAATAAAGTTTAAATGTTAAATTTTTAAGAGTTTTTTTTAGGTTGGACTAATTCTTTATATTAAAATAATTTCTTTAATTTTTTATAATATTATGGTATATTCAATAGTGTTTAGAAGTAATATCATGTAGAAAGTTTTTTTTTTTTAATCAATTTTAGCAAGCAAGATGGAGAGAAACAGAAGTAGTATTTTTTCTAGTTTTCATTTCGTAAGTGCTCACTACAGATAAAAAATTAGGTTCCATGCTTAATGTAATGAGTATTGATACGAGATCTCTTTTTTTTAAGATCTTGTTTTTATAGTTTGGGTTAAAAACCTTTTTTGGTATATGTAGCTCCAAAACTTAGTTTATCATTTTATATACTAAAAACATGGTAGGAAGATGTGTAATTCCTTTCGTTCTCAACATGGAGTTC
>SNQJ01S0000786.1:326857-348844 GCA_010110895.2 Picea sitchensis | reverse complement strand
AGTCAAAAGGCCAAGAAAGGTATATATATATACTATAATTGAAAGTTTACATGTGGAATTTAAAAAATAATTTAACATCCATCTTAAGTAAAATAATTTACTGCTAAAGTCTATCTAGGTATACATACCCCACCAGTCTCTCAATTTCCAAATTTACTTAATGGATTTATTAATCTTCATTTTTTCACAACAACTAAACATTTATCAAACCCAAATCCCAATAGAAATAACTTAAAAATAAAAATGTAGTATGATGATTATGATGATGATTAACGTCCACTAAATCAGAATTGGTCTATCAAACCTTAAGAGGGTAAGGTATTACTTGAAATTATTTATATTTTTGTTTATGTGCTCCAAAATCATTAAGAGAAATTTTCCAAGATCACCATAGTTTTGTTGAGTTAAAAGGTTAGGAAGGTTGGTAGTGTGACAAATATTTTGAAATTGACATCTAATCTAGGTATAGGCTGGACAATCTAAGAGAAAGTGATTTTCATATTCAACCTTCTTAGTGTCACAATAGTGACACACTCATTAATCCCATGGCGTTTTAAGAATATACCAATGCTTAGTTTCACTATGGAGCTCGTAAAAAAAAATTCTTAGCTTAGCAATGTTTATTTTTTTCTTTACACTTGTCAAAACAGAGAGATAATTTTGATCTTCTAGATTAGGGTTGATTACATGCTTATAATACCTTAATTTTTTTTTTTCCTCTAACTCTTTATGAGACCACATTTCTCCTTAAAATTTGATTTAAGTATATTTTTAATACTATCCTTATTCTCCAAAATGGTCTCTTCCATGATTCCCCACTAGCTTAGCCAAGACTGGGTATCTTTATTCTATCATTTCTTGAGTTGAAGGTCGTTACGACTACATTTTGAAGAAATTTTAGGAAGCTTCTTGTCTTCCATGTTATTTAACTTGTTTTTATACATTATGTATCTAGTCATAGCTATGCGCTCAATGGGGGGAAGGTTGGCCTCTAAGAGGAGAATGGGATGGGGCATATTTCCTTTAATTTTCAGATTATAGGTTATAATATTCTTTTGGAATTGATCTATCTTTCTCCAGGATTCACGAGAGATACTGCATACCCAGAATTCACATCCATATAGAATAATAGGCATAAAAAGAGTCTCAAATAAGAGTTCATTCTTATCCAAAATCTAAAGATTGACTGATTTACAATTGTTTTCAAGGACATAATAATATTTACACTCCCCAATAATAATTTTCTCAATGTTATAATTCCATTTGAGCTTGTGGTGAATATCGATTCCAAGATATTTGTATGAAGTCACTTCTTGAAAGTTATTGTTCTCGTATATGATGGTATTGTAAGTGATCTTATTGGATTTAATGATCATCACCTTAGTCTTGTGAGTATTAACAATCATACCCATATTGGAGTAAAAATCCTTGAGGATTCTTAGTTTCTTTCCAAGATCGTGGGGACTCCTTACCATAAGAAAAATATGATTGGGAAATGGGAGAATATTGATGACTATGACAATGAGAGTAGGGATGACACAACCTAGTTCTTCCAAGAAATCTTCTAACTTTTCAAAGTATATGCCAAAGAGGGAAGGGGACAAGTGACAACCTTGTTTGACTCCAATATTGCAGTTAATCTCTTTCAATCACCCCTCAGTGTTATTAAACTTGGAAATAACATTCCCATACAACCTTATTGAAGAAACCCTCAACTTGAAAAACACTCTTATCCCTTCGAACCTATCCCAAAGGTTTTTTGAGGGAACTATGTCAAAACATTTTCTAAAGTCAAGAAAACAACAAAAAATATTTGTTTTAGTATTGTGAAACTCCTCTCCAATGATCCTAAAGGTAACAAGATGGTCCACAGTTGAACGATATATTCTAAACCCAGCATGGACTTTAATTCTTTTACTGTGACTTTCTATCCAAAGGATAATCTTATTTTCTAAAATAATTCCATAAATAATGGCTAAAATCAGGCCAATGATAATGGTCCTATAATTAGAGGGAATGTTTCTATCCCCATTTTTTAAAATAGGAATAGTGAGGCTTTGCGTCCAAAGTTAAAGCAAGCCTTGCTTGACTGCAAAATTGAAGAGCTTGTGTATGTGAGGGATGATAATAGGCCCTCCAATTTTAAAAATTTCATCTTGGTAGCCTTCAACATCCTTAGCTTTCCTATTTGCAAGGCGCTTAACCCCAAAATCTATGTCATCAAAAGAAAAAAATTCATCCTTTTTAGGGACAATAGGGATGGTGCCCATGGCATTAGGGAAATTGTAAATAATTTTAAGGTAGGAATTACATTCCCTTAAGGGACTGATGTTATTTTCTTTAGTATTGCAGATTATAATTTTCCTTGATAACTTCTTAGGATCAATCTTAGATAATCATGAAAGTTTCTCTTGCCTTTTATTGATATAGCACTTTTTTTTCCTTCTAATTAGAGATTTGTATGTATTGATCTTATTGAGTTTTAAGGATTCAATAGAAGCATCCATGATGGAATTCCTATAAATTTTACATTATTTATCATACCAAGAGTTGGTTGTTCTATTATTCTTTTTATAGGACACCTCAAAAGAGAATTTTTTAATAGAAGTGTAAAGGATAGTTGTAAAATTTGTTGATGATTACAACTGCGTGAGACACCCTCCAAGACACAGACCTAAGAGAGATCCCCTGATATGGGCATGTGGTTCCTATCTAAGATAGAGATAGAACATTGATATGGACTCCTCCTTACAGAGAGTTGAGAAGAACTCCAGATGATTCTCCTGTGTAATGCAGTGAGAAAGGAGATATGTTGAGTTGGGCGTTCCTAAGGCTGAGCACAAGGTGAGCATGTGAATTCCCATGAGTTGCGTGCATCGTTATGAGACAGATATGAAGATGATGTATTAGACTCCTCTGAGTATAGAGGTGAGATGATGAACTCCAGATGAATTTCCTGTGTAATGGAGTGGGAAAGAATATTTGTTGAGTTGGACGTGCATGTGGATGAGCACAGGTGAACATGATCCTAGTGGATGAGCACTAGTGAGATTGTTTCTCCTATGAGACACAATGATATAGTTATATGGACATCCCTATGGATGTAACCCTAGTGGTTGAGAACCAGTGGGTGTATGGGATCCCTTGATATATTGTTCAAGAGTCAGACCTACTTGTAACCCTAATTGTAATGTAAAGGGTACAGGTCAGCCCCACCTTAATGTAATTGATAATTAATGTAAAAGATAATTAACCTGGTTATCATTAATTATATTTTGAGTTAGATAGGTCAGACCTGTTTTTCCAATAGACACTTATGTTGACATGTCAAGTCTAGTATAAGTAAAGGTAAATTCCCCATTGAGGAATCATATCTTTTGTGTGAGTTTGGAAATTTCAGCAAGTACATCTTCTTGGGAAAATTACACACCTCTCTTGGGCGCTAAACTTCTAGGGTTTGAAAGAACCCTCTTGTGTGTTAGGTTTTATTTTTGGTGAAGGTGTTTCTCTTGAATAATATAGCAAAGGATTGGCTAGGTTTTCTTCCCTTGTTGAGAAGGGTTTCCCAAGATACTTCTTGTGTACTTGTGCATGGTGCTTCTTCTTGTGATCTTGGTTGTTGCAACAAAATTGTTTATGGTTTAAGTTAAATTCTAAAATGGAATGAATTCCATTCTTAAACCTTTCATATTGAAAAATCAACATGGAATCAAAGCATAGGTATTAAACAACCCATTTCACAAACAACTTTCAACCATCCTCTCTCTCCTGCAGAAATCGTACAACCTGCCTAGGGTTTCCATAAATTCCACACGGCTTACCTTTCTGGGAGTTTTCAGCACTTGGAACTTGAAATTTGGGACTAAAAATAGCATACATGTATATTTACTCCTTAATCACACCTCCAACAAGTCTCAAACTAAAATTCTAAGAATTTTGACTTTTTGGCCCTAGGGTTTCGCTAATTTCTTCAGAAAATTTCAGAATTGGGTTTATGAAACTCTTTGAAGGAGCTATTGAGATCACCAGTGATATCCTATCCTTCAAAGGCTTATTGTTGGTAATCATAAGTACAACAAAACCTAAAAGTGATAGCCTAGCCTAGCCGTTAGGTTTTCTAGCAAAGTTGACAAGGGTTTGTGAAGAATCCAAAATTAAAATGAGCAAAATCATGATGGGAGAAAAGCTTGATGGTTCAAGCAAACTCAATTCCAAGAAGACAAGACCTCAAGGAGATGAGGAAATCAACATCTCATCACTCTCAGGTATGGTCCCTACCCATGATAATACTTGGTTAATTGACAATGGTGCCTCCAGGCACATGATCGGTCTTAGAGATCGCCTAACAATTTTTGTTGAGAAAGAGACACATCTACATGTTGTACTTGGAGATGATGTCAGATATAATGTGAGGGGGGTTAGAACTTCTACCTTCCAACTATATTCAGATATGAAACTTCCATTAAAAAAAGTACTATATGTACCCGAAATGAAAAGGACCCTTTTTTCTATTTCTGCCTTGGAAGAAAAAGGCTACAAGGTTGCTTTCTTAGAAGGAAGAGTTCTTGCATGGCACAAATAATCTCATATAAATTCTGTCAAGGTAATTGGTGTCCGAGAAAACAAGTTGTACATATTAACCATCAAACTAGTCCAAGACATGCTACAAGACACTATCAACTTGAGTGAGCTATGGCATAGAGACTTGCTCACATTCATTATAGAGATCTCCAACTGTAGGGAAAATGGTAACAGGTCTACTAGAAATACAGATTCAGCATAAAGGTGTTTGCAAAGGTTTTTCTCTTGGAAAAAATGTTAAAGGATCCTTCTCAGGTAGTGACAATAGATCCAAGGAAATCTTGGACTTGATATATTTATATGTGTGTCAGCCAATGACTATTTCATCTCTGAATGGGTACTTATACTGTGTACTCTTCATAGATGATCACTCCCAAAGAACTTGGATTTACTTTCTAAAGAAAAAGGATGGAGCCCTTCGAAAATTTCAAGAATTCAAAGCCTAGGTTGAGAACCAGACCAAAAGAAAAATCAAAGTATTAAAATAAGATAATGGAGGAGAATACGCCTCAAAATATTTCAATAGTTTTTGTATTGAAGCATGGATCAATAGGGAGCTCATAGTTCCTTACAACCCTCAACAAAATGGGGTTGAAAAAAGGAAAAACAAAACTATCATTGAGGAAACCAAAGCAATGATACATGATCATAGTCTACCTATGACTTTATGGGAAGAAGCATGTATGAAAATAGCGTATGTTCAAAACATAAGTCCTCATCAGATATTGAAGAACATTACACCAGAAGAATCCTTCACCAGAGTGAAGCCTGAGATTGGACACTTCAGAATATTTGGGTGTCCAATATATTTTCATGTACCCAAAGAGAAGATATCCAAGATAGAACCTTCAAGGAGAAAGGGCACATTTGTAGGATCCTCAAAGGTATATCGAATCTACATTCCTGGTCAAAGACAAATTGAAATAAGAAGAGATGTTACCTTTGAAGAATACGTAGCTTTCCAAATATCTAGAGAAGCTCTAATGGAAATTGATAGTGAGACAATTCCTTCTCCCCCTTCAGTAGTTCAGAGGGAGACAAACATTATTATCCAGTAGATTCAGCTGATCCAGTTGTTCCAGCCAATCCAGTTGCTCCAAGTGACATACCCAGAGATATTACAGTTGGACATAAAATTCCTGCTTGGGCTTGACAAACTCTACAAGAAGCAGAGGGACATAAAGCTCCTCAAGGAACAACCAGAGAGAGAAAGAGACCAAAGAGATTCTCAAGCTACCTTTCAGCCATGACCCACATCATTGAATCAAAGACATCTTCTCATGGAGAAGCTTCAGGTGAACAAGTATGGAAAGATTCCATGACTGAAGAATATCAATCTATATTGAAAAATGATGTATGGGATATTGTTCTAAGAGCATAGGGAAAGTATGTAGTGACTTCCAAATGGATTTATAAAATCAATCATGCAACTGATGGAAGAATAAAAAAATACAAAGATATATTTGTAGCCAGAGGGTTCTCACAAGTAGAGGGAGTTGACTATGATGAGACTTTTGGTCTAGTAGCTTGATACACCTCCATATGTTCTATAATTGCACTAGCTGCTTCCATGGGTTCGAAGCTACACCAGATGGATGTAAAGACATATTTTCTCAATGGTGAAATTGAATAAGAAGTTTATATCGAGCAACCAGAAGTATTTGTTATACACAACAAAATATTTCATGTGTGCAGGTTGAAAAAATCGCTATATGGTCTAAATCAAGCACCACATGCTTGGAACGCGAAAATGGATGGATTTCTGATGAGTTTGGGCTTCAACAAAAGTGTTGATGATCCAAGCTTAGACTATCACATTTATGGAAATGAGTGTTTTATTTTGGTCTTATATGTGAACAACCTTTTCCTCACCGGTTCAGAGAGACTCATTGTTGAATGCAAATGAGCATTGACTGCTAAATTTGAAATGAAGGATTTGGGCTTAATGCACTACTTCTTGGGACTAGAAGTGTGGCAGAGGACAGATGAGATTCTCTTGAGTCAAGTAAAATATACTATGGAGATATTGAAAAAGTTTGGTATGATAGAATGCAAATCCATGCCCACTCCAATGGTAATGTATTTGAAGAAGACAAGTGATATTGATTCAAGAGAGTTAGATCCACACTTATAAAAAAATTTGATTGGATCATTGATGTGTCTGGTTAACACCAGACTGGATATATGTTATGCAGTGAATGTTCTTATCCAATTTATGAACCAACCGAGACATACACACTGGATATCTGCAAAACATGTATTGAGATACTTACAAGGCACAATTGGTTATGGCATAAGATATGCCTCCAGTGTAGATTTGAGCCTGCAAGGATATGCCGATGCAGATTGGGCAAGGAGCGTAGTGGATAGAAAAAGCACCTCTGGTTGTTGCTTCACTTTAGGGCATGCCATGGTTTCCTGGTGTAGTAGAAAATAGAGCTTTGTGGCATTGAGCACCATAAAGGCAGAGTACATTGCATTGAGTGTAGCAGTCCGTGAAGAAGTATGGTTTCAAAAACTTATGAATAAATTATTCGATCATGAGATGGATCCTACTACTATTCATTGTGATAACAAGAGCTATGTAAATCCCTCAGAGAACCCTCTGTTCCATGACATATCGAAACTGTAACACCCTTGTTTCCCCCAGCTTGTAATTAATCATAAAATAGGATTACCATGTTAAGGCATGTGGACAATGTAAATGTATTATTGTTAAATTTCCCATAACTGACTGTTGTGGGGTGAAGCCTTGAAGTAAAAGCCATGATATCTCTAGATGAAAGAATCAGTTAATGAATAAAGGACCATTGGTTGAATTATCAACCAGTCCCATAAATGGAAGCATGGTCTAGCTGCATAATGTCAGTCTGAAGTACCACTGGGTATGGAAAACCAAGTTGACCCGATTTCCCTTTTGACAGAAGGAAAGGTAAGATACATACACACAGACAACAAGAGAAGAGATATCATAGGAGAGAACAAGCTCAGAAGGATGTGCATGAACCAAAAGGAAGTGCAAAGAACATAACCTGAAGGACCCGAACGCGAGCTTGATGCTGAGGAAGCATATGATAAACCTCACAGGGTCATTGTGACAGAGAGAGTTTCTTTGAGAGATGGCATAAATTCCCTAGTGATATCATGACTTGGCACGGGGGTGTCCATATTTCTAATAATGAATTCCTCTGAGCCTATGATTGGGTGGAAAGGCCCACACCCACAGTTAGTTAGTTGTTTGCAACCTGTAATAGATAAATATTTTCATACCCTGTGTAATCAAGTTGTAACTATGTAATAAAGTTGGATATCCTGTGAATGACTCGCGGATGTGCATGTTTTCTTAATGATTATAATATATCTCTTTATTCTTGTTTAAATTGTGTATTTAAGTAAGTATGTAATTGTCTGATTTGTATATGTAAATGATCCAGCCCTATGGTGGCTTAAGTTAAAATAAGTGGACTGTGAGTTCATCAATCTTGGCCATGGTTTTCACGGGTGCACGTTGACACCCTCAGTTACCCTGAGTCTTCAGGAGGACGAAGCCTATTAAGCTTAGGAGAGATAGTGCAGATATGCACAGAATCTCTATGAGGCGGGAAAAGGTCGAGAACCTATTATGTTATAGACTTGATGAAGGAGCACAAGGGGTGTGCAGAAGACCCTTTTAAGTGTTAAGTTCAAGAGAAAGAGCAAAAATCTCTTAAGTCCTTCAAAACTGATGAAGCTCAGGAGGGATAGCGAGATTCAAGTATTGAAAGGGAATATCCTTTCATTTGGAAGATGAATGGACGAGATCTGTTCGAGAGGATCCAAGGTCTGTCATGACCGTTAGATTTGAAGAAGGAGCACATGCATTAATGCCTCAACTCCTTCAATATTCATGAGTTCGAAGTTCGTGCATTTGAGAGAATTGTGTATTGGAGTGGCCAAAACCTCCAAAGGTCGAAGTCGAGAAGTGATTTGGACCATGGATCTCTGTATCCTTCAGGATCCTTCTCGACCATTTGATATATGAGTTTGTAGTTCACGCATTCGGGAGAATAGAGGCTTAGTAACACCAAAAATCCCAAAGAACGAAGTAGAAAAGTAACGTGGACTATGGATCTAGAGATCTTTCGGTACCCCTCTCGACTGTTCGATTGAGGAAATGCAGGTACCACATCGAGGGTACATGGGATCCACATGTCGGGTGGCGGTAAGGCCACACATGGTGAAACAGTGAGACCCTCATGGAGGTTATGAACCAACGATCTGTGTATCTACATGGAATAACAAAGACCATTAGATCTAGGTCATGGTCAACCCAGCGTTGACTGACTTCAGGAGAAAAGAGGAGCTTGTATCGTGAAACTCTCGAAGAGCCAAAGAACCGAAGTAGATCTTAGTTGTCCAAGCCAAAGAGACATGTGTTGTCAGATCCTGCACTTCGGAGAGAAGTCACTCTGGGAGGACCAAAGTATGAAGGCACAAGGATTTCTAAAGGCCAAAGGCCCGAACTCACTAAGGGTCATTGATATTGAGGGAGAGTAGGGACCGTTGATCCCTTCGTCCTAGTTCAGAACTTCGCCACTTTGGAGTTCAGAGGAATTGGCATGTGATGAATTAAAACTCTCAAAGATCGAAGTTCTGAAGAACTGGAATAGTTGCATGTGGCTTTGGAATTTAATCATAGCCTATGGTCATATGCGATGGTCACCGAAGAAAAAGGGGCTAGGCCTCTGATTTCCAAATTAGAGACAATGGGTGGAGGTTTTGATTACTTAAAAAGAACGCAAATTTTATGCCCCGTCGTGGGTGTGTTACAAATTGGTATTAGAGCATGGTTACAACACTTGGCCTTCTTGGAATCATGCACGAGTCACATAAAAAGGTATTGTTATCTGTGTTTACTCCTTGAGGAGAAGGAATGCAGATTGAACCTGTGATTTTGGGAATTCTTGTTGAATTTCAGCTGAAGAATTTATTTAACCCTTTGTCAAAGTGATAAATACTCTTACTGGAGTAGGGATATGTTAATTAACATTAATAATAAGACATGAATGTGGATATCTAAAGGTGGCAGGGCTCTGTCAAGGGTAGTTGGAGACAGAAGGACAGATGACCTGGTGTTCGTAACACTGCCTCTAAGCATGGGCAGTTGGAACATCGGGCACCAATGATGGATGATTATATAATGGTTAATACCTTTGTGGGATTAAAGGAACCTGATAGGATCAGGTAGGATCCTTGGCAATATAATTACTACTTTATATTAAACTCAAAGTATATAACTACTCATGACCAGAGGAAATGTGAGATGGGTAAAGTCCTATAGAAGTTGAGGCAAGAAGGTTTTCTTGCCAACTGTTATAGTATAAAAGGGAAGGTGACCCTAGTTGGTTATTGCTATAAAGAGAAGGCAACATGAGTATGAGTTATAATTGTGAGATTATTCATGTAAGAGACTGTAATATCTAACTAAAGAACACTAATGATAAAACTAAGCTAGTATGATGAATACTTAGTTGTGTGTGTATGCTTGAGTGTGTGCATTTAATGCATTGTGAAGCTTCTTGATATGAAGCCTGATATTAATACCAGTTAGGTATGAATGATATTAAATGTGCAAGTGATGCACATGTATGATGTAAGAGTATAAGTACACTAAAGGCCCAATATGGTTGCCCTGATGAGTGAAATGTGAGGCAAGCATAACACTTGCCAAGATTAAATGAATACCATGGATGCATGGTTGACTCCATTCTAAAGAGTCATGAAAGTTCTGTTTTGAATGATAACATAAGGGGAATGTGCTCCATCTCCCCAGGAAAATCCATTAGAAATAAATGAAAGAGTAAATGAACAAAGATGCTCTGTTGTCATAATAAGAGGCAAATGATTATTCCTTTGAGTATCACATGAGAATGATTATAAACAATCATGATTTGACTGATTTTGAAGTAGATATGTATGTATGCTATGAAATATACCTATGGTAGCTAAACACAGGCTTATGATTATGAATATAGCTAAGTACATCATGGATGTAAGTTAACAAAAACTATAATATGTGTGGATACATAATTTGGATGCATGTCAGAAATGCATGTCTATGTTTCTTAAATAATTCTTAGAAACGAGCTGAAGCTAATTCAAGGTTGAGGCCATCACAGATAGTGATGGAAATGCAATGAGGAAGTTGCATGCTGAAGGAGTTCCCTATGAAGAAACTATGTAAGGAATTTGTCAGAAGGACAGAGTCACAACCCTAATGATTGCTGAAGGTTAGGAAATGGGCTGCAAAGCTTGCCTATATAAGAATCTTGTATTACATTTTTAAAACAAAATGTGTAGGTGGAAGACTAAAAAATGAATGTTAACCACTCAGAGAACCGAATGATAATGTGTAGGATGCATAGGTTCATGACCCACTATGAACACATTTTTTTCTATTAAAGCATGTTGTTGTATCTAAAAAGTTTAGAGTGAGGCCTAACCAAGGTTGCTCAAGGAAAAGATTAGCGAGATCCTAACCTGGAATAAATTGCAAAAGCCAAGAACAAGTATGAAAAAATTGGGTGAGAATCCCTTCTCAAATATTTTTATTGTCTCATGTTATGCACGAAATTTTGAAAGGGCAGTTGTATGCCATGGATACCCAAGAAGGGTATGATTTGGGAAGGAGAACCCGAATGATGGAGATGCGAATCTCTGGTAGTGAAGAATGATTGTATGATGCAAGAGCATCTGAACCAAATAATATATGTTGACTCAAAAGGTAAAAAACCTTTACTAAGATATCGTATAAATCCATTCGATCAACTATAGATCGAGATCATGAGGATCGCGAGAGAAAACCCTGATCGAATCAGGTTAATCAAGAACCTGAAAGCGAAAGTGAACATGAGTCATTCATTGGAAGGAAACTGATCTCAGTGGTCAGATCGATTTCAAGATCCATTGGAGTTAATGGATCAAACACCAGTCGTTCGATAATATCAATGACCCGTATTCGTTGCGGAGATAGAATGGGAACACGGGTTAACGGTGAAGTCGATGCCCGTAATTTAAATTCAATATATATATTTTTTTAGTTTGGGGTCTGAATGTAGATTGAACGACTCATATTGATTATGGAGTGCGAAGGCAGAATTAACGGGCACAGTAGTTCACGGCCTGCAATCAACCAACACCATTGATCTCGTCGGGGTGGATGATCAAGGACCATGATTAAAAGAGTTGTGTGAGCACCTTTCGGATTGTGGATATTGAACTCCCCGATAAAGAGAGAACACATTGGGGTTTCTACAAACACTGTGAATCGTTGATCTATGAATGATCTGTGGGTGGACTTGCAAGGAACCCATGCATTAATACCACGTAAAATTGTACCGTGATTGGGTTCTGTGGTTGAATTTTGAAAAATCGAGGCTCTTCTCTTAGTCTAAATTCTTGGTCAAATAATTCTATGTCGAGATTGTTATGTTTGGAATCGTGTGGATAGAATTGATCTAGGGATAAGATCAACGACCCATAATCGTTGCAGATATCATAAGGATGATTAAATCACGAGATATTTGAGGTTCCGCAATCCCTTGCAATCGTTGGATCTGGGGGAAGATGGTTCTTCACCATTGAATTGCAGAAACATGATTAAGTTAGGATCATAACTCCTGGACACGAGAGATGAAAGGATAGTGCCTGCAAAGAATAAAGTTGAGGTTACAACTCTTGGTCACACGAAGAGAAAATGAAGTTCCTCCGGGCCAGTCAAGGAAGATAGAGTTTAACACTCTACGATTAGACAGTGGTCGTGGGGACTGGTTCTATGGGAGTCAAGGTACTCATAGTTACCACGTTGCATGGAATGCATTGAGGGAATACATGTTTACATAAGAGGGAAGGTGATAGATTTCCCATTAAGGAAGGAGGACCTTCCAATGTTTTACTCACATTATGTGAGCGTTGAAGGAAAACAAATTTGGGTGGCCATGAGCATTGGAACCCTGGTTATTAATTAAGAAAGAATGCTTAAAGGAATTCATGTGAAACTTTTTAGTTCGATGTGTACTGATTTGGGGTTGTGATCGGCCTATAGCAAGAAGCATGGTCCTGCTCTAAGAGTGAATGAAAATGAATAAGCCATGTGGTGCAGAGGTTGGTTAAATTCCAACACACCATGGCCAAGAACCTGTCATAAAGTGTGACAAACTTGAAATCAATGCAAGAGTGCATCAGGTATGAATGTGGCCATGAATATTGGCACATTTGTTAAATCCTTTGAAATGTTGAATTACGTTTTGAAAGGTTTGGTATGTTGAAATGAGGAATAAGAAAGGAATGGGATTACCTTTTCATGTTTATATAGATGTGATGAACTGTTAGTATGCATGGTTTTAAATATAGATATATATACATGGATGCATGAGAGACTAACACTTTGTTTGGCCAAGGAATCTTGAAATTGCAGGAGGAAAAGGGTCTTGGATATGGAAGTGTTGTAAGCCCATAAGGAAGACCAATTGCCTGTTGAGACAAACTGCAAGGAATGGTATTTCCTTTTTGAGAAAGTTAATTTGATTGTTAGTATGCACAATTCTGAAATTGTTTGTGAGCCACTGCAAATATGCGAAGAAAATACAATTTTCATGAGATCTAAAAAATTGTTTAGTTGAGGAATGAATTGCAGGAAGAAAGAGCCTTGGATATGGCAGTATTGTAAGCCCATAAGGAGGACCAATTGCCTAATGAGCTAAATTTCTATGGGGAGGAGGTCCCATGCTTGTGAATATGTTCCCTGTGTGGAACAAATATGAAAAAACAAAATGTGGAATTGGAAATATGTAGGTGATAGATTTGCAATAAAATTTTGACATTCAGAATTTATGATGATGTCTCATGAATTTATGTATACTTGGGATATAGGTGAGAAGAAAAGGTATGTCTAGGGGGGACAAATGAAGTCTTTCAAGTTGAAAAGACAGAAAGAGGCCACTGTTGAGACATGATAACCCTGTGGTAAGACATGATCTCCTAGAATATGTTGTATTGAGGTAACACAAGATGGAGGGACGCCTCAACAGAGCAAGTCTGAGGGATGCATTGACTGTAAGGCTCGATGAAGTCTTTTGGAATCTTCCTGTGCGAGAAATCCTTGGCAAGGAAAGATGGTTCACCCAAGGAACTGTATCGCAGAGAAGGGAATGCCTAAGCCTGGGCCTGGAGGGTGAGTGACTGCAAGGAAGAGGAGACTCTGATAGTTCTTGTAAACTATTGATTGGGATCATGCACACAATGGGCGTGTCAAGGAAAAAAAGTGAGCATGGATAACCTGATAGGCATGTCTGAAAGTGAGCCTAGATAGAAAGTCAACCATGTGGAAAAAAAAAAAAAAAAAAAAGTGAGCCTAGATAGAAAGTCAACCATGTGGATGCAAACCCATGAATTGCACAGATAATTATTGTGCTAGATTATGAAGTTTTTCCTCTTGAATTTTGAACAACCGTAAGATGTTTTTGAAAAATTTGTGATTAATGTGCTTGTTGTCCAAGAATTTATTGAAGGAAGGTGACTAAGGCCAAAGGTATGGAAAGGACCTGACCAAGAAAGAGGATCGCTATTTCTGAAACAATTGAATGAGAAAGGCATGCCAAGTGTTTCTGAGAAGGAACATCGAGGATGGTGTTCCTTTAAGGGGGAGGGAATTGTAACATCCTTGTTTCCCCCAACTTGTAATTAATCATAAAATAGGATTACCATGCTAAGTCATGTGGACCATGTAAATGTATTATTTTTAAATTTCCCATAACTGACTATTGGGGGTGAAGACTTGAAGTACAAGCCATGATATCTCTAGAGGAAAGAATCAGTTAATGAAGAAAGGACTAGTGGTTGAATTATCAACCAACCCCATAAATGGAAGCATGGTATAGCTGTAGAATGTCAGCTCGAAGTACCACTAGGTATGGCATACCAAGATGACTCAAGTTCCCTTCTTACAGAAGGAAAGGTAATATACATAGACACAGACAACAATGGAAGAGATACCAGAGAAAGAGCAAGCTCGAAAGGAGGTGTTCGAACCAAAAGGAAGTGCAGAGAACATAACCTGAAGGACCCAAATGCGAGGTTGATGCTGAGGAAGCACCTGATAAACCTCACAGGGTTGTTGTGACAAAGAGAGTTTCTCTGAGAGATGGTGTAAATTCACAAGTGATATCATGGCTTGGCACGGGGGTGGCCAGAGTTCTAACAATGAATGCCTCTGAGCCTATGGTTGGGTGGAAATGCCCACACCCACAGTCAGTTAGTTGGCTACAACCTGTAATAGATAAGTATTTCCATACCTTGTGTAATCAAGTTGTAAGTATGTAATAAAGATGGATATCCTTTGAATGACTCAGGGATTTGCATGTTTGCTTAATGATTATAATGTATCTCTTTATTCTTGTTTAAATTGTGTATTTAAGTAATTATGTAATTGTTTGATTTGTATACGTAAATTCTCGAGCCCTGTGGTGGCTTAAGTTAAAATAAGTGGAATTTTAGTTTGTCGACCTTAGCCATGGTTTTCAAGGGTGCATGTTGACACCCTCAGTTTCCCTGATTCTTCAGGAGGATGGAGTCTATTAAGCTCATGAGAGATAGTGTAGATATGCATGAAATATCTATGAGGCAGGTAGAGGTCGAGAACCTCTTAAGTTGTAGACTTGATGAAGGAGCACAAGGGGTGTGTCGAAGACCCTTATAAGTGTTAATTTTAGGAGAAAGAGTGAAAAACTCTTAAGTCCTTCATAACTGATGAAACTCATGAGGGATAGCAAGATTCAAGTATCGAAAGGGAATATCCTTTTGTTTGGAAGATGAATGGACTAGATCCGTTCGGGAGGATCCAAGGTCTATCACGACCATTAGATTGAAAAAGGAGAGCAAGCATTAACGCCTCGACTCCTTTAGTCTTCGTGAGTTCGGATTTCACGCATTTGAGAGAATTACGTGTTGGAGCGGCCAAAACCTCTGAAGGTCGAGGTCACAAAGTAATTTGGACCATGGATCTCTGGATCCTTCGGGATCCTTCTTGACCGTCTGATCTATGAGTTTGGAGTTCATGCATTTGGGAGAATAGTGGCTCAGTAATGCCAAAAATCCCAAAGAATAAAGTAGCAAAGTAATGTGGACTATGGATCTAGAGATCCTTTAGGACCTCTCTCGACTGTTTGATCGAGGGAATGCGAGTATCACATCGAGGGTATGTGGGATCCACGTGTCGGGTGGAGATAAGGCCATGCATGGAACAATAGTGAGACCCTGAGGGAGGTTATGAACCTTCGATCTGGGGATCTACATGGAATAACCAGGACCGTCAAATTTAGGCCATGGTCAACCTGAAGCTGACCGAGTTTGGGAGAAAAGAGGATCTTGTATCATGAAACTCCCGAAGAGACGAAGAATTAAAGTAGATCTGAGTTGTCCAAGCCAAAGAGATAGGTGTCTTCATATCCTACACTCCGGAGAGAAGTCACTCCAGGAGGAATGAAGTATGAAGGCACAAGGATTTATGAAGGCTGGAGGCTTGAAGTCACTGAGGGTCATTGATATTGAGGGAGAGTAGGGACCATTGATCCCTTCGTGCCAGTTCGGAACTTCACCACTTCTGAGTTCAGAGGAATTGGTGTGTGATGAATCAAAACTCCTGAAGCCCGAAGTTCCAAAGTGCCAGAATAGGCGCATGTGGCCTTGGGATTCAGTTATAGCTTGTGGTCATATGCGATGTTCGTCAAAGAAAAAGGGGCTAGGCCCCTGATTTCCAAATTAGAGACCATGGGTGGACGTTTTGATTACTTAAAGAGAATGCAAATTTTATGCCCCGTCATGGGTGTGTTACAGAAACACATCAAAAGAAAGTATCACTATATCAGATACATAGTGCAGAGGAAGACAATATGTGTGCAATATCTTCCTACCCATCAACGTATTGTAGATATCTTCACAAAACCACTTGCCAAGACAAAGTTCGAGTATTTCCATGAGAGACTTGGCCTAGTGGAGAATGCCTCCCTAGTTGAGAGGGAGCGTTGATGATTACAGTTGCGTGAGACATCCTCCAAGACACAGACCTGAGAGAGAGCCCCTGAGATGTGTGTGTGTTTCCTATCTGAGACATAGATGGAATGTAGAGATGGCCTCCTCCTTATAAAGAGTTGAGAATAACTCCACATGATTCTCCTGTGTAACACAGTGAGAAAGGAGATATGTTTAGGTGGGTGTGTCTGTGGCTAAGAACACGGTGAACGTGTGAATTCCCATGATCTGGGTGCATCGTTATGAGACAGAGATAAGGAAAATGCATTAGCCTCCTTTGATCAAAGATTTTAGATGATGAACTCCATATGAATCTTCTGTGTAATGCATTGGGAAGAAGATCTATTGAGTTGGATGTGCATGTGGACGAGCACATGTGAACGTGATCCTAGTGGTTGAGCACTAGTGAGTGTGGTTCTCACGTGAGACGTAGTGAGATAGAGATATGGGCATCCCTATGGATGTGCCCCTAGTGGATGAGCACTAGTGGGTGTATGCGATCCCTTGCTATATTTTTCAAGAGCCAAAGCTACCTGTAACCCCAATTTTAATGTAAAGGGCACAGGTTGACCCCTCCTTAATGTAATTGATAATTAATCTCGTTATTATTAATTATATTATGAGTTAGGGAGGTTGGCCCTATTGTTCCAATAGACACTTATGTTGACAGGTCAAGTCTAATATAAGTAAATGTAAATTCCCCATTGAGGAATCATATCTTTTGCGTGAGTTTGGAAATTTCAGCAAGTACATATTCTTGGGAAAAGTGTGCATATCCCTTGGGCGTTAGTCTTCTAGGGTTTGAAAGAACCCTCTTGTGTGCTAGGTTTTCTTGGTGGTGAAGGTCTTTCTCTTGAAGAATATAACAAAGGATTAGATGGGTTTTCTTCCCTTGGTTAGAAGGGTTTCCCAGGATACGTCTTGTGTACTTGTGCATGATGTTTCTTCTTGTGATCTTGGTTGCTACAACAAAATTGTTTATGGTTTAAGTTAAATGCTAAATGGAATGAAATTCATGCTTAAACATTGCATATTGAAAAATCAATAAAATTATGATAGAGGTATTCAATGTTGTCCTTATAACTTAGGAGATGTAATTCCCTATTTAAATCCTTTAATAAGAGGTCAATTTACTTTTTTCAAAGAGAAATTGCCTTCAATTATTAGAATTATCTTAAATGTCACTCCTTTGCATAGAAAAATTTAGATTTAGGGTTAAATGCCTATGATATGAGTCAGGCTCATGGAAATTTAAAAAGTTAAAGAGTTACTATTTGGTTGGAAATGGGGATATGAGATATCACATAATCTACAACACTATTACCTAGCCCATGAATACAAGTCATCTGGTTGGATTTTAGCGACTTCATTACTCCATTGAAAATAATTAGGTATTGAGGGTTGTAGATATTGACCAACACAGTACCAAGAAAATTCTCAATTATGTCTTCAAAGATTCTTTTGTAGCCATTAGCTAAAACAAGGTCCTCATCTATCTATAAAGGATTATGGTTGGAATCATTGCTAAAAAGAGTAGCTTGGTTAGTTGCAATCCTAATGTTAAAGTCTCTTAGAGGGAGGATACTACCTTCATTTTTCAAACTATAAATGTCTTTCTCTAAATTATTATAGGGACAATTTATATCTAGATTGTTTTTCTTATAAAAAGTAGAATTAGTGGGTGAAAAATAACAAATTTCCATATACATGTTCTTAGCATTGATGTCTCAAATTTCTATCGAAATGTACTGATTGAGAGGGTCGATCTTATGAAGTTGAATGAGAGGAGAAATGATCTTTATAATATAAAAAACTATGCCTCCTATCCCTCTCTAGTAGAACTTTTTTTTCCATTTCGACCACAAGACAAATCATTATATGTTAGGGACCTTGGAATCTTCATGCTCCCAAGTTTCAACTAGAAAAATAATATCAATATCACTCAGGATACAACTTCTCATAGGACCTTTGTACCATGGAAAGCCAAGATAGTTCCAAAAAAGGATCCAGAGTGTCCCAAATTCCTATTTATTATTATTATTCTAGTCTCTATACCTAACAATATATTCCAGATTTCTAATTATTCCCTATTTTCCTTGTTTCTTGGTCTCTTTTACCTTTTGAATGTCCTTCCTTAATTCAACTTGGTCTTTGGGAATGAGGTCTTCATTTATGAATATTCCTGACCCTTTTAAGCTCAGATGTTTGCTAAGTATGCTATATTTATGGTCACTACAACTTACATTGACACAAATCAACCTATCTTTATGATAAATTATTTTCCCTAGCCTCTTCGCTTCTATGAGGTAATTTGTTTCAATTTGTGATTTTCTTTTCAATTGTTCTTTTACTATTGATAGCGTATCCTCCTCTTGTTTTTCTTTTATACCAAAAATTATGAGGTTCAAGGCTATTTTATTACACTCATGGTTCAGTTCAATTAGCTTATTCATTTACTCTTTGATGGGTTTGATATCCAATGTTTTTTCTAGACTACTGAGGGTCAAATTGTTGGCTAATTTTTCTTCTAGCTCTTTAATCCTATCTCTCAAGTTGCGATTTTCTTCAACCTCTCCTTCTTGGGTTGAATTGTTTTGTTTTTCCATTTCTTGAATTCTATCCTCCATTGTCTGTAATTGACTCTTGAACCCTACCAAACTATCCCATATAGTTCGAATCATATCTTTGAAGGGTGTAATATTTTTATCAAGCATTTCCTCTATCTTTATTTGTATTTTGGCATCTCTTTCTTCTTTCCTTTTTTATGATGATTCCATATATTCATACAGGCTCTCTACAGGGAGTTTGTGGGACCTCCCCCTGAGAGGATGAGTTTTTGGAATATGTGGTGTAGTAGTCATATTGAAAATAAGAGAAAATAAGAAACAATTGTTATTTTCGATTACCTTTAAAAATATCTATTTATGAACACCTCCCCGGGTGCTCAATATTCATTTGATTAATTGTAATGCACTAAATAAACTCTTAATTCTCTAGTATAAAATAAGTGTAGATCCATATTAAATATTTAATATGGATCTATCATGCACCGAGAGGCATCAAATTCATCTAGATGCAAATTTGTTTAGAGTAAGAAACATGAAGAAATGTTTGCAACTTGAAATATTTGATGTTGCTCATCACATGATAGATCAAAAGTTAAGATGGCTATACCCTTGTTATTAATATATATATTCCACATGTAAACTCCATGTTGAGCACAGAAGGAATTTCATATCTCTTAATTACAACATGAGTGGGCCTAATGGTTAATAACTTGTGTTACCTCCTTGTAGTTCAAAGGTTTAAATCTAGTGGGGGGTAGGGGATAAGGTATGTATACCTCTTGGTCCCTCACAATTTATGTTGGATTACTGAGAGGGGGGGTGAATCAGTTATAAATATTTTTAATCCTTTTAACCACAAGATGAAAGTGTTATTTATCTTTATGATCAATATATCATTAACATCCAATAAGTGCAGAGTAAATAAACCATGAACAAATGAACAATCATACACATACATAATACACCAGTATTTTTTACGTGGAAACCCAATGTGAGAGAAAACCACATAATGTTTTATCTTGTTTTTCTTCAATACTTACTTTCATTGGAAGCACCAACTTCCTTTGTTTTCCAGCTGCAACTGGAAGGAGATTCTGACCCCCTATTTCTAGGCTACAACCTGAAGGAAGCTCCAACTCCCCAATTATGTGGCTACAACTAGAAGGAGGATACAACCACCTATTTTCTTCGGCTACAACTAGAAGGTGGCTACAACCACCTATCCTTTTCCCATCCAACCTCCCTGAAATATAAGTGCCAAATGTAGAAACTGAATATGTCACCATGAAAACATATTCTATCAAATATGTCATTGAAAAACCTTTCATTGTATAGTCATCAACCAATCTGATCTAATAACATATACCTCAAACACTATACCACAAGTTTGTACCTCAAACCATGTGCTAAAACCTCACTGTTATACAACCTCTATATGTACCAATAACTTCAGCAACATACCTCCAAAAAATCCCTCAGACATGAGCCAATACTAATCTTCAGTAGATGTACCTCACATCAACTCCACAACAATCCCTAAACTTCCAAGAGGGCATCCAACAGATTTACAAGGAAAACCCTCAACCAAATTCATATATTCAACACTACACATATGAAAACCATATCTTTTTATTCTTGTAGCATTATGTTGTCGCAGTTTTCCTACCACGATTCTACTGTCACGAATTTGCTACCCTGATTTTTCTGCCCTGATTTTTCTGCCATACTTTTTCTGTCATGATTTTTCTTCTGTGATTTTTCATCCTCACCTTTTCTTCTGCACTCTTCCTCCAACAATTTTCCTGCCATGATTTTTCTGCTGCACTTTTTCTACCGCACCACTTTTTCTGCCATACCTTTTCTCTATCAATAATACATTCCCAAATAACATTTCACAAAATAGATATTCAATGATATTCAATAGGTGCTAATGGGAGATCCTTTCTCTCTTATTGATACTTCCATGTAGCTTCCTCAAGGGGTTATCGTCTAACAAATTCAACCCATTTTCCTTCTTTTAGGGATAACCTACTTCTAACCACTTCTCCACTTCTAACTCACTTTGCTACAAACAGTAAATTCTCCACTTCTAGTTGCAACTAAATTATTTTTAATTATTTTCTTATTACAACAACTTAACCCATGACTAACTCCCAATTTCACCCACATTACTAGTCAACTTCTTCTAGGAGCTTACAGAATTAATTTGACTTCTTTGACCTTCTAGATAACTCATTAGGGTTCTCCACTTCACCAAGACATAACTCTCTAACCGTGAGGAGTTATGTGACATTCCACATATCACCGGAAACGGAATGACATGTACTATCCATCTAGAATAGTCTTACCTACAAATATATTAAATTGCATACCATTATACAACAATCAAATTGAAGTTCCTTAATCATAATGTTGGGGCTACCAAAATTTAATACCTGACTTGCTTCAAGGGTTGACATCAATGAAAACCAACCCAATTAATCAACAATTTAGTGTCTAGCTTGTTCTTGACCTTAAAAATACATTATTATTATTATTATTATTATTTATTATAAAGTTGACATAATATTATTTTACTTAAGGTGGATGTTAGAATATTTTTTAAATGTCACATGTCAATATATATATATATATAGACGATATTGAAATTGGGAACATATAAATATTTTATTTATTTCCCACACTGATTTTTTTTTTTCCTATTAATATTTTTTAAATGCCATAGGAGGACTCCATAATATTAAGCATATAAGGAATTACACAACTCCCTCAT
>SNQJ01S0000786.1:299272-326652 GCA_010110895.2 Picea sitchensis | reverse complement strand
ATTTTGAAATATTTTATTTATTGATGATATTTAAAAAAAATGTTATTAATATTTTATTTAAATGTTGCATGTCAACTCCATGTTGAGAACGAAAGGAATTTCACATCTCCCTACCAAGTTTTTAGTATATAAAATGATAAACTAAGTTTTGGATCTACATATACCAAAAAAGGTTTTTAACCCAAACTATAAAAACAAGATCTTGAAAAAAAGAGATCTGGTATCAATACTCATTACATTAAGCATGGAACCTAATTTTTTATCTGTAGTGAGCACTTACAAAATGAAAACTAGAAAAAATACTACTTTTGTTTCTCTCCATCTTACTTTCTAAAATTGATAAAAAAAAACTTTCTACATGATATTACATCTAAACACTATTGAATATACCATAATATTATAAAAAATTAAAGAAATTATTTTAATATAAAGAATTAGTCCAACCTAAAAAAACTCTTAAAAATTTAACATTTAAACTTTATTTTATATTAAAAAATATTCATTGCCAAAAATTAAAGAAATTATTTTCATACAAAAATTTCATCAACTTAAAAAAATCCTAAAATTTAGCATTTTAACTATATTTTAAATTAAAAAATATTCATTTCCAAAAATTAAAGAAATTATTCTAATACAAATAATTCATCCAACCTAAAAAGAACTCCTGAAATTTAGTAATTTAACTAATTTAACCTTATATTCATCAATTTTTTCAAACACAACCAGTGGTAATGGAAAAAATTTGTCCCATTTACTTGAAAATAAGAGAATATGATTCCAAATTTCTCTTTTCCCCTTTAAAATAAGAGAAAATGATTCATCATGTGATACATTGTTTCACTACGATCTATTATTTTTTTATTTATATAAAAAATAGTAATAAGGTTTTGATATTACCCTTTTGGCTACAATTCACACATAAAAAATACCCAACGAAGAATCCATCACAATTCTACCTTAATCCATATCGAGGACCATCGTCTCTCTAGTTTTGAGTTCGAAAATGTCTTGATCTCCATGAAATGAGATATTTTATTTCCAATCAATTACAATTTTTCTTCGCACCAGAACACTAGTGGGAGTCCTGGAAAAATAGTTGAGACTTTCCGGATTAAGGTAGGCTCCCCAATGGGATAAAACTCCACCTCTGATTTTTTTAGAATCAAACAAGACCCACATCTGATATTTTTCCAATAGTGTTTCTGCATACAAGTCAGAATGCATGAATAAGCATAATGATTCCCTAGTTATGACATGAAAAACTGGCATGTATCCCAAGAATGGATTCCAATTGAGCTTTAACAATTTTGAGTGAATTAGGCCAAACAATTTTCCTGCATAACTGACCTACGATATATTTCCCTAAAACATTGGGGATTTCCTCTATCCAAACATCTATGCCTATCACCATTTTCACCATGTCTTTGCAAACTTTGATACACTTAATTCTCCTCTTCTTTGGTTCTTCTTGAGACACACCTCCTAGTTAGGGTTTTTCGTATATCCCTCCAAAGAAAATGGTGCCTTGTCCTTCTGAGTTCCTAGAAAATTGTCGTTACGGATTGGATCAAAGAGCTTTACTGCCAAATCTATCTTAGGATTTGGTTCTTTGTTGGAATAAAAAAATTTCACCTCAGTTTTCCAAGGAGAGTTAATCTGATTGAAAGAAGATAAACCTATCTCTGCCTTGGATAAGCTAGCTATCTCTTGAGACTTAGAACAATAACTTTTAGAATCATATTCTTCGTATGATAAGAATATTTTTATGTTACTTCGAATTTCTCCACATTCTAGCTTGTCCTCCTCCATTATGATTACCTTATTTTGGACAAATTCATAAAAATAGATCTTGAATGGATCATATTTGGTTGGTTCACATATTCTTAAATATTTGTATCAATATCAATCAGGGTTTACAAAACCTTATGTTCCTATATAAGGATGATTTTAGATAGACTCAAGATTTTAATTATTGGAATAAAACCTTTCGGTATTTGGTGTCACAAAAAATATCACATCTTAAGGGTTCTTGTACCTACACTTTTGGAGAATATGAATAGGATTTTGAAGAGATATACAACATTCTTTCCATATATAGATGCCTAGATAGAGTTAACATGACATTGGTACAATTTTTGAAGGGTTAGAATAAGAAGAATACAAATACTTGTTATTATAGTTTTATCTAGATTCAACACTCTTATAATAGGGTAATCCATACTTCTATCGATAAGTCCACTTTTGAAATTTTATTTGAATATTTTCCATCTTCACCAAATTGGATGTTGCTTATGGAAAACAAAGAGGAGTGAGGGAAGACATCATAGGAGAATAATTGAAAGAAGATATTTAAAAAAAAATAATATGAACATCCATTTTCAAGTAGAAGAGATGTTAAAGTCGTTAGAAAAAAGGTACAGGGCCTCACATGAATATCACAAAAAAATATTCATTCAAATTGGGAGACATATTTTGGTTATAGTTGAACAAGGAAAGATTACAAAGTGCTAATAAGAATATAAAGTTTATACCATATGGCCTTTTTGAGGTATTGAAGAAGGTGGGTGATAACACCTACATAATTAATCTACCACCATACATGGACATTTGCTCAATAGTGAATGTGGAAAACATGAAAATCTATGAGCCTTCCATGTTGTACTGGAAAATTTACAAGAAAGTCCTACCTACAATAGAGGACTTAGCACCAAAATATCAGGTAGAGTTGGTAGATGATATGGTTTTGTAAAAGAATTATACACAATTTTCAAAATAATTCTATAACTACAAGCTAGGGCTAGCGTGACCTTTGGAAAATCTGGTTGAAAGGAAAACTTCTAGGCAAGGAAAATTGCTACTCTAGGGAGAAGGTAGACGAAACATTTCCTCAACTCATTCAATAAAATATTTTGGTGACCAAAATCCTCCAAAAATGAGGAGGCATGATCTAGATTGGATCATTATATAATTTTTCATTTATCTTGGTAATTTCAGGGAGGAAAATTTGAAGGAATTAGCTTGCAGGGCCCATTTTAGCAGTAGGTCATAGTTTAGAGATTTGGGGTCTGGAACCTTACATATCCATTTTGGGGTATCAAATGACATTTTTGGGGTCAAAAATTTGTGATAATATCCCATACCCATTTATTATATTATACACATCGATACTTTTCCAATGGTACAAAAAGCACCTAAATCAGAGCTCGTATGTGGAAGTTATGTCTCTTGCAAGTTGAACTACCTTGTTGAGAACCATGGTACAATTTGATTCCACGTTAGCCCCTGGTATGCATATGTGTGGGGTTAGTCTCATGTGGTATTTAAAAAATATTCTTGAAGGTGCAAAACCTTATCACTAATTGAGGGTTTAAGATGCAAAATCCCTAACCCTAGATGGCTATCAATCTATGTTAAATACAAGGTTGCTAGGAGGAGAAAGGGTTCCATTCTTTTGTATTGTTCTTATTCCATAGTTGAGTAGAGGATATAAGAATGGGATTTGAGAGTTATGGAACAAATATAGGAAGAATATTCTATAGTATCCATTCAATCCACATAGTCATAAGGAAAACCATATTGAGTTCCCCTATATTTTTAATTTCATTTTCATAACTAAGGAAATGAGAGAAGGTAATAAGCCTCGCCTTATAAATGGGTTTTATATTGTATCAATTTTCCCAGGATACATGTTGTGTTAAATTGTGTGGATGGTCTGTATATTTACCTATTCTTTCATTTTCATATTTCATTTATTTCATAAAATTCCAAAACTAGCATAGTAATAATTAATCTAGGATCTAGGGAAATAAGTTTCTTAATATAATATCTCTAGAATATTATAATGTCTATCATGATGAACCTTTCTAGTGGAATATCCACATTAATTAATATATGAATCATGAGCCTTCGTAGCCCAGTGGGTTTTCTCGAGTTGTTGATAGTTTTAACATACATGCAGGAGGTCATGGGGTCATGTCCCTGAGATGACTACCTCTATAGATAATATTGAGGCTCACTCGATGTCCCCACTGGGTTAGGTTACCAAAACTTCAACCAAACAGTTTACCTCTCGTACCATCCTCGAAATCATTGGAAGTACCTAGAGGGTTTCCCAAGATGTGTATTCCATTGGAAAAAAAAGAAGCATGGGTGTAATGTCCCATTCCAATTTATTGTGGCAGAGGATGACTCAATAGCATATATGACTCCCATAGGATATAGTCAACAAGAAAAAAAGGGAGTCAAGGAGGTTTATTTGGTGTCACTAGGTAAAAATATGGACAAAACCTAAAAGTGGCATTAAATAAAATAAAATATTATATTTAATTGGAATTGGAGGGAAAAATAAAGTGAAGATTTGATTTGGTCAAAATGGGGGAAAGATATAGAAGGTACAAAGGAAGGTTAAATAGAGGAGAAACCATTCCCCTTAGCATTATGTTTTGATATCTTATTGAGTTCTCTTGTAGCCATCATCTTTTTTGGGGTTTTGGGAAAGACCATTCCATTGCAGGTTTAGTTTTGGTGGTGAAATATCCACCCTAACTAGAAAAAAAGTTGGATTCATATGCAGTCCTCATTTGTGTTCATTGTGGTTCATGATTTTAACCAAGAGAGAGATAGAGGCCTATCCGTTCACATAGGGAGTTTTCATCCCTTTCGATAGGATATCCTTCATGATATCCCCTGACACTCATACGGTTTCATGAAACCATAATAGGAGGAATCCCCATGGGTTGGGACCAGGTTCTCCCATGAGGCCCCACTAGAGGCCTCACCATCATCATGTGAGGTCCTGTTGGCACAGGACTGCAGGAACGAAGACATAAAACAAAAGTAGGGGTAAGAAAGAGTAGTCTGAGAGTGTGCAGGTGAGGGCTAATAGATAGAGAAGGATTCCTCACTGATTGAGGAAATTTGTCATCATCATTCAGTTTCTTATTGTGTCTTTGTTATTAGTTTCTACAGCTAGAATGTAGCCAATAGCTTTGTGTGTAAGAGGGTTTGGAAATTGTTGTTACAACCAGTATATTTATTTTACTATGTGGGTTGATTTTTTCATCGATAATAAAGATTCCATGGTTAAATTCTCTATTTTATGTGTAATGGATGTATGAGATATGGTTAACTTGATAACATATGCACTTCCATTAGTACTAATATAAAGTTTTTGAAAAATTTACACAAAGAGGAATAATAAATTGGGTAGTAGACATATATTCCCCATATAACCTTGTTGGGGACATCACAGTGGTATCAAAGATGGTGATTCTATCATCTTGTGATTACATTGATGCCTGGAATCAAAGGGCGTGGAGGATATACCTCTCGAGAGTCATTAGAAAAATAAATCACACAGATTTAGAGCCAGAAGGAGGCATGGGGGACCATGGTGAAGAGATAATCTCATATCTATTAGAAACCATAGACAATGAACAATGAAAAATGGCCACTCAACAACAATAATTGACACGATTTATGACACAGTTCCTTACTAACACTCAAGAAAATAAAAACCCTGGAGGCTCCAATGGGACCCAGTTAGAGGGAAACCATATAGGAATTGGAGCTTATGCATAAGGAAATAATAATCATACCTCGACCAAGATCAAGAACATGAAGGTGCCTATGCCCCTATTACCAACATTTTTGGTAGGGAAACATATAGGAGAACCAGAGCAACCAGATCATAGTTCAATATTAACACCTTGTACATGGAGTACGAGATGATATATGCAAATATCCGTGAGAATGTTTCCTATAGAGAATTCTACGACCTCAAAAAACTTTGATATCATGCACAGAGCCCAAAAAACTTTGATCTCATGCGCAAGGAGGGAAGGATGGCCATTCCACCCTTCGATGGGTCTACAAAGAGAACGACTAGGGGTTGGGCACATAAGTTGGACACTTACCTCCATCTTAAACCAATGACTGAGGAAAAATCAATTAAGTATGACACCCTTCATTTGGAAGGATAATCACATGAATGGTTGTATCATGGGCTTATGACACTAGGGCATGCCAACATCACTTCATATGTGGACTTCACTCAAAATTTGATAGACAAATTTGACCAAAAGGACCCTGAGAAACACTTTAGGGAGTTGGAATAGTTGAGGCAGACAGGTACACCAGAAGAATACATTACAAATTTTCAGAGGATGGCCATTATAGTGACATATATCTCTCAACATAGGTTGTTGATTCTATTCACAAAGGGTCTAGTTGAACCTAATGAGAGGATGGGTGAAGGCCTTTAGGCCAACCACATTGGAGGAGGCATGAGATCCCAAGAAATGAAGGACATGGTCAACAAGAAGGTACCAAAAAAATCCTTCATCCCTTAAGGAGGTAAGGAGACAAATCTCAAATAGAATTCATGGCCAGGGAAGGATAGGACAGATGGGGAGACTCGGAGAGAACTAAGAAGGAAGAAGCTTTGATTTAGTTTAAAAGATCCATGGGAATCAGGTCATAGATGTATGGGAAACGGTAAATTCCATTACATTTAGGTAGTTTCGATGAGGAGGATGATGGTTATGAAGAAGGTACTAGACAAGACAATGGTGATCCATATAAGACTATAGAGAAAGCACCACTGCAAGATAGATTTAATGGGGTAACCATTTTCACCCTTGAAGGAGTCCTTAAATATTATACGTCCTTTAGGATCAGAGGAGTTGTGTAGGGGAAGAGGGTTAACAAATTGATGGATGGTGGATCCACCCACAACTTCATTGGCACTACATTTGTCACTAGGAGAAAGATCCCTATCGAGGATTTCGAGGCATTCAATGTCGGAGTAGTGGATGGGTATAACATGATATGTACTCGATGGATCATGGGACTGGAAGTAACATTGGGAAAATATACATTGACTAATGAATTGTATGTCATGGATTTAGAAGATACTCATAACATAGTTACCAATTTAACAAGAACTCTACATAGTTCTCATTTTGGGGGGGGATCCAATTTTTTACCCCATTTTTTAAAATGGTGCTACCAGTAGCACCCCTCTCCCTTTTTAGGTGGTTTTTCAATATTTAAATTTTTCGATCCACAATGTTTCCACATTTTTTTTCAATGATTTTTTTTCATCTATTTTCATATTTTTTTTATTTTTTTTTATTCAATGGTGTTTTTAGTCATTTTTTGATGCTTCTTTCAATGTTAAAAATATTTTTTACCATTCACTTTTTTAAAGTTACGATTTTTCATATAATTTTATCTCAATTAATTTATTGTTCCATATTTTTTTTTTTTGTAAGTCAGAGTAGAACGCTATATTACTGTAGAAAATATGATACTAAATGGGGATCCTGGTCTTCCTAAAGGAATCTAGACCAGGTGACCCTTACTACTGGTTTTTAATAAAAATCCTAGAGAAAATTTGTCTGCCAAAATTAGAAACTAGAACAAACCTCCCTTTCTAAAGTATGAGAAGCATAGCCAAAAAATATAGAGCTAACTAACTGCTCAATTGAAACTACCAAATCCTGCCACAACTTATACTACACCCTACTACTTCTTGGGCATGACTACCATTAAAGACAAAAGACATTGCAGACAGAATACTAAAGCACCTAGGAGTGGTCGTTCACCGCACCTTCTTGGCCTTTGTTGTCCTCCTTTGGGGAGATTGTTCTAGTTCTTCTAATCTGGGTTGGTCCTCCTTGACCATCCACAGGTGTTATGTCCATATGGCGGATGTATCACAGGTACATATGGAATTTCACAGCTAACCTCTCTTGTTTACTTTTCTGGTCCTTTTCAACCTCCACTAACAACTTGATAATAGTTTCCACCCCACTAATATGATGATGAAATTCATCCAACATAGTTTTAATCTCTCGGTGGTCTTCCTGGCATGCCTCCTCCTGATCAGACTTTAGTTTCCCTATCAACATTTTGGTAGACCATGTCATATCCATTGTTCTTTGGTAGAGGGTATCCTTGGAACAAGTAGCCCCCATATATGTTATCCAATCTACCTCCTGCACAATCTCCCCCAAGTCTTTACCACTCCACTCCTCCTTTATTTATTCCTCCCACTTTTTGATTGTTTCCTTCCCTTTCGACGAGACCATAGTATGGAACATGTTATCTACCTCTCTTGCAGCCTGCTCTATTCTAGTCAAATGCCTCGAGCTTTCTAGGATATCATTCCCATGGGGGATTCTCTTTCTCTGGGTATGTTTCAAGTGCGCCATGTCTCTATGCCTACCAGATTCTCTACTTTTTCCTTTCTCTTGGTGCCTCCCTTTATGTATCTTCTTAACTAGCCTTCTCTGGAGACTATAATTTTCACTACTAGATGACACCTTCTAGTTGTATCCTTGTCTGCAGGTCTTCTTCTTATAACGTTCCCTCTTCTGAGGGCCTGTACCTCCTAATTTTATCCCGAGGTCATGATATCGACCTTGTTTATTGGTTGGTAAGGCTAGGTGGGCCATTATGTAACAACATCTTCCCCGGTCCTTTCTTTTGTCCCTGCTTGAGATGTATCTGGATGCTCTTGGTCTCGTACTTGTCCTGGGGGTCTATGATCCTCCTTTGGTTATCACCATATCCACACCCCTTAACTTGTCTTGATTTTTCAGCCCACTACTTGGCCTCTCTCCCTTACTATCACCTCTAAACTTATTATTTTTTAGCACTTCCTTCTGTATGCCCACTTGCTTCATGTCGTGTTCCAACATGATAACTGGGGGCCAGGTGTTGTGACTATCATATGCCTCCTGGGTCCCACGCTAGGTTGAGGATCCCTGCATCATCCTCGATGTGACCCTCGTCTCTAAAGTTACCACCGCGATCTTGTTCCCCGAAGTGGATGCAGTCTGATCTGAGCTTCCCCCTTGGTATTCTAGACCAAACCTCGTCCATCTCATTTCCCTCCCTATTTACCCCTTCATTGGCTAGCCTGTCTGCTAGTGCATTCACTTCCCTATTGATGTAGGAGCATCCCTCACAACAATCAAAACCAACGTGGAAGCAGAAGACAGTTGGAAGACGTCCAACACAAGTTTTTGAATTTTTAAATTTTCCCTTGAAGTTGATTCGCAAACATAAATGAGATCATTTAATTTTGGCGCCTTTGTAGGAATGTAATCAGACCTCGATCCATACACTCTCGTCTGAGATAGACAGAGGCATTTATAGTAGTAGTTGCAGGTAGATAGAATTGAATTCTTAGATTAGACAGTTTTAGAGTCCAGGAGGGAAAACAGATATAGACACCCTCATTTTTATCATTGTAACATTAGCAAAAGAAGTAAGAAGAATCTAGGGCATAGGAGAATAACAGAGAGTTGTAAAAGAACACCCATGTAAAGATCTTGAATTAATAGAAGAAGTTGATTCAGATTCATGGCTATTGTGTTATTCTCTGTGTGTGTGTACGTGTGTTGAATGATCTACTTATAAATATTACTTCCTGTTATGCATTTGTTATCATGCTGTGTGTATGATTTCATGTGTCGAGATTGAAATCTGAGAAGGAGGGCGAATGAGTTTCAATTGTTTCTCTACTTGAGAAAGGATTCCTGCAAGGAGTGCAGTTGAAGTCGTCTGCAAGGAGTGCATTGACAGAAGGCTCAAAGAGTTAACTTTTGTTCTCATACAACCAGGAGTAAGATTGGCTTATACGAGCTGTGCAAGGAGTGCGGAGGCTAAGGGGAGTATCAGTAGTGAAACTGAGCAGAATATTGAAGGACTGCTGCTATGGGCATACGCAGAGTCAAGGAAGCTCGAACAGTTGAAGTGTTCGCAGGCTTTCCGCAAGGAGTGCGTGCAAAGAACCTCGTTGAGGTTGAAGTAATCTAATAAAGATCAGGAAGGATAGGCCTCTGAGTTGCTGAGGATCAGCGTAGATAAGTGCGACTTGAATTCAGGGATAAGCGTCGTAGGTTGACGAAAGGGCGGAGGAATCTCGTGGAGAGATACTCTTTTCATTTCGCATATTTCCCAAGGAAGAACAGACGGTCAAAATATTCTGGAGATATTTCGCGAAGTTTCGAGGATCGTTAGATCTTGCAAAGGTGCAAGGAGGTTACGGAGGGAAGGTCCGAAGAGTTCGAAGCTCAGGAGAGGGAGGGCCATCGATTCCGAGCCACAGGAGCTGTAGGATCTACACTTGGTATCGTGTATCAGGGACTCGGGAGTTGAAGCCCCAAAATTTTTACATCCAGAGCAGTGATATCACGAGACACGATATCCCTAAAAGATCAGGGCCGTTTGTTGTGGAGGACGCGTGTAAGGANCTCTCATCTCGCAGACTCGAAAATTGGAGGATCGAAAGGGAAGTCCTTCAACTTCGCGAGTGGCGAAGTGGCGAGAGGACAGGAGCCATCCATCTGAAGAAGGACAGGTGGCAGAGATCGAGATATCTCGTGAACTCAAGAGTTCGCAGGGTGAAAGCCCAAGTATTGGGTATTCAAAGTCGTGAGGCGTGAGGACGCGAAGCGACGAAGTAGCGGGAGAATTGTAGCCATCCATCTGAGGAGGACAGGTGACGAGAGATCGAGAGATCTCGCGAACTCGAGAGTTCACAGGTTGAGAGTCCAAACATTAGGCACTCCAAGTCACGAGGTCGCGAGGTGCGAAAGGAGGATAACCGTTGGATCCAGATCGTAAGAGGACCGTTGGATCTGCACGTGGGATTGTATATCAGAATTTCGTGAGAAAATCCCCAAAGATTTGGATGCAAGGATCACGAGATTGCGAGGAAGCGATATCCTGACAGCTGGAGGATAGTGTGGGCCATAGGGAAGTCGGTGAGTGGAGTACAGGTGGCACAAAAAGATCACCACGGGACCAAAAAGGTGGCACAAATATTGGCGCTAGGATTCGCGAGTCACGAAGTGTCAAGGAGCGAGATTCGTGTGGACGCGTGGCAGAGCATAAGGTGGGATCGCACGGTCGACGGGTGGACACGCATTGCTTGAAGAAAGAAGTCAACATTCCGTTGAATTCTCGCATCTCAGGAACTCGCGGAATAGGAGGGTGAAATTTCAATGGTTCAAACCGCGAGGTTGCGAGGTTGCGAGATCGCAAGGTCGTGAGTAGCGAAAGCGCGATAGCATAGTATCGGCGTTTTGGCGCATCGAAATTTGGGAGTTAGAGAACCAAGTGCTTGATATCGCGAGTCACGAAGTCACAATAGAACAAAATTTCCAACAGGAAAAGTCAGTGATTTGACTGGCTATCGGGTCTCGGGGATTTGAGAACCCAACGATCAACCGAGAACTTGCGAAGTCGTGAGTTCCGATTTCTCGATAAGTGAACAAAGGGAAGTCGCGTAGAAGAGAATCTGTGGGGTGCAGATTTCCCGATAGGGAAATAGAAGAATCTTCGAGTTCTTCGGGCCGAGAAGAAGAAGGTCATGTGAGAGGACGTGCCCCTGGGTGGCGTGTTTGTGTCAAGTGGTATCAGAGCTGATTTCTTATCTATATATTTCAGGCAAGAGGAGTGAAGAAGAGAAGGAGCACTCTGATACACAAAAAGTGGTATCAGAGCGTAGAAAAGCTTCTTTGCTTTCTATAGAAGAGAACAAGGAGAATTCACCATGCCACCAAGGAGAAGAGGTAGACAATCACCCGATCCAGAGGGAGAAAGGGAATTTTCCAGGGAAAGAGAAATGTCCAGAGAAAGAGGTAGGCAAGGATAGAATCCAGACATGGAGAGAGAAATATGAAATCTTCGTGCCAGAATGGAGGACATGGAGACATCACAGAGGCGCAAAGCTGATGTAGGAGATGCCAGTGAATCCGAGGATGAAGGTGATGCTGGACATGAAGGAGAAGAAAACCCAACAGAAGATGCAGCTAATGAGCATTTAATTAAGGCTATCGCTCGAATGATTTCGAAAACAAAGATGGACATTCCAGCTTATGAAGGAAGTCTGGATGTGGAAGAGCTTCTAGATTGGATTAGAGCTCTGGATACTTATTTCGATTATGAGGATATCAAAGATGATAAGAAGGTCAGACATGCCGTCACAAGATTAAAAGGACATGCAGCCTTGTGGTGGGATGAACTACAAGCTGACAGGCATTGCCAAGGCAAGCAGAAGATTAAGAGCTGGGACAGGATGATTGCAAAGATGAAGGAAAAATTCATTCCTAGGGACTATCAAATTTCTTTGTTCAGGAGGATGCACAACCTGAGACAGAAGCTGATGACAGTGAAGGAGTATACTGAGGAATTTTACAGGTTGAATATTAGAGAAGGTCATCGCAAAAGAAATGACGAAAAGGTGGCCAGGTATATGAATGGCCTGAAGTATGAAATTCAGGATGAACTAAATTTGGTGACCATCCGAACAGTGGAGGAGGCTTACCAATTGGTTCTGAAAGCTGAGGAGAAGCTGAGCCGTACACAAAGTCAGAGGGGCCGAGGCAGGATTCAGCCCAAAGGAAAATCAGTTGCCCAAGATAAATACCAGAAGCCCAAGGATGACTGCAAGAAACCTCAGACTCAGATAGAGAGAGGTGGAAGTTCTCAGCGAGGGCGATATGTGGAGAAAAGAGAACAGCATACTGAGCAGAGAGGAGGATATGCTGATAATAATAGGTTTCCTCGTACCAGAGGCAGAGGAAGAGGAAGAGGTGGAGTAATCACATGCTTCACATGTGGAAAAAATGGACACAAGTCAGTTGACTGTCCAGATAGAAAGAAGGATGGAGGAGAAGCTCACATCGCCGAGGCACAAAGGCGAGATGTTGAGGCAGAGTACGCTGAAGGCGGAAGATCACTGGTGATGTGAAAAGTCCTTTTGACGCCAGAAAAGGAGATGGAGAATTCAACACAGAGGAACAATCTTTTTAGGACTGCTTGCAAGACCAAGGATAGAGTATGCAAGGTCATCGTGGACAGTGGAAGCACTGATAATCTCGTTTCAACCGAGATGGTAGAAAAGTTGGAGCTGGAGACAACTGATCACCCGAAACCATACAGAGTTTCATGGCTACAGAAGGGACATCAGGTAAATGTCACTAAACGGTGCTTAGTTGACATTAAGATAGGAGGATATAATGATAGAATTTTATGTGATGTTATTCCTATGGATGTTTGTCATTTATTGCTAGGTATACCATGGCAATATGATAGAAATGTAATTCATGATGGGAGGATGAATACATATACCCTGGAGAAGAATGGGAGAACTCATATGTTGTGTCCAATTGAAGATAAAGAGGTGAAGCCGGAGGCAAATAACACAGTACTTCTCATGAGTGGGAAGGAACTTCTTACAGAAGTTAAGAAGAAGGAGGATCCACAATTCTTTGTGGTCATAAAGCCAAGAATTGTTATGACTAGTACAAAGGTGGATGATTTTCCAGAAGAAGTTCAGGAACTACTGGAAGAGTTCACTGATATTGTAGTGGATGAATTAAATCATTCGTTACCACCGATGAGGAGTGTGAGTCATCATATAGACCTCATACCAGGAGCTAGTTTGTCAAACAAAGCCACGTATAGATTGACATCGCAGGAGAATGAGGAGGTCAAGAAGCAGGTCCAGGAGTTGTTAGACAAAGGCTTGGTCAGGGAAAGCTTGATTCTGTGTGTTGTTCCAATAGTACTCAGTCCGAAGAAAGACGGAGGCTGGAGGATGTGCACTGATTCAAGAGCCATCAATAAGATAACTATCAGGTATAGACTCCCATTGCCGAGGATGGATGATATGATGGTTTTCTTAAGTGGAGCAATTTTTTTTTCAAAGATAGATTTGAAGAGTGGATATCATCAGATTCGTATGAGAGAAGGTGACGAATGGAAAAAAACATTCAAGACAAACGAAGGTTTGTATGAATGGCTTGTCATGCCATTTGGCTTAATGAATGCACCAAGTACCTTTATGAGGTTGATGAATGAAGTCCTGAAGGAGTTCATCGGAAAATTTGTCATCGTGTATTTAGATGACATATTGGTTTTCAGCAAGACAAAGGCTGAACATTTGAAGCATTTGGCTGTTGTGATGAAGAAATTACAGGAGGAGAAGTTGTTGATAAACATGAAGAAATCCTCGTTTATGAAGACAAAGCTTTTTTATTTGGGTTTTGTTATTTCAGCTAATGAATTGAGGATGGATCCAGATAAGGTGGAGGTAATCAAGAATTGGCCATCACCGAGAAATATTTTCGAGGTGAGAATTTTTCATGGACTGGCTAGTTTCTACCGAAAATTCATCAGAAATTTCAGTGGCATTAGCGCAACAATGATGGATACAGTGAAGAAAAGACATAAATCTTTTCACTGGACGAAAGAGGCTGAGAAGAGTTTCAATTTGTTGAAGCGAAAGATTACAGAGCAACCAATTCTGGTGTTGCCATATTTTCAGAAAACATTCCAGGTAAAATGTGATGCAAGTGGGTTTGCCATAGGAGCGGTCTTGAGTCAGGAAGACAGACCGATTGCATATTTCAGCGAGAAGCTGAATGAGGCAAAAGAGAAGTATTCCACATATGATAAGGAATTCTATGCCATCATACAGGCATTGAAGAAATGGAGACACTATTTGATTCCAAAAGAATTTGTTTTATATAGTGATAACCATGCATTACAATTTGTGACTCAACAGGAAAAGTTGAATCAGAGGCATGTTAAATGGGTAGAATACATGCAAAATTTTACTTTTGTGATAAAACATATTTCTAGTACTGTTAACAAAGTTGTTGATGCTTTGAGCAGGAAGTGTTTGCTATTGCAGGAATTCAAAGTCAGGACGTTAGGCTTTGATGATATTAAGGACATGTATGCAGATGATTCAGACTTTAAGGAAGCTTATGAAGTAGCTGAGAATCCAGTTCTCAGAGACAGAAGCCAGTGGATAGAGTATGTGATCCAAGAAGGGTTTTTGTTTAAGAGCAATCAACTGTGTATTCTGAATTGCTCCATGAGGGAGAACTTGTTGAAGGAAAAGCAAGTGGAGGATTGGCAGGACATTTTGGCCATAATAATACATTTGCAAAGATAAGTGAGTTGTACTTTTGGCCGGGGATGAGGTCATATGTCAAGAGGTTTGTAGACAGCTGCAGGATTTGCCAGCATTCAAAGGGAAGAAAGCAAAATGCAGGATTTTATCAGCCATTGCCCATACCTGAGAAGCCGTGGGATGAAATTAGCATGGACTTCGTATTGGGATTGTCGAGGACACAAAGAGGTGTCGATTCAATATTTGTAGTAGTTGACAGGTTTTCTAAGATGGCACACTTCATTCCATGCCAGAATACCAGCGACGCGACTCATATCGCAAATTTGTTTTTCAAGGAGGTCGTTAGACTTCATGGATTGCCGAAAAGCATAGTTTCGGACATAGACACAAAATTCATAGGGCATTTCTGGAGAACATTGTGGAAGAAGCTAGGAACTAATTTGATGTTTAGTTCTGCTTATCATCCTCAAACAGATGGAAAAAAAGAAGTATTCAACAGAAGTCTGGGAGATTTGTTGAGGAGCTTGGTGACAGAGCACCATAACAGTTGGGACAATATATTGCCACAGACAGAGTTTGCTTACAATGATTCAGTGAACAGGAGCACAGGAAAAAGTCCATTTCAGATTGTATATGGAATGCATCCGAGAGGAGTCTCTGAATTGAGGGATTCAGAAAAGACAAATACTAGCAGTGCTAGTGCAAAGGAATTTGTTGAGGCAATGAAAGAAATTCACAGCCAGGTGAAGGAGCGACTGTTGAAGTCAAGTAAGGAGTACAAGCGCAGAGCAGATCAACATCGGAGACAACTTAAGTTTGAAGTTGGTGATCTGGTTCTGGCACATTTGAGGAAGGAAAGGTTCCCGAGAGGAATATACAATAAGTTGAAGATGAAGAAAATTGGGCCATGCAAAGTCTTGAAGAAAATGGGACAGAATGCTTATGAAATTGAGTTACCAGATGGGATCAGAATTTCTCTGATATTTAATGTTTCGGATTTATATCCATACAAGATTGAGGAAGCAGGAACAAGTGATGAACAACCAAAAGTTCAATGGCAGAAGCAGATGCAAGTTGCAGAGAAGCCACAAATGGAACAGATACTGAATAAAAGAGTGGGTAAGAAGACCATAAGGAAAGAATATTTTGAGTATTTGGTCAAGTGGAAGGGCCATCCAGTTGAAGATGCCAGTTGGGAGACTGAAGGAAAAATTCTGAAGCATGGACATACCGTGCAGGAGCTCATGGACAGGAGCCCATGCAAATTTTCAAGCGAGGGAGTATGATGCAGGAGCATCCCTCACAACAAGCAAAACCAATGTGGAAGCAGAAGACAGTTGGAAGACGTCCAACGCAAGTTTTTGAATTTTTAAATTTGCCCTTGAAGTTGATGCGCAAACATAAATGAGATCATTTAATTTTGGCACCTTGGTAGGAATGTAATCAGACATCAAGCCATACACTCTCGTCTGAGATAGACAGAGGCATTTATAGTAGTAGTTGCAGGTAGATAGAATTGAATTCTTAGATTAGACAGTTTTAGAGTCCCGGAGGGAAAACGGATATAGACACCCTCATTTGTATCATTGTAACATTAGCAACAGAAGTAAGAAGAATCTGGGGCATAGGAGAATAGCAGAGAGTTGTAAAAGAACACCCATGTACAGATCTTGAATTAATAGAAGAAGTTGATTCAGATTCATGGCTATTGTGTTATTCTCTGTGTGTGTGTACGTGTGTTGAATTATCTACTTATAAATATTACTTCTTGTTATGCATTTGTTATCATGTTGTGTGTATGATTTCATGTGTCGAGATTGAAATTTGAGAAGAAGGGCGAATGAGTTTCAATTGTTTCTCTACTTGAGCAAGGATTCCTACAAGGAGTGCAGTTGAAGTCGTCCACAAGGAGTGAGTTGACAGAAGGCTCAGAGAGTTAACTCTTGTTCTCATACAACCAGGAGTGATATTGTCTTATACGAGCTATGCAAGGAGTGCGCAGGCTAAGGGAAGTCTCAGTAGTGAAACTGAGCAGAATATTGAAGGACTGCTGCTACGGGCATACGCAGAGTCAAGGAAGCTCGAATAGTTGAAGTGTTCATAGGCTTGCCGCAAGGAGTGCGTGCAAAGAACCTCGTTGAGGTTGAAGTAATCTAATAAAGATCAGGAAGGATAGGCCTCTGAGTCACTGAGGATCAGCGTAGATAAGTGCGACTTGAAGTCGGGGAGAAATGTCACAGGTTGACGAAAGGGCAGAGGAATCTCGTGGAGAGATAATCTTTTCATTTCATGGATTTCCCAAGGAAGAACGGACGGTCAAAATCTTCTGGAGAGATGTCACGAAGTTCTGAGGATCGTTAGATCTTGCAGAGGTGCAAGGAGGTTATGGAGGGAAGGTTCGAAGAGTTCGAAGCTCAGGAGAGGCAGGGCCGTCGATTCCGAGCCACAGGAGCCGTAGGATCTACACATGGTATCGTGTATTGGGGACTCAGGAGTTGAAGCTCCAAAAGTTGTGCAGCCAGAGCAGCGATATCGCGAGATGCGATATCCCTACAAGATTAGGGTCGTTCATTGTGGAGGACGCGTGTAAGGAGATTCTCTCATCTCACAGACTTGGACATTGGAGGATCGAAAGGGAAGTCCTTCAACTTCGCGAGTGGTGAAGTGGCGAGAGGACAGGAGCCATCCATCTGAAGATGGACAGGTTGAAGAGATCGAGAGATCTCACGAAATCGGGAGTTCGCAGGGTGAAATCCCAAGTATTGGGTATTCAAAGGCGTGAGGCGCGAGGACACGAAGCGGCGAACTAGTGGGAGAATCGTAGCCGTCCATCTGAGGAGGACAGGTGGCGAGAGATCGAGAGATCTCGCAAACTCGGGAGTTCGCAGGTTGAGAGTCCAAACATTGGGCACTCCAAGTCACGAGGTCGCGAGGCACGAAAGGAGGATAACCATTTGATCCAGATCATAAGAGGACCGTTGGATCTGCACGTGGGATCATATATCGGAACCTTGTGAGAAAATACCCAAAGATTTGGATGCAGGGATCGCGAGATTGCGAGGAAGTAATATCCTGACAGCTGGAGGATAGTGTGGGCCATAGCGAAGTCGGTGAGTGGAGTACAGGTGGCACAAAAAGATTACCTCGGGACCTCGCCGCGAGAAGTCCTGAAATATTGGCGCTAGGATTCACGAGTCGCGAAGTGCCAAGGAGAGATATTCGTGTGGACGGGTGGTAGAGAATAAGGTGGGACCGCGCGACCGACGGGTGGACACGCGTTGCTTGAAGAAAGAAGTCAACATTCTATTGAATTATCGCATCTCGGGAACTCGCGGAAGAGGAGGGTGAAAGTTCGACGGTTCAAACCGCGAGGTTGTGAGGTTGCGAGGTTGCGAGGTTGCGAGATCGCGAGGTCACAAGTAGAGAAATAACGATAGCATAGTATCGGCGTTTCAGCGCATCAGAACTCGGGAGTCGGAGAACCAAGTGCTTGATATCGCGAGTCGCAAAGTCGCGATAGAACAAAAGTTCCGACAGGAAAAGTCAGTGATTTGACTGGCTATCAGGTCTTGGGGATTCGAGAACCCAGCGATCAACCAAAAACTTGCAAAGTCGCGAGTTCCGATTTCCCGGTAAGTGAACAAAGGGAATTTGCATAGAAGAGAATATGTGGGGTGCAGATTTCCCGATAGGGAAATAGAAGAATCTTCGAGTTCTTCGAGCCGAGAATAAGAAGGTCCTGTGAGCGGACGTGCCCCTAGGTGGCGCGTTTGCGTCACTTATGAATCCATCTAAACTCTATCGTGTTTAGGGTTCATAGGTTTTCCCTGATTTTTTGAAGGGTATGTGCTAGATGCCAATGCCCTTGCACCTTTCCCACCTTGGTTCCATATTAGATTTTCTTCGCAATGTTGTCTACTAGTGTTGAATCACCTTCCACGATGACATTCACCATGCCCTCTTTTCATAGAATTTCCAGGCCAAGTTCCAAAGCTCCAAACTCTGCCGCATTATTTGTGGAATTGCTTATGCTCCCAACATACATGTGTAAAATGGTCCCTCCACTGTCTCTGATTACCCCAGCAGCTCCTGCCACCCCCAGATTTCCTTTCGTTGCCACGTCAAAATTCAACTTAATGAAGCCTGTCAGAGGAGGAAAATAGGTATTGATTCATATATGGATCTATGGATCTTGGGGCATAGGTATGTTAAAGCTCCACTCTTTCAGATAGAACAATTCCAAAATTTGTAAGTCCTTGCCTGTGTTTTGGTTTTTCTATTTGTTAATGCTAAGGCTCTGTATTGTTTATCTTATTTGAGTTGTGATAATGTCCTTTATCCTTGAGGTTGATTGGCTTTCATTCTTAAAGATTCGCTTGTTTCGTTCTTTCCAAATATCCCATATTACCATCCCTGACTTTAGACCCGACCACAGGTTCACCACCTCATTATCGCTATACCTCTCCTTCCAATTTTTTATTGTGGATCTGATATCCCCCCTTACCCTATTTGACTGGCAGTAAATAAAGGCCACCCAATCCCAGATCTCAGTTGTATAGTGGCACTCGTCTAAGAGATGATCCATTGATTCTTCCTGGACTTCACACAGATGACACCGTGAGGTTCCAATGAATCCTTTTTTTGTTAGGTTCTCCCAGGTCAATATCTTCTTGTGGAGGATTAACCATTCGAGCACTTTAATATTTGGCCATTGGGGTCCCTTCCATATCCTCTCTCCATGTGGTTCTGGGTTTTCTTGGTCCTGTCCTGCTATGTATTATCAGGCCTCTTTTAGATTGAATTCCCCTCTATTTTTCCTTCCCCACCATAATTGTTCCTCCTCTTTTGAGACCCCAATTTTCCTTTTACCCAATTCCTCCTCAATATCATTCATCATTGGGTCTCCCTGAGCGCTATTTTGTGGGTTGATTTTGTCCCAAATTCTCCATTTGGCGTTCTCCTCCCTCTATTTCCATTACTGATGGACTTCCATTTTTCCTTGCTTAATCATCTATTTCTTGATAACCTATCTGTTATGGTTTTCCATTCTGGGTTCATGTTGCCAAGAATTCTCCCACAATCACGTTGTTCTCCCATTCCTAAATTCCCAAAATATGTGAGTCTGTATCTAATTTTTATTCCTCTAGGAAAGATTCCAGATGGCTGACCCTTCCCTTGTGCCCATGAACTTGATCCTCTCCTAGGAGTTGACCTCTAGGGTGCATTTTTCTTTCCACAATTTAACCCATGGCATCAATCTTTCCTTTACCCATCTCCACCACAATGTTTCCCCATATTCCTCATTGGTTACCTATGGGTCTTGTAATCCGAGGCCCCCTTTGTTCTTTTTTATGCACACTTTGTCCCACGCCACCAAGGCCCATTTCTTTTTGTCCTCAACTCATATCCATAGGAAGTCTCTTTGGATTTCTCTAATTGTTTGTAGGATTCCTTTTGGCACCAGAAACACCAACATAAGATACGTAGGGATTGCTTGTAGGATTTCTTTAGTAAGGATTAACCGTGCTTCTAGGTTTAGAGTTATGTAAGTCCAATTCTTAACCCTCTCCTGCAACTTGTTGATGACGCCTTCCCATGTTATGTTCCTACATGCCATGTCTGTCAGGGGCACTCCCAAATACTTCATTGGGAGTGTTTTCTGCTCAAACCCCAATATGTTGTCCAGGTTCCTTTGGATTGTAGGATTTGTGTTGAAGCAGTAGATCATGGCTTTAGAGTGGTTTATTTCATCCCCCGAGGCCTCTCCAAACTCTTCTAAAAAAATTGTATGCCTTTGCTTCCTTGACTGTGGGAGTTTCATGGAGCAAGGTATCATCCATGAATTGTTGGTGTGTTGAGGTTTGGCAGTCTTTGAACAATTTTAGGCCTTTGATTTCCCCTTCGGCTATTGTTGTCTTTATGCTCCAGCTTATCCCTTCCATCATTAAAATGAACAAGAAAGGGGATAGAGGATCTGCTTGTATTATACCCCTCGAGGGGTAGAACCTCTTGGTTGGAGCTCCATTTACTTGAAGTGAGAAGGTCGTTATAGACACTAGATATCAGTTTTTAGAGCTTGAATTTAAAAAATATGTGTAATCTCCAATTTTCATCACCATATTTGAATAAAAAGTTCGAAGCATATCCTAGGATTCAAGTACAAGAACTGTAAATAATGTAAATATATGTTGTACACATTCTTTTCCCTGGGGTCATAACCACATCAAAACCATTCATTTTTCTATAAATTGTGTTTTTTTTAACAATCTAAATGAAAACATCAACATATCAATATCACAATCACAATTTTAATATATAAGTGTAAACTTGGTTGCACGAATGTGTCAATAGCATTTCAGCCAAAAGTATTTTATATCTTTCTAGGCCAAATCAATGCATCACTTTTTTTCCCAGCTGACGAATGTTTGAATTTTCAACTTTTGGACCGAAAACATTTTTTTGGCCAAATGTTATTCTTTCCTTTAAATTTAACTTTCGACCGAAAAAAAAAATAACTTTCTACCAAACTATTAGTTCGGTCAAACACCTGCAACTATGACAGTGTTCAGGAAACTAAGAGTTCTTTCCAGCTGACTCCAACTTTGGAAGGAACATACTACTTAAAATTCTACTAGTCTAGTTTCAAAAGTAATACGATCATTTTTAGAATTGAATCTACTTTCATTTGATACGATATGTATTCAATTTAATTGTTTTTTAGTAATTTTAAATAATTTTATAAAATAATGTCTACACATTAATACACAATGAAAAAATATGGAAAATTTATATGAGAGAATTTGCCTCTTCAAAAGGGTACTTTTTTATTTATTTTACTTTTAAATAAAAATTAAGGAAGATACATGGTGTCATACCAAACATGTTTAAAATATGCAACTTATTCAGATTGGTCAAATTAAAAAATTTGTAGTAATTGTAATATTCATCCAATAAATTAAAAACTATAGTCATACATTAATAGAGTGTGTTTGGATTGTTGCAATATATTTTGTTTTTCATAAAAAAAATAATAATAATTAGTACATTCATGCCCAAAAATATAACTCATTAGCATTCCCTTCATTTTTAAGGAACTTACTATCAAACAATTGCTAAATTGACATATCAAATATCAATAAAAAAAATTCAAACTAAATTCTCAACAAGTTTTGTTTTTACTCTAAAGTGAAATTCCAAATTAAAAAAATTATTTTCTTTACGTAAAGTTGAAAAACTTGTGAAAATATAATTTATTTTCTCAAAAACCGAAGAAAATAGAAACCCACATTCATGATTTTACTCAATACTCAAATACCATGTCAGATATCCTCTTTAATTTTAAAACAATATATGAGTAAAATCATTTCAAATCTTAAAGTTAACCATCAAGTAGAACACACCACCTAAAATAACATGTCTATAAAATGTGAGATAAACAAATTGATTTAATAAAGTGAAAGTGGGCATGAAGGGAGGGGACATAAACAAGTTGATTTAATAAAGTGAAAGTGGGCATGAAGGGAGGGGACATGTGAAACAAACCCTCAAAGGATGTGCAACCTTAAGCAAACTTTTCAATATATTTTCCCAGTGAATTAAATATATCATCCAAGTGGCATGTGTGAGTGTGAACAAGGATGAAATAACCCCAAGTATTTAACATGAGGGAAACCATTTTGTAGAATTCAAGGAAAACCATTTTGTAGAATTCATTTTTTTTAATATGAATTTCATTAGCATCTGTACCAAATGGGAGTACTACCTTCAATTTGTATTCCTCATACAAAACAAGTTGTATTCCCTAATTGATTTTTTTTTCTTCTTTCATTTTTCATTTTTTTTTTTCATTTTTTTCCATTTTTTGGGAACATAGAGAATAAGGCTTTTATTGGGGCTTAGAATCTAATAATAAAATATGTCAATAATGTTTCACTTCAACCTTAGGTTTAGGTCTATTTTAAAAATTCTCAAACCACTTTGCCACATTGACATATGGAAAATGTTGATTTATTGAAAAATGTCGAATGAGAGTTATGTTATGAAGGGAAACTACAGGGAAAATGAATGTAATGAGTCATGTTACCTCTATGAGTGGGTGAATGATGAAATATGAACGTGAGATGAAAATTGTTTAGGTAAAATGGAAATGTGATAAGATAATGTGTGGTACCTAGGTTAAATGGTGGATGGATAATGAAAGTGGGCATGCATCTAAACAAACTACTAGGAAATACACTACCAAGATAGAGGACACCACAACTAGAAAAATACTTGAACCTACCATCAAATGACAGAGAGAATATAGTGAGAATAATATCATGGGAACAAGACAAGGATATAGAATATTTGTTCATAGATAATCAATCATGGAGTAGCACCTGCAACAAGATGAATATACATAATATGCCACTAGAGCAACCTTCACGAATGATTCAATATATTACCAATAAATATAATAAGTTTCAAAATGAGCAATAAAGCATGAAAACGATACTTCAAAGTCATCCTCTAACAATATCACCTTTCCCCTTGGTTTTCCAAGGGTCACATAATAAAGGTATCACAAAATAGCATGTGCAATAACAAAGTGGTCCATGGATGTCTTCTTGCAAAGTGTCATGAAGTGGTCCTTGAACACCCCATACAACATATGGTGCAACAAGGCCTACTATATAAGTAGAAAATGAAGACTTCATGTTAAACATATCTATACAACTTCTAAATCCCCCTTGTCTTATTAAAAGTATATAGTTTCAACATATTTAATTTCATACATTTAGCATAATCAATACAAATTTTAACACATTTAACATATTCAATACAATTTCTACAACTTGTTGATTTTAATATATTATTTTTCAAACATAAACATCCCTTGTTTTGTAAAATTATTTTATTAAAACACCATATGCATTCCCCAAAATTAATATGAAATATTTAACATTTAAAAAAAATATAATTCCATATCAAATTTAAAACAATGGCTAAGCAACCTTATTTATAGCCCCATCCAATGTAATTCCCTTAATACAAACCTAAGAAGATCTAATTTCATTCATCAAAGGTTCACACTAAGAGCTTCATGTTAACTCCCCATCCAATGTAAAGACCTTAATACAAACCTGAAAAGATTGACTTCCATTCATCAAATGTTCATATTAACTTTACAAGTGAGGATGTACTATCTCCCATCTCGACCTTCACTTTCGCGTATTCGATTTCCATTCATTTTTACCCTATATATTTTGATATCTCATCGGTATCCATAAAAAACATGTAAAATCTGGCAAAGGTATTAAAATAAATCTTTCAACTATTTCCGGAGCATGGTTGGCAGAAAGTTCAGGTAGCAAAGGTAATTCCATAACCACATATCAGGATTAAGAGTACCATGTGTCCGAGTTTGGAGATTTTGTATGTACATATCCTTGTCCATATATTTACTTTAGATTAGGTTAAGTTAATTAGGTTTAGCCTAAATATCTATATTTTAATTTTTGTTTTTCAAATTCAACAAATTAAAATCAATTATTCATAAAATCACAATTGTATATTATTTAAATTATCGTTTTGATTACATAAATGGATTCAAAATCATCAATAACTTAGAAGACAGTCTAAACATCTAACACATCATAATTTGAATGGAAATTTGCAATCCAATCCAACTTTGACCAAATTTTAAATAAAACTAATAGCATCCAGATTGCACTGAAGGTGAACTATCAAACTAGTAACTTGATGGATGACCGAAAGTTGGTGGTCAGTTACCTGTAATTGTGGGATTTGTCCCCTTGATAAACCCCAATCAACTTCTTGGTCGTGAAGTGACGAGAACCGTAGATCCGAGGACATTCAGGATCTTTCCTGACCGTTGGATCTATGACATGGTTAGTCAGGCATTGACCACTCTGGGTGAAAAGTAGTGTTAAACGAAAAAAAAACCCTCGAACGCCGAACTCACGAAGTGATGAGAACCGTATATCCGGGGATACTTCAGGATCTCCCATGACCATTAGATATACACCCGGTTAGTTGGGCATTGATCACTTCTGGTTAAAAGGAGTGTTAAGCAAATGGAACCCCTGAATGTCAAACTCGCGAAGTGATGAGAATCGTAGATCTAGGGACGCTTCAGGATCTCCCATAATCATTGGATCTACATCGTAGTCATTTCGACATTGATCGTGTTATAATATGAAGGATTGTGCTTGTTTTACCATTGACAATACCCTTTTCACCCAACCGTAGGCCGAAGCCACCCTCTAAGAACCTTGACCTTGACAGAGAGAAGAATCCTGGTAGCAATCCAGTAGCCAAGAAAGGCTAATGCACCAAGCAAGAAGTAACCAAGTTGATCAGACAGTCTCACCCAAAACTAGCACAACACCTTCCCCAAGACTTGCACACAAGACTGCTAGATGACAATGTGCAGAAACTGGCTTTCTGTGATTCTGAGAGTGTGTCAAATGAGAGATTGATGCCTTGTATTTATAGTATTCCTAGAAAACTTACCTGGGCTGACTTTTCTCTTTAGGTACTAATTAATTCATATTAATTATCCATCTTTAGCCGACATCTCGTCTAGGGTTTCCTTCATTTCTTTGCTTCCTTCTAGAACATTCTAATCTTGTCAAAGGTCACAATAGAGGTTCACACCTCCCGAAGCTACCATAATATAAACACTCCTTGCTAGCTAGGGAGGTATAACTGATAATGGTCTTGAGCACAAACAGACCATTCAACTGGTAGTATCACGAGAACCGTCATTATTATCCAACTGAATAATTTCCATGACAACTGGTACAATGTCAATTGATAGAACACAATTGTGTTTATCCATGGTAGTATGCAACTACTCAAACCGTGACACATAATCACAAACAATGTTATAAATCCACCACAGTAGTATATCTCTATTGTCTGGAGACAGGTAGTCTCCATAACAATCATCTGATATCATCCTTCACATAACATATTGTTAAAATAAACTGAATCATCTAGGCCAATATTTCACTCACATATGTGAGATCTGAAAGAATATATGCCCTGGCTTATTATTCTCAAGCAAGGAAGAATGATTGTTCTGATTTCTAAGCCTGGACCATTCGTCACCCTGGGGGCATTCCTCTAACACTAAACAAAGTGTAACCTGGAGAGAATGAATCTTCCCTAAGGAATGTTTGTCCCTGATTGTTGAGCCTAAATCACTCCCCACCCTAGGCCATTCCTCTGGAACTAAAAAAAGTGAAACCTAGAGAGAATGAATACACCCTAAGGAATGACTGTCCAAACCATTTCCTATGTTAACCACAAGAGGAGAAGATTGTCCTGTATCAACCTCCAAAATAGACCATTCCTCATGTTAACCACAATGATAAATTGTTGTCTTGTGAGGCAAGCCAGTCTTCTTGAGTAACCCTCAAGAAAGGAGACTACCCTAAACCACTCCCCATGTTAACAACAATGGGAAGTCGTTGTATATGATACATCAACAATCTAGACCATTTCCCATGTTAACCACAATGGGAAATCGTTGTCCGTCATAAATCTCAATCCACTTTATGAACAAGAAATAATCTGCCCAAGCTGGACTATTTTTCAATCTCAAAAATAAATGTCTTCAATAATATTTCCAGTGCTCCCTCCCAACTTGGAGAGTCATTTATTCCCTTTCATCTAAGGGAGTTATTTCCATGATCCCCATCTTCTCTTGGAAATATGCAAACTTTATTCTGGATAGAGGTTTTGTCATGATGTCTGTTGTCTGCTCATCAATGGGGATATACTCAAGCTTTACCTCTCCTTCTTGGAATTTATATCGAATAAAGTAGTATTTGATCTCAATGTGTTTCGACCTTTCATGAAACACAGGATGTTCTGATAATCTTATACAAATCTGATTATCACAATGTATTATGGTCAATTCTAGAATCTGATCAAATAAATCGGAGATTAACTTCCTTGGCGATATTGCTTATGTGCATGCTTCACATGCTACAATATACTCTTATTTTGTTGTGCTTAGTGCGACATACTTTTGTTTCCTGCTACTCCAAGATATCATAGCGGATCCCAAGCTAAAACACATACCTGAAGTGCTCTTTCTATCTTCTACACTTCTTTCCCAATCGGAGTCTGTGAATCCATGAAGTTGTATATCACTGGATGCAGTATATCTCAAACCATAGTTTATTGTCCCACGAATATATCTTAATACATGTTTTGCAGCTATCTAATTCTCATGTCTTGGTTCCACCTAGAACTGGCTTAGTGTATTCATGACAAACCAAATTTCTGGTCGAGTATTTACCAAATACATCAATGACCCAATTAGTTGCCGATATAGAGATGGATCTACTGGGTCAGAATCTGGATCTTTCACTTTCCTTATATCTGTATTCATAGGAGTGTCCATGGAATTACAATCTATCATTCC
>SNQJ01S0000786.1:275318-299222 GCA_010110895.2 Picea sitchensis | reverse complement strand
CATTCCAAACTTCTGAAGGATCTTTATTGCATACTTTCCTTGTCCAAGGAATACTTCACCATGCTTCTGCCATACTTCTAGTCCCAAGTAATAATGTACGAGACCTAGATTTTTCATATCAAATTTAGAGGGTAGTTCCTTCTTGCATTGGATGATGAGAGACTCTTCACCTGTTATGAATAGATCGTCAACATATAGTAGTATAATTACAGGTGCATTGTCCATGAATTTGTAGTAAAGGTTTGGATCTGCATGACTCTTGGATAAACCAAGTCTCGTTAGATATTTGTCCATTATGGAATACCAAGCCCTTGGAGCTTGCTTGAGTCCATATAGGGATTTATTTAATATGCAAATGTGAGTGTCTCTGGAATGTACCTCAAACCCTTGAGGTTGTTCAATATATACTTCTTCTTCAATTTCTCCATTGCGGAAAGTTATCTTTACATCCATCTGATGTAAGTTCGATCCCATGGAAGAGGAAAGAGATATGATAGCTCTAATGGAAGTATATATAGCAACCAGAGCAAAGGTTTCATCATAATCTTCTCCCTCCTTTTGGGAGAACCCTCTAGCTATGCATCTTTCCTTGTATTTTTCCACACTTTCGTCTGCTGCATGTTTGATCTTATATACCCATTTTGAAGTTACCACTGATTTTTCTTTAGGTCTAGGTACGATTTCCCATACATCATTTTTCATAATGGATTGGTGTTCTTCTGTCATAGCTTCTTTCCATTGTCCCTTTTGAATTGCTTCTTCAAATGTGGTAGGTTCTTCATCTAGAAGTTTCGTCATATATGATGCATAACTTGAGAATCTTTTAGGCCCATTATTCCTTCTCAATGTTCCTTCTGGAATCTTGAGTCTTTCTGCATCTTGTAAGGTAGCTTCAAGACAAGCTGGTCGTTTCTTGGTCTTAGGTACGATATCTGAATCCATGTTTTCACATGGTTCCATAGGATGATCAGGTTGTTCCTTTTCTTCATTTTCATTTTCTGTGCTTTCATCATTAGGTTCTTCAATCTCTTCTTCCTCTATAGTTTCTTCTACGAATTTCTTGAAAGCTATCTTTTCATTGAATGTTACATATCTACTGACTTCAATCTTGTGTTGTTTTGGAATATATATTCTCTAAGCCTTGGATGAATCATTATATCCCATGAATATCCCCTTCTTTCCTGAGGGTTCTAGTTTATTCATTTTATCCTTGGGAATGTGAGAGTAAACATGACATCCAAATATTCTTCGGTTTTCCACATTAGGTTTCTTACCTGAGAAAGCTTCTTCTAGAGTCATATTCTTCAGTATGCAATGAGGACTTCTATTATGAAAATATATTGTTGTCATGGCTGGTTCTCCCCATAAGAAAATGGATAGACCTTGATCATTTAGTAGTGCTTTTATGGTTTCTTCGATATATCTGTTCTTTCTTTCTACTACACCATTTTTTTGAGGATTATGAGGAACAATCAACTCCCTCATAATCCCTGCTGATTTGTAGAATGAAACGAATTCCTTTGAGGTATATTCTCCTCCATTATCTGTTCTTAAGGTCTTGATCTTCTTGTTTGTGTTGATTTGAATTCTTGAAACTTGTTAAATACTTCATCTTTTGTCTTCAATAGATATAGCCAAGTCTTTCTTGAATAGTCATCTATGAAGATTACATAGTATAGGGATCCTCCTAGAGATTTAACTGGCATCGGACCATAAACATCTGAGTGTATTAGATCTAGAATCTCCTTAGATCTATTGCTGCTGCTTGGAAATGGTTTCTTGATATTGTTTCCAAGAGCACAACCTTTGCAGATTCCTTCATGTGTAGACTGCAATTCTAGTATTCCTTCAACCATATTTATGAGAAAAGGTAATTCTTGATAATTAATATGAGCATACCTTCTATGCCAAAGTTCATTGGGATTGACTTCGTCATGTACGAGAGCTTATTCATTTTGTTCTAGTAGTCTATACAGATTTCCTTCACGACTTCCAATAACCCTAGCATTCTCTATGCTGGAGTCTTTATGCCATGATAACACTTTTCCATCCACGAAAGATATTATGTTTCCCTTGTCTTCTAGGAAAGATATGGATATAATATTCTTTTCTAAACTAGGTACATATAAAACATTTCTTAAGTGGACATTGTTACCTGATTTCAAATTAACAAAGGCTTGTACAAATCCTTCGATTGGATAAGTTCTTTTGTCTCCATGCTCTAACTTGTACGATGTATTATTCTCATTTAGGTTTGAGAGTCTGGCTTGATCTCCCATCATGTGCCTAGAAGCTCCACTATTGATTATCCACATGTCATATTCAATCGTTCCCGTGAGTGTTGAGTAATGTACAAGACTCATTGTTTCACTCATGTCTTCGGTTGACTAGTAGTTGATCATGCCTTGATCCAAAACTTCAACTCTGATGTTTTTGTCTTCTGAGAGATCCAAAAGGTGTGTTGAACCAGGACGCATCTGAATATCTTCTCCTTGAGAGAGATGCTCCATCACAAGTTGTTGGATCTGAGATTTAGGGTTTCTGCAAACTGCTTCTGCTAGTAACCCTAGCAGTAGTGTCTTGGAAGCTTCTCCTACTGGTAACCCTAGCGATAGTTCCTCAACGAGCTCAATATCCCAATGGCTATGTTTCCTTCCAGCAGTTAGAATGAATGAAGGAGGTGTGGGCCCATAACCTGTTAGAATATGAAGGAGTGTGCTCGTTTTACCATTGACAATACCCTTGTCACCTAACCATAGGCCGAAGCCACCCTCCGAGCACCTTGACCTTGACAGAGAGAAGAATCCTGGTAGCAATTCAATAGCCAAGCAAGGCTAATTCACCAAGCAAAATGTAACCAAGCTGATTGGATAGTCTCACCCAAAACTGGCGCAACACCTTCCGGAGGACTTGCACACAAGACTACTATACTACAATGCACAGAAACTAGCTTTCTGTGATTCTGAGAGTGTGTCAAATGAGATATTGGTGCCTTGTATTTATAGTATTCATGGCAAACTTGCCTGGGTTGAATTCTCTCTCTGGGTACTAATTAATTCATATTAATTATCTATCTTCAGTCGACATCTCGTCTAGGGTTTCCTTCATTTTTTTTCTCCCTTCTGGAACATTCTAATCTTGTCAAAGATCACAATAGAGGTTCATACCTCCTGAAGCTACCATAATATCAACAGACCGCCCTGAGAGAAAGGGAGTGTTAAACAGGTAGAACCCCCGAATGCTGAAGTCGTGAAGCGACAAGGACCGTCATTTGAGGAGGCTTCAATATCCCTCCTAACCATTGGATATAGACTGTGGTCAGCCTAACGTTGACCAATCTAGGAGTAAAAAGGAAATTACATGACAGATCCCCCGAACATCGAAGTCACGAAGAAACAAAGGTTGTAGATTTATGGATCTACATGGAACCATCTTGGCCGTGGGATATAAGGGGTAATGGGAGGTTGTTGGTGGGAGTTCGGACCTTGTAGCTTCGAGAGATTTTGCAGGTATAAGAGTTTAGAGGCTCTCGGAGGTTTTCCATCCGGAGTGACGCGACACGCCGACGTCACCTAGGGTGATGTGGACCCATATTTGGCATGTCACATGTCACCTTGACTCATGTCTTTTACTGACCTTATATGCCATTTAGAACGTGACATGTTTCACCCATTGATGTTTCCATGGGTCATCTGCACCCATTTCCACATGTGAAATCCCCCTTGGCACATATTCGCTTGGCCTAGTAGTGGGTGGAGTACCCAGGACACTAGGAGTTTGGGACTTTGGGAAAGTTGGGAAACTGAAACGTTGGGGTGAACCGAAAAAAGAACTAGACCTACCTGTCCATGCCTCTACATTTAATGTGTCACCACATGTAAGTGTGGACCCTTTAGGATTCCGGGGTTTCAGAACTCTAGAGGCTTGGGTGTAGTATCTTAGGTAAGTTGAAAGGGTTGAAGGTCGTAGCCACGTGGCAGGATTTCAGAGTTTCAAAACTTCAGAGGCTTGGGTGTAGTATCTTAGATAAGTCGAAAGGGTCGAAGGCCATAGCCACGTGGCAGGATTTCAGGTTTTTAGGACTCTAGAGAATATGCGCACGTAGAAAGAAAAAGGGGTGTTCAGTGCCGACGTGTCGAACTCTGAAATCCCTTAAGGATGTGTGTTAAACGAGGACAAAGTTCAACTAATCGATTTAACGGTGGATGGGTTTCCACCATAGATACAGGAGTGTTAGGGAACTTCCGGACTTCAGGGAACTTGGGATGGTACAAATGAGACAAACCCACATGAGCACTAGGTGGCCCTTGACAAATAATGCCTGAAGATATTTGGGATGGTGTAACTACCAATCTAGAGCTCGAATTTTAGCATGGTGATAGTCGTTGGAAATCCCTTAATGAGAAAAAGGTGATGGATATCTCAAGAAGAGGATTCGAGATGATGGAGGAAAGAGGAATTTTGATGCCCCATCCATTAAAAAGGAACTTAAGGGGTTGGGTGAGTTACAAAGTGGTATGAGAGAGGGAAAAATCACTTGGCCTTCTTGGGCTCATGAAAGACTCAAGTGATTATTTGTATTTCTTAGAAAATTTAAGGGAGAGGGAACCCTTCCCTACCCTATTTAGAAAAGCATGATTCAAACACACGGCTCGGTGGGTCGGAGAATAGTCATAAGACTATTTTACCAAGGCTAGGATGAGCTTGTTGAGAATATTACTGTCGTATGGAAATTATCTGCATAAGTTCCTTGAGGAGAAGGATGCAGATTAAAATTCTGTTGGGTTTTACCCAACGAGATTGAATAATAATAGACTATGGTAGATGAATCCTATCATTTATTTTGGACAAATGATAGCGATCCCTACAAAAGTGGGATTATGCCGAGGCAAATTAATAATAAAACTTGGATGTGAATCACATAAACCTATTTTAAGGAATACTTAGGTCCAGAAGGAAAATGGACTAAATAGATGGCAGGACTTAACAACAACATTGAAAAGTTGATACTTTTGCGGCCTATTACCTTAATAATGTAGGACTGTAAGGATTAATGAGAGACTGATGCAAGGTCTAATTAAGGAGGTGTCAAAACACCTTTGGATGACCATTTGATCATATTAACATCCAGAGGTGGATGGTAGCCATGAGGATATGGCTTGGCATACTCAGATAGCTATAAGAGGGAGTTTAGGAAAGGATTCCCTTGCAGAGATTTGTTGACCAAGATTGAATTGAGGCATGAAGAAGAGATTATAGGTGGTTATCTTACTTCCTTGAGTGATACAATAACTACACATATGAATTATGAATTATGGAAGGTTTTGTAATAAAAAGGGAAAAAGTGATCATTGTTGGTTATTTCCATGTAGAGAGGGAAACATTAGTATGAACTATGATTGTGAGACTAGTCATATGATTGACTGTAATCTCTCACTAAAGAACACTAATACTAAAACTAAAATATCATTGTGAATGTATGAGGTAAAAAGGTGCAAGCAATGCACCTACATATATACAAATATATGTATACATGCTTAAAAAAATAATATGAATGCAAGCTCTCATTTGAGAGGGATGATCAGTGTTGAGTGTCTCTATGAGACGTGTCATAAGAATGGAAGAAATATCGTTGCGAGGAAGATTTGGATGTCTGATATGTCCATGTGTATGAGTGACATGGAAAAGGTGAAAGAAATGATCTTTCATAATGAGTGTTTGGCTATGTTTATATATTCTTAAGTGCACAAATTTAATGCATTGTGAGGTTTCTTGATATGAAGAATGATATTAACACCAAATCAATAAGAGTGAATGAAAAAGGATGCTCTGTTGTCAAGATAAGAGGAAAAATGATTGAGGATTGCATGAGAATGATTGTGAACAATCATGAGTTGAATGATTTTAAAGTAAATATGTATGCGAGTTGTGAAATATACATATGGTAGTTACACATAGGGTTATGATTATGCATGCGGTTAAGTACATCATGGATGTAAGTTAACAAAAAAAGGAATATGTGTGGATACTTAATCTAGATGCATAACAAAGATGCATGTTTATATTCCTTATGGAAATATTTGGCAAACAGTTGAAGCTAACTCAAGGCTAAGGCCATCACATATAGTGAAGGATATGCAATAAAGAAGTTGCATGCCAAAGGAGTTCGTTGTGAAGGAACTGTGTAATGACTCTATAAGGAGAACAGAATCACAACCTTAATGACTGCTAAGAATTAAGAAGTGAGATGCAAGTCTATTTATATAAGAATCCTGGATTACATTCTAAAACAAAATGTATGAGTGGAAGAGTAACAAATGAATGTTGACCATTATGATAACTGAATGGTAATGTGCAGAGTGCCCAAGTTCATAATTCATTGTGAATGAAAGGTTTTTTGTTATATCATGTTGATTTACCAATAAGGTTGAGGTGAGCCTAACCAATGCTACTCAAGGAAAAGAGCAGGAATATCCCAACAGGGAGTAGATTGCATAAGAAAAGAAGGATAAAAAGGAGGAATACTTTTCTCACCCTAAAAGCTCTGAATTGTTTAACAGGGTTGTAATCCTTATAAGAGATGTTGTGGAAACAAGTACAACTGGAAAAATGAAAATAAATAATAAATGAGTTTGAATGAATGGGATTGGTTAAGCCATGATAAGTAAAGGCAGTGAGGCCTTGGAAAAAAACTCAGTCAGATTAAAAGTCCAGGGCTATGTAGAAGGAGTTGGACAAGGGAAGAGTTCATTGACTCCTTCTTTATTGTTTATTGTATTTCTCTCATATGAGAGATTGATTTACTAATTTAGGTAAGTGTTTTGGCATAAGGATGTTGATGGTTGTATGATCATAGAATACAACTAAACAAATTTGATTGGGATTACACTAGCTAACACATTAAGGAGTAATGTGATAGAGTGCATAGAGATATGTTGGGGAATATCTGAAAATGTTTTATTGATTTGAATGCTAGGATACAAGCATTTTTATTTTACATGATGACTAATATATTTTCGATGTATGTTATGTGTAGAAATAAATTGGATTTGTTGAGAAAGATAGTTGTGAATGATGGACAATCTCAAGCAGAGGATGACTAAGAGAAGGTTGTTGTTAAAAGAGTGTTGAAGGGACTTTAAAAGTCCCCATGAAGCACTATGGATGAGGTAAAAATTAGAATAAAATGGTGCTAGCAGCCAGAACATGTATAAAAATGTTCATTCCTATATGGAATAAGGTATGAATGGATTTGGTAAGAACCCCTCATGAAAGGATTTTGTTATCTTACTGATAAGAGAATAATTTTGAGTCATTATTGTATGCCATTGCTACCCAAGAAGGGTAAGTTTTCGGAAAGAAGAATCTAAATAATAGAGAAAGGAAGTCTATGAAGGTCAAGGATGAGTTATAACCCTTGACAAAAAATGCATGAGAAAGGAATACCATAGGTACAATGAGAAATCTAAGGAGATTGGGAATAAAGGTGCTCATAGTTAGCACATTGCATGGAATGCATTGAGGAAATGCACATTGCATAGGAGGGTAGACAATTGATTACCCGTTAAAGAAGGAGGACCTTCCAATACTCTACTTGAATTGTAGAGGTGTCAAAGAAAAGAGAAGTTGGGTGGCCCTGAGTGTTGGCCCCTTGGTTACTAATGAAGGAAGAATGCTTGGGTGCATTCAAAATAAACTTTTAGTTTCATATGTACTGATTTGGGATCGTGATCAGCCTGTTGTAGGTAGTATAGTCCACTATAAGAATGAACAATAAGGACTAAACATTATGGTGAAGAGGTTGGATGAGATCAAACACACCATGACAAGGTGCTCTCCATAAGTGTGGCAAACTTAAACCCAATGTAAGGGAAGCATTGGGTATAAATGTAGTCATTAATATTGACACATGGATTAAAGTCATTTCTCAATTAAAATTGCATTGGGCAAAAGTTAGTGTGTTAAAAGGATGCATACATAATTAATGATATTTCATTTTTCCTTGTACCCTTGAATAGATGAAAATGGCTTGCACTGTTAGTATGCATAGTTTTGAAAATATAATTTGCATGAAAACTAACAATTTGTGTGGTGAAGAATGTTGAAATTGTAGGGAGAAATGGTTCTTGGATATGGTGGCATTGTAAGCCCATAAGAGAAAACAAAATGCCTGCTGAAATAAAATACTATGGGAAGGAAAGTCTCATACTTGTGAATCTGGTTCCTGTGCGGAATAGATCGGAAAATAAATGTGGAATTCGGAAATCTGTGGGTGTCAGATTTGCAAGAAAATTATGAATTTGAAAGTTGATGATAATATCTCATAATTTATGTATACATGTGATACAGGTGAGCTGAAAAATACTATTGTTGAGACAATAGGACCCGGTGATAAGCCATGATTTCCCTAGAATATGTTGTGTTGTGGAAACACAGGCCAGAGGGACGCCTCGACTGAGCAAGTCTCAGGGACACCTCGACTGTAAGTCTCAATGAAGTCTTTAGAACTTTTCCTATGCGAGAAATCCTTGGCAAGGAAAGATGGATCACCTAAGGTATTGTATAGCAGAGAAGGTGATGCCTGAGCATGGGCCTGGAGGGTGATTGACCACAAGGAAGAGGAAGATTCGATAATTATTATAAACTATTGATTGAGATCATGCACACAATGGGTATGTCAAGGAAAAACAATGAGCTAAGATAACAAGATAACCATACAGATGCCAATCCACAAACTACAAATATAAGTATTGTGCTAGATTATGAAATTTTCCTCTTGAATTTTTCATAACAATAAAATGTTTTTGCATGAAATTGTGATTAATATGTTTGTTTTCCAAGAGTATTGAAGGTAGGTGACGAATACCAAGAGTCTGGAAAGGACCTGAACAAGAAAGAGGATCGAGATTTTTGAGGCAGCTAAATAACAAAAGCATGACAGGTGTTACTAAGAAAGAACATTGAGGCCGGTGTTTCCTTTTAAGGGGGAGAGGATTGTAACACCTCTGTTTCTGCTTCTCTGCTATACAATACCTTGACCGATCCATATTTCCTTGCCAAGGATTTCTTGCACATGAAGAGTTCTAAAGACTTCATTGAGCCTTACAGTCGAGGCATCCCTCAGACTTTCTCAGTCGCAATGTCCCTCAGATAAACATTGATATAACCATAACAACACCACAATAATACTAGAATAATACCAGAATAACACAAGAAAGAGCACTTTGATTATTGAGAGAAATGTTCACTTGCCTCTTCGAGGGGGAAACCTCCAGCAGAGAAGAGCTCTATTACAATAATATCCAAGAAAAAACATCTCGTACCCTCTACTCCTATTTATACTAAATATGTCTATCCAAAAGAACAATATAGAGGAAGTTCCTTCTAGAAGAGGAAGCTTCTATTAGGTCTTCTTACATTTGACTTATTCTTCCCTACTACTAGCCCTTATTAATATTGGTCTTCATTACATGGAAATATATTATTCTACCTATGTGAGGGGTTAGGTCCCTAACACTGAGCATAAGGTCACAAGATTGATGATGAGGGAGCATCTGATAAACCTCACAAATGATGTGATAGGAAAATAATCTCTAGGAAATTACAAAAGTTCCTGAGTGATATCATGGCTTGGCACGGGGGTGGCCAGAGTGCTAAGAATGAATTCCTTTGTGCCTATGGTTGGGTCGAAAGGAGAACACCCATCGTCAGTTGGTTGGTGATCGACTATAATAGATAAGTATTCGACAGACTCTGTAAACTTGAATTTAAAATGTCTGACTCAATGATTGTATTTGCTCTATACAAATATATCCTTAATATATAGGGTTGAGGGAATATTATTGTATCTTGTTTGGATGTTAGATAATTGTGATTCTGACAGTATAGCCGACTGAATATTTTAAGGTAGAGATTGACCATTATCCCTTGTCAATGGTTTTCTTCTTGCTTCTACCTAGAAAGGGAAAACTATCAGTAATGGGGTTCTAAATGAATTTGGGACATAAGGCTTTGGCCTCTGCACTGGTTATAAAATTAGGGATTACTCATGGATCAATTCCATAAGTAAAGAGTTGGGATAGACTCTATGAGACTGTTTGGGTCTGGTCGATCCCTCGATTTACCTTTCCCTATTTTAGAACTTGAGTTATGTGAATGGAATGTGATTCCTTCAAACCAGTTGTCCAAGTAACCACGAGCTCATGCCCACGACCTTAACCAAATTTCAAATGAGATATAAGGGTGTATCCCTCAGAACTTGTCAAAAACCTCATATGACCAGGACCATGGAACCCAACGCTATGCCCAAAGGGTGCTAATCCTTATGAACTTTGGGGCTTCAGGGGTATAGAGCTCCAGGATGTTGGAATCTTGATAACATCCAGATTGCGTTGAAGGTGACTTATCAAATTGGTAACTTGACGGATGATCGACAACTGGCGGTTAGTTACTCATAATAGTGGGATTTGTCCCCTTTCTAAACCCCAATAAAATTCTCGGTCGCGAAGTGACGAGAACCGTAGATCCGAGGACATTCAAAATATTTCTGGATCGTTGGATCTACGTTGTGGTGATTCTGGTGTTGACCACTTCAGTTGAAAATGAGTGTTAATAGGATGAAACCATCGAACGTTGAACTCATGAAGTGATGAGAACCATAGATGTGGGGACACTTCGGGATCTCCCATGACCGTTCGATCTACACCGTGGCTAGTCCAACATTGACCACTCCGAGTGAAAATGAGTGTTACGCGGATGGAACCCCCAAATGTCGAACTCGCAAAGTGAACTCACGAAGTGACAAGAACCATAGATATGGGGATGCTTCAGGATCTCCTATGACCGTTGGATCGACATCGCGTTCAGTCCAGTGTTGACCACTCTGGGAAAAGGGTAGTGTTAAACAGGTAGAACCTCCGAACACTAAAGTCGTGAAGGGATGGGGACAATCGATCCGATGATGCTTCAGGATCCCTCCCAACCATTGGATATAGACCATGTTCAGCTAGACGATGACCACTCTTGGAGTAAAAAATAAATTACAGAGCAGACCCCCCGTACATCGAAGTCGCGAAGCAATGGAGGTCGTAGATCTATGGATCTATAGGGAACCATCTCGACCATGGGATATAAGGGGTAATGGGAGGTTGCTGGTGGGAGTTTGGACTTCAGAGCTTCGACAAATTTCACAGGTAGGAGATTCTAGAGGCTCTTGGACATTGTTTATCGAGAGTGACGTGGCACGCTAATGCCACCTAGGGTGACGTGGACCCATATTCGACATGCCACGTGTCACCTTGACTCGTGTATGTTACAGACCTTATATGCCATTTAGAGTGTGGCACATGTCACCCATTGATGTGGCCACGTGTCATATTTCCCCCGTGCCCTGTGTCAAATCCCCCCTGGCACATACTCACTTGGCCTAATAGTGGGTGCATTACTTGAGACACTGGGAGTTCGGGACTTCGGGAAAGTTGGGAAATTGGAATGCTGGGGTTAACCGACCGAAGACACGAACCTACCTATCCCTGCCTCTACATTTAATCCACCACCATGTGTAAGTGTGGACCCTTTAGGAGTCTGGCATTTCAGAACTTTGGAGGTTTAGGTGTAGTATCTTAGATAACTCGAAAGGGCCGAAGGCCAGAGCCGCGTGGTAGGATATCGAGGTTTCATAACTTCAGAGGCGTGAGTGTAGTACCTTAGATAAATCGAAAGGGCCAAAGGTCGGAGCCACATGGAAGGATTTCAGGGTTTTGGTACTCCGAAGGATATGTGTGTAGAAAGAAAAAAGAGGCCTTCATCGCCAAAGTAATGAACACGAAAATCCTTGAAGCCTATGTGTTAAATGAGGACGAAGTTCCACCTTTGGATTTAATGGTGGATGAATTTCCACCATAGATGTAGGAGCGCCTGATAACTCTAGGACTTCGGGAAACTTGGGATGGTACGAATGAGACGAAACCATGTGGGCACCATGTGGCCCTTGACTAATAACGCTTGGAGAGCTTTGGGAGGGTGTAACTCCCAATCTAGAGCTCGGATTTGACCATGGTAATAGTCATTGGAAAGCCCTTAACAAGCAGAAGGTGATAGAGATATCGGAAAGAGGATTTGAGATGATGGAGGACAACGAATTTTTGATGCCCTGTCCCTTAAAAAGACACTTAAGGGGTTGGGTGTGTTACAAAGGTTCATACTAACAACTTCATATTAACTCTCCATCCAATGTAAAGACCTAAATACAAACCTGAAAATATCAACTTCCATTCATCAAAGATTCATATTAACTTTACAAGTGAGGATGTACTATCTCCCATCTGGACCTTCACCTTCGCTTTCATGTATTAAATTTTAACTTATTTTTACTGTATATATTTTGATATCTCATCGGTATCCAAACACAATGTAAAATGTGGCAAAGGTATTAAAATCAATCTTTCAACTATTTTCAAAGCTTGGTTGGCAGAAAGTTCAGGGAGCAAAGGTAATTCCATAACCCCATATCAACATTAAGAATACCATATGTCCTAGTTTCGAGATTTTGTATGTACATATCCTTGTCCATATCTCTAGTTTAAATTAGGTTAACTTAATTAAATTTAGATTAAGTTTAGATTTTAATTTTTGTTTCTCAAATTCAACAAATTAAAATCAATTATTGGTAAAATCACAATTTTATATTATTTAAATTATCATTTTGATTACATAAATAGGTTCATCATCATCGATAACATAGAAGACATTCTAAACATAGAAGACATTCTAAACATGTAACACATCATAAATTGGATGGAAATCCAACTTTGACCCAATTTTAAATAAAACTTAAAAAACATAAAACACGTCGTAAGATTATCTTCAAAACTAATGAATCCGTTACTGGTATATCCATGGATAAACCACATCGGTGACCATTCATAAGCAGGCTGACTTAAGGTGTCTCGTTCGATCCAGAATAGTAGTTATAATTGGATTGCTTTCAGACGTAATCGCCCGATGGCTGAGAAACTTGCGCCTGTCGTAGAATATCAGCATCAATGAAGGGACCCGGACGAAGAAGAGACCAATCTATTCTTCCGTTTCACACCACGTTTCATGGTTTCATCTATCAGCCCACGTGATGTGGTAAGCAAAGTCATGTTTTCACTGTTTTCTTGCATCAATCACTGTAGACATATACCAGTTTCTCCACCTCACCTCTGATTCTATTTTTAAAAGGTATTGGCTAAACGTTTTATTTTTTGGGTTTTTTTGGTTGGAATCTGACCATGTAAATTTGAACAAAATCACTATTTTTTGTTATTTAAATTACATTTCTGAATGTATAAACGCATTCAGAGTGTTGAAAAACCTCTGCTGATTATACAAACTATTCTATCTTTTGGGTTTTTTTGGTAGGAATCTAGCGTTTGTAAATTTAGACAAAATGACTATTTTTTGTTGTTTAAATTGCATTTCTGAATACATAAATGCATTCAACATGCTAAAAAACCTCTATTAATTATACAAACTTAACCACTCAAACTGCAGATTCAACCATTCATCACTGAATTTCAAACAAAATCAAACAAAAAAAATTACAAAAAAACAACCAAAACATAAAACCTCTAAACTAGCACAGCCGCTAACTCTAGTGTTAAAAAGAAATTTAGTCAGATAGTCAAACTCTAACTGAGCCAAATAATGAAACTCTCGAGAATTCTAAAAGTTAATCATTTAAACGTGGCAATCATATGATGCTACAAAAATTTCTTAATATGATTAGGTAAATGTTAAAAAGTAAATAGGTTAACGGATGCATTTATAAATGCAAAGAAGTTATCAACAATAAATCTGACCCATTGATTTTGAAGGACGACTAAGAATATACCAGCATCTTCAATACATAACCATCAAATTAAAATTTAAGATTAAAAGATCATTAATTATGCCCATCTCCAATAGATATACGCCTTTAAGCGTAAATATTATACTATACTTACATAGTCTATTCTCCATCCATCACTCTAAAATATATCCGATTCTATATATACATCAATCGCTCCCTCAAGCACGGATGAAATTTGACCGTCAAAATGCTCCTTCAATTTCTAGAATATACCTATATCAATTTCTAAAGTTGTTGGGTCGAGCACGGATGAAATTTCACGGTCAAAATGCTCCTCTCTGATTTCTAGAATATACCTACATCCATCAGTCTAGATATATGCCGGTTATTGCACATCTGATTTGATTTTTAGAATAGACAATACCACAATTTATTGGGATAGAATTTGACTATTAAAATGCTCTAGGTATATGACAATTAGTGCATATTAGTTATAACATATAGTTATAACACATTTGATTTGTGTTGTGGTTAGTTGTTTTATAAAATGTTTTTTTTTTTTTAAATCAGGTTATATTTGAATGTAAAAATGGATTTAGCATGTTGAAAAATTTCCAAGGCATTGAAATTCTACAAAAATAATCATTCAAATCTACGAATCTAATAATTTCTTACAGAATTTCAGACAAATATCCCAAAAAAATTCTTATAAACTCTTTAGAATAATTACATCTGATTTAATTTGATTTTTAAAATAAACATTACCCCAATATAATTTGACTTATAAAATTCACTTTAGGAATTTTGACCAATTCAGATCACTCAGTGCACATCTGATTTTTAGAATAGACATTATGACAATTTATGGGGTAGAATTTGATTTTTAGAATGCACGTTTAGGTATTTTGACCCATTCAGATCACTCATTTAAAATTATTTTATTTTGACCATACTAGATATTCAGCGACTTATTTAAAAATATTTTAAATTCAAACCATACATTTAGCTTTTGTCATGTGGAGCCCATTATTTAAAATTATTTATTTTGACCACAGCACACATTCAGCGGAGAAGACTTTGGCATCTATGCTGGCGTGTAATTGCCAGGGTCTCGCCTATAAAAATGGCCACCGTTAGCATAATGCAATCCATTAATTAATATTCAGTCATATAGCTATTGTTAGGCCATGGATGTAGCAGCAATATGCATCGCTGTAAGTTACTGGACATCGAACGCTGGACTTGTTTTACAGTAGCGATATGGCTTCAATCTATCAATGTCACCAATTAATTTTGATTTTTCTGATTACTGTTGTGATTCAAAGAAAAATATGGGGATTAATCAACTCCAACTGAATGGTTTGGCGGTGGCCTCACACCTTGGAAAAGTCATGCGCTGGGTTTTTGGAGTAGCGTGTGCATTTCTGCCAATCTGGGCCGCTCTTGGCATTGGAATGAGTTTAGGAATGGTAGGTTTAGGGAATGGTAGGTTTAGGGAATGGTGGGTTATGGCTTCAGTGGCTAATTTTGAGTGAAATCATTCATCCATTGGATTATTGACAGGTTACACTCTTTCCAAATTCTATTTAATTTTGTTTTCTTTTTCTGAACTTTATGATAGAGTTCTTGCAAAGTGTTCAAGACATTTGAAGATGAAGCTTCAGTATATCACAGGTTAGGCTATTTCCATGTCGGAAATTTTCGTTAAAATATAATGATCCTAGCCTGTTTTTAAAATATTTGCATAGACTCGTTGTTGCAGTGTTTTAACGCATTTTTAGGTGTTGCAGTGTTATAGCTTGCTGGCTGTTGTCTCTTATGAGATTTAATTTGTTATTTTGGACAACGCAGGTGTATATATTGTTCTTTCCAGCTGTTAAGAGCAGTTCTTGGTTCAACACTGTGAGCTTCAAGGATGCCATTGAAAATTTCCCAGTTTGAGAGAAATGGTTTCTGGCATAATAACAAGTTACATTGGTCTCAATCCCTTTATTTACACATGTCTTTCTTTCACTCTGTAGCCAGGGAATCCTTCACTGTACTTTCTTTTAAACTGCATAGTCACCATTGTAGTGGATGTAATTTCAGCAGTAATACTCCATCCCTGACATTAAAAAATGGCGACCATAGAAGACGATGCAAATAAGAAATACATGATCCTATTCACGCTGATTCCCTTNCTGTTTTGAGTTCTTGCCCTATGGGAAGCGCCAGCTTGGAGTCCACGTTCGTCTTCATTATTCTTTTGATGGCCTCTCTATATATACCCTTCAAGTTTTTCTTAAACAATATAATGAATGAAATTAGGTTAAACGCCTCTTACTTCTTACTATTCAGTGGATGATTTTAAGGTTTAAATTTTGCTTATGGGTTAATTTTTTTATGGTTTTTCAAAAAATGAGATTAGTTATTTTAAAAATGATTTGTAGAAATTTTATAGAATAAAATTATTTTACCTAAAAATGACCAAAAATTTATAAAAACTATATAATTTTTTTATAAATTTAAATATTTTTACAAAAATATAACCAAACATTTATAGTTAATATAATTAACCAAAATCTCTAGATTTAAAAAAAAAATTCCATCCTTAAAATCATCCCTGCCCACCATCAACAAAATAATTAAAACTCAAAAAACAAAATCAATATTAAAAGCCTCGATATACAAAATCAGTGCAGACTGTATACATTTTCAAGCATATTATACATAGGAGATTCTCAATGATTTCATTACCACCACTGGGAAAGGAGCACGGCATCCTACAGCTCTTTTGATGTATTGATTTCTGGCTACATTCTTTAGTATATTTTTGTGGAAGAACTATTGGAATAGTATATATGAACAACCTCGGGCCAATTGGTCAGTCCCTTGAATACTCCAGCACACCAATTTTAGTATCAGCTCTGGTTTCGTCCTTTGCATATTTTGGGCGTATTGCTTCAGGGCTTCCCGATTATATTCAGTTATACTAATACATACATGCCCCTTTCCGGCATGTCTGCTGTCATTTTCTTTTGCTATGGTTTTTTTAATGTTTTTATAACAACGACATTGTTTTATGTGAATTATATTACTAGTTTTATTCAATGGAAATTGAATTTGAAAGTTGAGAGGATAACAATCATTTTTTATATCCATCCAAATTACAATTAATTTTAATAAATCAGATTTAAATATATATATCTCATTTTCACATCCATTCAAGCTACAATTAGATTTAAACATATATATTTCATTTAAACGGATTTAAGTATATATATCTCATTTAAGCAAATACTAATATAAACCCTATCCATTCTACATTTTATTATTTGCAACATTCACTAAAATCTTTTGGGTCACAATGGTATGATGCCGTAGCTAACAATTTCAATCGGTGGGTTGAATTTAAGGTTGATTTATTCAACATTTCTTGTATGAAACTTGTAATCGAATATATGGGTCTTGAAACTGGTTGAGCGGGAATAGCTCGGCTCCTGGAATCTACTGGAGAGTCTTGTACCTAGTTCGTACGCCCATACAACACTGGAGTTTTTGATCGACCTTGTCTGATCCTTGACTTTTCCCGGCTCTGCTCATGACCCTGATCTTTTACACCACAGGTCTACTCTACTCCTTACTCTACGGACCATCCATGCTTAGAACCTTCCTATTCTGACACAACCATCAGCGCTGCTACCCATTCTCCTGACCACTTTTGTGAAGAGTCTCCCTGTGATATTGTTCCTCTCTGGTCCCACAACCACCTCCTCGTTTTTAGTTTCCTATTCCTTTCTGGACTGTTGTGACCTGGTCTTCACTCATATGGAGAAAGACGTCAACGCACTTATGAGTGCGGCTGACGAGGCCCTCTGGAACAGTGAGGGCCTCTTCTCCTCCACAAATGAACTTGCACAACACATTCACTGCAACACTAGCACCCCCTTCCCTCTACCGACTACCTCTCTGGCCCCACCCTTCTACCCTGCCAACTCCTGCACCCTTCTACCCTCCCAACTCCTCCTCTTCCTCACACCATTGTCTTTTCCACAGGTCACTACATATCTCTCCTATCACCTTCCCATCCCTACTTACACTTAGACTCCCTCCCTAGCTACCATCTCTACTACCTCTTCACGCCACTCTACCTTTGACTCTTTCCCTCCATCTTCCTGCGGGGATATCCCTTCATCCCTTCTTAAATCTGGAGGTATATATCAGCATAAGAACCAAGCTAGAGCTTCTCTACCTGACAAAAATTCTCCTCATCTCAGACCCTGGAATCCTAAAACGTCCAAGAAGAAGATGGTTCTTGGTCATGACATTGGTTTAGCATAATCTGTTTCACTAAGCCTTTGTGCACTAGTGGGTAGACTCTCATACAAGCATCTGTGCAGAAATGATATCTCTGAGTGGGTAAACTGCGAATGGAAACCACTCTTGACTTATACTCCAGAGATCACCTATCTAACACAAGGTTGGATATGCTTCATTTTCAACACACCAGAAGGCTCCACTATTATTCTAGAACAGTTTTGGACTATAGACGGGGGCAACCTCATGCTGAAAAGATGGAGGATCAGTTTTGACCCCCTATAGGACTACTTTCGTCTCAGACACTTCTGGGTCCTCCTCCCTGGTCTTCCTCTCCACCTTTGGAACCAGAAAGCCTTGGAGGCCATTGGTAACAATCTTGGTCGCTACATCAAAGTGGATCACCAATCCCTCACAGCCTCGGTGAAAAAAATAGCATGAGTCATGGTAGAGATTGACATTCACGATGGGCTACTGTAAAGTCTTGACATTCACGATGGGCGAGGGAAAATATATAGATAGAGTTTGGATTATCTAGGCATACCTTTCAGATGCTCTTTCTACCGAAAAACAGGACACCTAAGGAAGACCTGCCTGGGCCACTTAGCAACTGAACAGACTCAGGAGACTATGCTTGAGTTATCCTCTTCGATGGACTCACCTAATGCGCCTTCTCACCTCTCTTAACGAGGAATTCCTTTTGATGAAGACTCAGCTGCCTTGGATACACTCACAGGTAAAATCAAAACGATTTGTCATTCACTCTTTCACACTCTAACTAACTCGGAGATAGACACTTTGAACGTTGCCACATTGGTGGCTCCAGATTCTCCTGTATCTTCGGACCCTCTAGTCAATCTTCCTTCACCTTTGGTGATCCTAGCTACATACTCTCCATGTCCAGTGGTCCTTCAATCTCCCCTTCCTGGCGCACTTCCAACCCTCCGTCCCTTCAGTTTCCTTGTCGAGCCACGACCACTCCAGTCACTCGTTCCCTCTCATAATATGACCACCACTTCTGCACAAACTTCCTCCTCAGTTACATCCTCCCTCTTCCATTCAACCTCCCCTGTATTTCTCCCTTTACATCCATCTACCTCTGTACAACATCGAGGGTCTAATCCGATCTCCCCCAAAATTACACTTCAGAACTCTACAAACTAGAGAACAAAAAGACAAGATCGGTTTCCGACNCCCCATTCGGGCTATTTGGTAACACAAACATGCGAGAATTCCATCACTAGGGTGTTGGACTCACTTTTACCTCCATACAAAGAAATTCTTTCTCCATCTCCCTTACCTATTTACCAGGGGAATTCTATCCATTTGTCCACACCCGAAACAACTTCTACAGGACTAAACAACAACTTTGTTTTAGCATAGGGCACTGCTCACACTTGGTCCAGAGGGATCAGATATGAACATTCTCCGATCAAAACTAGAAGTGCCCGACGCAGAGAGGGGCCTTCTCTGTCTTCTTACACGGTCACTCTCACACAAACTACTGATATTGGGGCGCTTAGAGGCATGAAAGTCCTAGCAAGGAATAAATAATGATCTTCCTATCCCTCAATATTAGAGGGGTGGGAGACCCCCTTAAATCCTCTTCCTTCAGAAGACTACTTACTTGGACCTCACGTGATATTATCCTTCTTCAAGAAACCTTGGTTGACGGACAGAAAGCCATAATTTTTCTTTCTAAGTTTCGCCTTTACTGGTACACCTGCTTTGTAAACTCTCTTAGAACTTCGGGGGGTTTAGCTGCCTCTTGGGATTCAACAAAGTTTGATCTACATCCATTTCTTTGTAGGGATGGAATTTTACTCATTGGATCTTGCCTTTGGAATAAGCAACCCATCAATATCCTCAATATATATGGCCCATGTCTCAATAAAAAATCTTTTTGGGAACTGGTGGAATCCCGAGGTCTAGTGGATCTCCAGAATTTAATCATCATTGGGGATTTAAACTTCACCATTAGCACTATAGAAATTTGGGGAATGTCCTCCAAACAAGATCCGTTGGCTGATTTTTTTATTGCACTCTTCCACTCTCATGGACTGGTCGATTTTCCTCCGACAATCTTGACACCGACTTGGCGTAACGATAGATTGGGCTCAGACTACATCTCAAAACGACTTGATCGTTTCTACATATCAGACTACTTGGCTACCTCGGTTTGTAGAATCAGAACTTGGGCTGACTCTTCCTTTTTTTCTAATCACAAACCTGGGTAAAATCATGAAGCTGGGTAACACTTTCGTGACAATCGAATCTCCAAAATTTCTAGCGGCAATTTTCCGGCCAATAAAATGTTGCTAGGAATTTTTTCGGCCAAAAATGTGCACGTCAAATTTAACGGTGCCCTCAAAATGTGTGTACAATGTTTTTTGGATGAATTGTTTTCCCGTGGTAAGCATATTTCGGCCGAAAGACTTTTCGACCGAAACGTTTATTTTTAACGGGTTCTGTTAAAAACTAGGTTTCAGCCGAAAGAATATTTCGGCCGAAAACCTGAAAATGGGACTGTTTACAAGAAACTGCAAATTCTCTCCATCTTACTTCATCTTTGGAGGTAGAAGACTCCTACAAATAAACATAATTTAGTTTCAGAATTGATACCAACATTTTTAAAATTGAATCTACTTTCATTGGGTATAATTTGTTTTCATTTTCAATGTTTTTATCTAATTTTATTTAATTTTATAAAAAAGTCACTACATAATATTTTTAGGTGAGATTATGATTCGGTGAAATGAAAAATCCATGTCTCTAAAAATATACAGTGGAAAATTATGGAAAATTTATATTCATAATCGTTAAATTGTTCTCTTCAAAAGGGTATTTTTAGATTTTACTTTTAAGTACAAATTAAGATAGATACAAGGTGTAGAAAAACATGTGTTTAAAATATGCAACGTTTTCATCTTGGTCAACTTCAAAAAATTCTAGAAATTATAATATTCATCCGTTAGATTCAAAATTATAGTCATAATAAAATAGAGTCTCTGTAGATGGTTGTAGTATATTTCACTTCTTAAAAACATAAGTTTAATAATAGATACATTGTTGAGGAAAACAATAACTCATTATCATTCCTTTAATGTTTAAGGAACATACTATTAAACAATTGTCAAATTGACATATCAAATATTAATAAAAAAAAAATCAAAAATAGTCATTGTAAAGATAACAAAATTATTCACATGTTTTGTTTTTACTATAAAGTGAAATTCTAAATAAAAAAAATACTTTTGTATGTCGGAAGTTGAAGAACTTGTGAAAATATAGTTTCTTTTGTCATAAAACAAGCAAAAGTGTTACCCATCTTCATGATTTTACCCACCTATTCTCCTTTAGTTCCTCCCTCATTCAAAGCAGATTATCTATCCCTTCAAGCTCAATTCGAGCTGGATTTTGGAAACAAAATTCCCCACTATTGTCAAAGATGTGTGGTCTGAACCATATCTCCAGCATGGGTTGGAGATCCAACAACGTTTTATTTCAAAGATGAAACTTTTAAAAACTGTTATGAAACGTTGGGCGGTTCAACACAATAATCGCTCCAAACAAAATCTTATAGAGCTGAAACAACATATTTATGAATTACATCATTCCGATCCTTTGACAAATCTTACAGGAGATAGACTCCTTCTTAGTAAAAAGCTGGAAGTGGACAGAAATAAGTATTTGCTGGAAGAAGAGGCTCTCTGGAGACAAAGGAGCAGAGTAAATTGGATAAAAAATGGAGATCTCGATACCAAATTCTTCTATACTTTTTCTAGTTCTTACAGAAACAAAAAATACATTTGGGATATCACTAATACTTCAGGTATACAACACAGTGGACAACGAGAAATGAAATTTGCAGCCATCGATTTTTTAATTTTTTTTTATGAAGCTAGACCATAGGTACACTTACAAACCCAAGTTTCTTTAGCACAACTTTTTCCTCGTTCTATTATAGCTGAGGATAACGCTCTTCTGGACAAGCCTTATACTTTACAAGAGATATAGGCTGCCCTCAAATCTTTTTCAAAGGACAAAATCTCAGGCCCAGATGGCTAGACTGTAGAATTTTACCTTCATTTTTTTGAATTGGTGGGACCTGAGCTTCTGGAACTTGTGGAAGACACCATACTTCATGGTAAAATATTTGGAGCACTAAACTCCACCTTTCTTACGCTTATCTTGAAATCCAATCATCCAACTACCTGTTGAAATAATGTAACTGCAAAGAGTATTCTTATTATTATTTATATATTATTTATAGGATCAATCCCCATTGTGGATTGATCATGTCGGTTATTGTATTAGGACCAAATCGCCTTTTGCGGATTGGTCAACAGACAATTGTAATAGGAAGAATAAGAAGTCGACCCCAGTAGTTATTATTGAGACCCAGAAATATAATAAAGGTGGGTTTACCCACCCAGAGTGAGAAGTTGGCCCTGCCAGTGAAGACACTTCACACGTGCCAAACTTGTATATATAGAGAGGTTAGCACCTCACTTTGACACACAACACACTTGCTCATTTATGAGAGGCAAGTTGCGACTTACCAGTTGGGGAGAGGGAGAAGAGTGGCACATCTTTTGGAGAGGACTTTCTGTATTGGTTTAAGTTATCTCTTGACATTGTATTGGCAATTTATGATAAGGAGGTTTTTGCTGGGTTTTCTTCCCCTAGAGGGTTTCCCATGATAAATGTTGTGTCTCTTGTGAATGTGTATTTCTCAGTGATCTTGTTCTTATGTTGCTCTTTTCTATTGAAATGCAAAGAACTATAATAATGGAATAAAACATTAACATGGTATCAAAGCCAACTTGAAGGAATCATATTTCTCAAGAGATAAATGTCACTGTTGCAGTACCTGCAAATTAGGGTTTTTCAAAAGTGAAGCTTTTCAGCTCCAAAACCACCTAGAAAGTTGTGCCCTCCCCCAAGGATCATTTTGGCACCTATATCGCACCTTTTTAGTGGATGGATCTCCCGGAAAGTGAAACCCTAGTTTCACAAAGTACCGGAAGTACCAGAAAACCAGAGTACCAGAAAACCAGAAGCACCAGTCCAGAAATCCGCAGATCAATTTCGGGAAGGCAAAAGTTGGATTTTCTCAGATCCAAGTACACCAGGCTACTCGCCTCATCCAAGCACACCTCCTGGTAAGGTGAAAAATTGATTTTAAGCATTTTCAGTTTTGGTCATTTTTCATAGCCTCAAGTACAAGATGTTTGCAAGCACAAAGCTTGTTGAGAATCTAGAAGGCATATACAACTTCTATGCCTGGAAGTATAGGATCGGTTTGATCCTTGCAGAGAATGACCTAGCAATATTCATCAAAGAAGAAGTGCCAGAACCTGAAGATGTCGTAGAGAAAGAAAAGCATCAGAAGGACTCAATCAGGGCTCAAAGAATCATTGCAGATTCAATCAAAGACTACCTGATCCCGTATGTATCATCCAAGAACACTCCGGAAGAGATGTTTGATTCTCTAAGCAAACTATACAAAGGAAAGAACGTCAACCGAAAGATGAACCTAAGATCTCAATTGAAGAATACCAAGATGCAGAAAGGGGAAATGATTCAAGAATATTTCTCCAGAATCTCAGAGATTAAAGAACAGTTAAAAGCGATGGGAGACACCATAGATGAAGACGAATTTGTAATGATGGTCCTAAATGGTCTCACAAGACCTTGGGATGATTTCATCCAGACGATATGTGCCAGAAAGGAGAAACTGCAGTTTGAGAGCCTATGGGAAGAATGCATCC
>SNQJ01S0000786.1:261717-275268 GCA_010110895.2 Picea sitchensis | reverse complement strand
AAGACACGTAATTGTCTTGTTGTAACAATCTAGGACAACATGATGTTTTTCCAACTAATCCATGTCAATTATACAATCATATGAAACAAAGGGTATGATGTTCACATCTACCTTTGTGTTGAGTCCATTCATGTCTATTGGACAATATTTAACTAGCTCATTCATCTTCCTCTTAGCCCCTGTGGCTAACTAAACTAACCAATATTTATTATGCTTACTCCTTTGCTAGTGAAACATTTCAACAATGTTAGAGTTTATGTAACTATGGCTAGCTCCAAAAACAATTAAAATTGCTATGGGATGGTCATCAATCTTACCTTTTGCTTCACTCGTGGGGGATTTATATTTTTCTTGCTTGTTTTCCAAGGCTGCATAAATCCTTGGCATGTTTAATTAGTTTGGTTTTGTATTTTTTATTAGTTTCATTAATAGTTTAATTTCATAATTACAATTTCTCCTTACAAACAATATGTAGCATTTCCATGAATGATAGATTTGTAGCTCGTTTTACCTCCAGAGATGTTAACATGAGTGTTATAATCACTTCTTAGTGGAGGAGTGTTTGAATCTTAGAGAGTTTATTATTTTACCATTGCATCTCTTTCTTTGTCAATGCAAATTTACAGAGTTTTGTTTTGATTACAAACGTTGGCTTTCTTAAAGAATAGATCTTAAGAACTAGTAATTGGTTCTCTTAGAACCTCTGCCACTCTGTTATAAACAAGTGAATATATCAATATTGTTGACAACATCTAGTTAGATTCACCTTTGCACGTAGGTAAACTATTTGGATGAAAAAGTGCAGTGCCACCACTTAGACTTGACATGCTTGATGTGTCAATTGTGGATGCAAGTGTAAGAGATTTATGGTTAATTAGGATATTTGGAGATTTTGCTCTTAAAATTGGTTAATTCCACCTAGGTTGGTAGCCTACACATGAGGTTTCGTGTAACCTTATTTGTTGACTGATTTGAATGTTAGTTTGGGTAAAACTACATGTTTACACTTAGGTAGCACATTACATTTAATTGTGGATAGTAGTTGGAAACATCTTTCGTCCAAATCCAACCTCGTAGAAGGTAGTATGAACGCTTAAGTTGGTAAGTGAAAGATTACACCATGACCCCTAGAAGGGGGTTTGACAAAGAACTAATCGTTTCCCCTTTGATTGTTTGTTACCATTTAAAGTTCCTTTTGAATATCCATTGACTAGTAATTAAGAAGGAACAGATCATAGACATTTTCATGCGTAGATCATTGATCTAGACATGATAACATGCAGAGCCATTGAATTTTTCTCATGCTTAATAGCAGTCATATGGACAAAGTAAAGTTGATTAATATTTATTTCTTGTTGATTTCTTAGTGCTTTGATGAATGATTAGATTGTAGTGTGGTTTACTTGTCCTCTAAGAAGATAGCATAGTTTAGACTTCCATCTTTTACCTGCACATACTATGTATACAGCTCATAAGTTTACAAACTATATTGACAAGTAAAAGGGGTTTATTAATGATAATTAATTGAACTGAATTTTTTGGTTCCGTTGTGAGGGAGATATTAAAGGGTAAATGGTAGAAGGATAGTTTTTTTTGTTTGGTTTTCTCACTACATTACATATTTGGCGAAGGACAAGATGGTAATATGCAAAGGCACCCTCTCTTCTGAATTTATGTAAGGGTTCTAACATGTCGCATTCACTTTGGTGAGTCTATCCAAACCCTTCTTTGTCATGTAGTTGACTAATGGTTAGACCTAGAGATTGTAGATTGCTTAAAGTTGCTTTGAATGGTGTGTTTTTATTCATGTTAATTTCATTTCTTTTCCTTAGTCTAAGGTGTTGTAAGAGGCCCCATACTACTAATCTATTTATGAGCAGGAGCTCTAGACCAGCAAAAGGAGCTTGAAAATGTTCAAGAATTTGTTGAACAAAGAAGGACTTATCACTACAAGGAATTTCTTAAATCCTTGTCCAAATATCGGGATTGTCACAAGGGAGGAATATACATCTCAAGGATATCCATGAGCCCAATCCATAAGAAGGGAACCTAGAAGTCTTCCTTAATCAACCTTGCAAGCATATAGAAGACTCATGGATAACATCAAATGGAGAACACACACTAGAGCCAAAGATCGAAGAATTTCATGTATCTTTGTCACCATATCCCTTGTGCATCCAAGAGTTTCATGAGCAATTTTTCGATGAACTTTATGGCATGAAAACCACAGAGAGACAAGGAGAAAAAGACTATATTGAAACTTGGTTTCAAATGGTCATCAGGCCACCATACTCCTCCATTGTTCAACATTTCTTGGCACCATATTTTCTAGAAAAATCAGTTTCTCATATCCCGACAATCATGGAGGTATACTTTTCAAACTTGGATATGAGTTTAATAGAGATCATGTTGCGTAAATGGATGCATTGGAAATACTCTTACACTTGAGGAGATGTTTTGTTTTCCAAGTAAAGTAGGATAGCGTAAATAAATAAATAAAATAGTAAAGAGAAAATAAGTCGAGTTGTGAAAACCAATTTGTTGGTGCAACTCGACATGAATTTTGCTTGAAAATCGGGCAACCGACGGGCAAGACTCACAATAAATTTTGCATTCAATTGTTGGTTCTACCATGTACTCTTCAAATCATTATATTTGTGCTCATGTCAGATGATGTTGGATTCCTTAAGGCCCACCTTTCAAAAAATCTTGACCCATCAACTCCAACACATCATTTGGGATCGGTATTAGAGATCTTGTTAGTACCTTGGGACTTGCATACATCAATGGCAAGCCTCCTTGCTGTCAAAAATGGGAATTCATCAAATTCTCTTGATTAACATATCTTGCAGGTGACTCGAGATCTATTTGTACCTCACAATATTTACTAAGGCACCTTGACTCCCATCGGCATCAAAGGTGAGTATTCCTTAATTGGTTAACAACATTCATCATTGGTTGGTAATCCAATTATTTCTTTCTATGTTTGACTTCAACAAATTCATTCGCGTAGATATAATTGTGCCAATATTGGGTTTTGATGAATACTATTTGGTACATGATCATGATAGCAGTTTGTAGTCTCTAGTAGTGTGAAAATAAAATGGGATGACATTCTTGTTGCAGCAACATCATCCTACAGTCCTTTGAATCCAGTTTTCATCATGCATTCCACCAATAAGTCCAAAACTTTTTCCATAATTTGTAGGTCTTCATGGTAGAAACATTAGAGTACTTAGCATCCAAAAGCTTCAGAACCTCGATGAAAATTCAAACACTTGTTGCATCATCTTTCTCTTTTGCAAAATTATCCACCATCATTCATTTATCACTTCCTTGATTTCCAGTTTTAGATATCAATACCTTTAATAAGCTCAGAATTTCTTAGATTTAAAAAAAAAAAATGAGAATCTATGGAAGTTGTATTTTACTCATTTTATTTAAGAATGATATACTACAATAGAGTATTCAAAATAGCATTATATCCAGAACAACAGTGTAACAGAGCATCACTTTCCAGCGTTCCTATACCTATACTAGTGGATTTTCAAAGTTCTTGGTTATTCTAGTACAGGAATCCCAGAGTAGGTACCGGAAGGCTGTAGCTGTGTTTTTTAAATTATTGAGAAAGTTTGAAAATGTCAGGCATTTCCTCTTCTGTCCAAGGCACCACCAGAATCAGATTCAACAGCAAAAGTTTCAAAGTAGTGATCGGCATTGGTCTCCTCAGCTACCCAACACTCTTGCATAAAACTAAGCACACATAATTGTAAGTATGGGACTAAACAATTCAAAGGTAAAATTGTTTTTAAAACTCTTTTGGTTTATTAAGAACACAAGGAAATTGTTTTTGCAACTATCTTATACTTGTAACCTCACCCTTACCATTTATCCCATCATTAAACCATTTTAATTGCATTCATCATTTTCTTTCTTTTCAATCTTTCTTACATTTATTTTCACCTTATATATTCTATTTATTTTTCACTTAAATATTCCCTTACCCATATGGAATATTACCCATACCATCCTCTATGATGATGATCCATGAACTTATATCCCATCGACCATATGACATCGTTCATACCCCTACATTTGTCTTCATGTCTTAAGGACTGCTCATTGCATGATTATCTACTAAATCCTCCAGCTGCAGGTATAATTGTCCCTATGTCATATAAAAAATCCCAATACTTCTATCATTATCCATGAACCTACATAAAATCGAATCTCAATTTGACTATTGAAACTCATTTGGAATCACAGAAGGAATTCCAAATGAGCTACATCCATATCATTCCAAAACCAAAGCATGTATGCCCTTGAAACCACTAATCAATTTCAATAACTCGCCCATTTGGTCATTCTTGTCAAAGTTCAAGAGTTTATTTATCTATGGTAATGATGGCAGGTGACCATCATGAGCCGACAAAAATGCATGATTTATAAGTATTTCCATAATATAATGTATGTAAAACAATGTTTAGGATAGATGACGACATTCTTTCTTTGCCAAAGTTTCATAGTTTTGACGATCAAATTTCACTCTAGTTTGCAAGAGGTTTTAATGGACGAGTTGCCCAATTAAGTGATCCAGTCATGGAGGTTTAAAAAAATACAATAGCACGGGTCATGGGTCTGCCCACTGAAGGAGAAAAATGGCTCAAAAACAAATCAGTGAAATGCCAAGATTGTAACCAATTTTGATTGGTCTAAAGGGATACCTTACATAGGGATTTGTTGAAAATCTATGGAGCTATCATCTATGTGGAAGTGTCAAGGATGAATTTCTTTTGCATGAGGACATGCAAAAATATCGATGTGGGGGGAGGTATGCTATGACTTATTTATATCACATCGGGTTGTTACTTCATTTTGAATTTGATATTCAGTTAAAAAAAAATGGTGGAAAAGTCTTTGTAAAATGGTCAAGAAAGTCAAATGAAACTCTATAAATCCTCACAGGAGTATTTAACATCATGGTTCAGTTAGAATTTTGATTGTGGATGAGAAATGACAATTGGGTCGACTCCCTAGTTTAGCATGGGTTCAATCAACAAAATGTTGAAGTCATTATAGAAAATGCATTGCAAGGAGGAGATTTTCATAAGAAAGAGAGGGCTAAAACAATTCCTACTCATCCACAGTCTGCAACAAAACAACAACCAATGATGAAGAGGATATTCAACCAATTGGTGAAATTTTCAAATCTGCTAAGAAACAGAGAGTGAAGAGTCGAACCCCTCTGGGTAAACCATCACTAAAACCAAGTAACAGTAGAAATGATGACCTTAATTGACATGATGTAGCATCAACAGGGCAGAAACAATTTTCAATCCCTCTGGATGGAGGAAAATACGATGACAGGGTAATTGAAGATGTTCTCAAATATGCAAAGAAACACAAACATGGAACCTCAAGAACCCTGAGCATAGTTCTTCCCAAACCTTCTCATAATGAGTTTGATGAACAATATGGACATGACATCTCATTCGTTGAGTCTATTGTTAAAGCACCAGCATAAATGAAGCTAAAAAGGAAGAATCAAATCATTAAGATGTTGAAACAAGAAGTAACAGAGTTGTTTGTCTTGAATAGGTACATAGAAAGGGAAAATGAACAGTTGAATATACAGAGTAAGAAGTTCTAGGAGGAAAACGAAAAGCTCAAATCATAAACAAGGAAGACTGATAGAAAGATGCATAAAATGTTTGACTCTTGGTAGTCATCATAAAGAATAAGGGTGATAGGATAGCCAGGATGGATACAGGTCTTAGCATTTTGATCAATGCAGTTGGACTCTCCTAGCTAATCATGGGATGTTTTAGTTTGGATCAATTTTTGAATTCTCAAGGATGCCCTTTGCATGAGGACATGCAAGTAGACATGTGTGGGGGAGATGTTGGCCTCCCATTTTGCCACATTTTGATAACTCTTTTATCCATTATTAACCCACCTTTATACCTGAACCTAACCTTTATATCATATATTTTCATGTCTTCATGCCTAAAAACCTTCCCAGCAAGTATTTTGGGGTGATAGTTGTTTATTTCATTATATTTCCTAAGTTCTTAATGAATTAGTATCAGTTTTTAAGCAAATTTTACTAATGAAGAATGTTGGCTATGTTCGTGTACCTCTCGTTGTTCTGGTACCCAGATTTGTAGGTCAGCATATGTGCGCTCACCCAAATCAAAAATGGTCAAATGGGCAGCATGGTTTGTGACCTTTTGTTCACACCCAGGTCGCGCATGGCAGTCTCCAGCCATGATTAAGGGTTTTCGGTTTAAAAAGTGTGTTGAACTAGCAGTAGTCAACTTTCGGGAATATTTTCAGGAAAAGGAAGAAGAATCTGAGAAATCTTGAACATGGGTTTTGTGCAGGATGGTCTCAATTAGGTCACAACAGAACGGATTCCTGAAATATAGTACGGTTAGGGAGATAAGGAAGTTTTCCTAATTTGGGTTTGCCCAAATTTATGTTGTGACCCGTTTTCAAGATTATCAACGGATTGCAATTCATATCTAAAAGGAATAGCATAAGGGATCAGTAGTTGATTCGATTGGTTTCCATAGGTTCTAATTTTGTCCTCAATGATTGAAAGGAATCAAGGATGGTTTTGTTCGGCCATAGCTCCACTATTTTCGTACTCTTGTTTCTGAGGATGCAGGGGACTGCTTCGATTTTCATTTCTAGACTTGTCTATATATTGTAATGATTTGTAATGTAAAAGGGAGGAGATATAGTGATATTGTAGCCATTGATTTGGAGTTGAAAGGAATCCACGATCTATTGTTGTCATGATTCAGAGTTGTTATATGTAATGAAGTGCCAGTTGTAAGCCCGAAACTTTGTTCTTGATCTAAATTGTCAAGTTCAAATATACAGTGTTCCTTTGACCTCTTTCCTGTAAGTTTTTAACAACCTACTACCGAATGGAAAGGGCCCACCAACCTGGGATGCATAGCTTCTTTGTATCATTATTAGTATAGTTTTATATTTTGATCCATTTCGTTGTTAGTTTGGTTTTGTATTTTTTGTTAGTTTCATTAATAGTTTAATTTCATAATTACAATTTCTCCTTATTTACAATCTGTAGCATTTCCATGAATGATAGATTTTTAGTTCGTTTTACCTCCGGAGATATTAACATGAGTGTTATAATCACTTCTCATTGGACAAGTGTTTGAAGCTTAGATAGTTTATTGTTTTATCATTGCATCTCTTTCTTTGTCAATGCAAATTTACAGAGTTTTGTTTTGATTACAAATGTTGGATTTCTCAAATAATAGATCTTAAGAACTAGTAATTGCTTCTCTTATAACCTCTGTCGCTCTTCTATAAACAAGTGAATATATCAAGATTGTTGACAAGATCTAGTTAGATTCACCTTTGGACGTAGATAAATTGTTTGTATGCAAAAGTGTAGTGCCACCACTTAGACTTGACATGCTTGATGTGTTATTTGTGGATGCAAGTGTAAGAGATTTATGGTTAATTAGGAGATTTGGAGATTTTGCTCTTAAAATTGGTAAATTCCACCTTAGATTGGTAGCCTACACATAAGGTTTTGAGTAACCTTATTTATTGAATGATTTGAATTCTAATTGGGGTAAAACTATGTGTTTACACTTAGGTAGCACATTACATTTAATTGTGGACAGCGGTTGGAAACCTCTTTCGTCCAAATCCAACCTCGTAGAAGGTAGCATGAACACTTGAGTTGGTAAATGAAAGATTGCACCATGATCTCTAGAAGGGGGTTTGATACAGAACTGTTTGTTTCCCCTTTGATTGTTTGTTATCATTTAGAGTTACTTTTGAATATCCATTGACTAGTAATTAAGAAGGAATAGATCATAGACATGTTCATGCGTAGATCATTGATCGGGACATGATAACATGCAAAGCCATTGAATTTTGCTCATGCTTAATAACAATCATATGGACAAAGTAAAGTTGCTTAAGATTTATTTTTTGTTTATTTCTTAGTGTTTTTATGAATGCATTGTGGTTTACCTATCCTCCGAGAAGATAGAATAGTTTAGACTTCCATCTTTTACCTGTACATAATGTGTATACAACTCATAAGTTTACAAACCAGATTGACAAGTAAAATGGGTTTATTAATGATAATTAATTGACCCAATATACCTCATCTTCATGGCTATAAGATCCTTGGGTAGCTTCCATAACTCTAGTTCTCATATAAGAACCAAATTTGTTTTCTTGTACCTCTAATTCGGCAAGAAATGTTCATGTAATAATTATTATGAGAACATGCATACCATAAAACATTTCATCAATTAGAATACAAGTTATTCTTCATCCCAAAAAAATAATATGATGCACTAATTCAAAATCTGATTCCTTATATGCATTCCTCTCTAAAACAGCTCTCCAATGGTTGTACTCATGCCTCCTTCTAATGTCTAAGTGAAAAGTTACAACATCTACAAGTTGCAAATTTCCACTCACTTACTGCTACAAAAATATCTTTATTAATTTTTGAGAAATTTTAGCACCCAATTTAAAATTATGGGTATATAATGTCTTCTCGTCCTGAATACCTTTCCAGTTACTATTTGTTTGCTCCAATATAAACTCTGAGATGAAAGTTATGGTCCGGAGAAGTTTAGATTGTTTTTTCTCATTTTATCCATGTATGTTATAGGTGACTTGTTTCTCTTCCTACACATTTTTACATACCCAAATTCCAAATCATTCTTCATGGCTATCTTATATGGATCACAATATTTCTTTAGATTGTAGTTGAGCCTCAAACAGACTTCTGAGCAAGGATTTATGTCCTTTGGAAGTAAATTGGTACCGAAATTTTATCTTAATTGTTTCAGCCGTAACTTTCTCATACGAGCTCTATTTTGCGCCTGGAGTAGCTCATTGGATAGCTCTCTCCAAGTTATTTTATTTAATTTATAGAAACATCGTGTGCCTTGGTGCTCTTTATTTTTGGGGGTTTTGATTTCCTAAAAATGTCGTTTAGGGCCTCAAAATTGCCTCACAACTTCATGACCTTCAAAATCTCAAACAATTTGTAAAAAAATGATTGCTTTATTATTATAACAACCTTTTAAATCTGAGTTGTCGATCTCAAATTAGGTGAAATCTTATTCGTTGATCCGTTAATCTTTCCCAAATCCCACAGATCAATTTCCATTGTCGATCGGCAAGTTAAAACAATCTAGACTGTTGATTTCCAACACTACATCATTGATCGAATATTTCTTCGTAAACAACCTTGATTATCGATTTCCTTGACACCCGATCATCGACCATTGGTCATTTCTCTTGGAAAACCAATATTTCTCACCGATCTCATCGAACCTCAACCATCGATAATCATCCATCAACGAATTTCCTTGACAACCACTTGCTTTCAAACCCCCTTGAACCCCGACCATCAACTCTTGAAAGGTTCGCCACCTAACACGTGGCACAACAATTGATAGACACATGGCATCATTGCCACCTGACACGTGTCATTCATCTTCACACAAATTATCACTTGTAGGTGCCAAGTCATCATGACACATGGCACAATCCTTGCTTAATACATGGCACAATATTTACTTGACACATGGCACCATCCATGTCAACCTCTTAATCCTTTGGTATGAGATCAATGGCCTAGATCTCCTTTCAGAGTACCTCCCACCATGGCAGATCAACGATCCAAATCTCCTTTCAAAGTTCCTCCATTCACGGTAGATCAATGGTCCAGATCTGCCTTCGGAGCCCCCCCTTCAAAATGCATTTCCTCTAGGACTGTAACCGACTCTGAATAGTTCCCTGCGATGGATAGCTAGGATCGAATCTTGCTCTGGTTTCGATTAATGGTCTAAATTTTCCTTCGTAGTGCATCCCCACCGGGTCTACAACTTACTCTGAACGACGCCCTCTGAAGAATGGCTAGGATTATTTTATCTCGCCATATCGACTACTGTCAAACACCCGAAGGCTTACATTTATAAAAAATTAGTGATACAAATAGATGCATTTATACTAGAGTTTTCACTTTGTGTGTGTTTTTGCTCAAACTCTTGTTAGGTGAAGAATTTCTTAACCAAAAATCATGAGAGCCTAGATGCACAACAAGCAAGCTACCCATTGTCACCTCGGTAGCCTTTCCCCACACTTCGGACTAAGAAAAGAAGATACCCTATCCTAGGGGGGGATTCATAAAGGTCAATCTAGCCTAGTCAGTTGTAGCAACAGGACAGTTACTTGGACTAGATTGACTAAGACAACTAACAAATTTCACCAACTTGTTCCCAAGGTTGAAGATAAATTAAGGTATGCAAGTTGTTCGTAGATTAAACAAGCCTTTAATGATGTAAAATTGAGACAAGTGTGCTTGTATTATATATATTATGCTTTTTTAGTCAATATGTGATACAAATTAAATTCAAAACCTCATTATTGTAAGTGGATTATTCATTCCATGAATTGTAAGCTCTTCTCTTGAAATTAAGTGCCACCAGTGAACAGATTAAATAAGTCGACAAAGAATTAAATCTGTCTCAAAACAAAATACTAGGGTTCGTTGTGAAAGACATTAAGGTTTCCAAAATTATCCACTCAAAATATAGAAACTAAATCAAGCACTTGAAATTCCCATAAGTTCATAGTGAGTTATTTGTATGTCTCAAATTATGTGTATGATAAATTCTATTAAGACTAAGAGAAAATATAAAAATGATTCCAGTTGTCATGAAAAAATCTTACACAATAGTGAATTTGTGAGTAATTATTTAGATCCATCAAACAACTTGAAAGAAAATGTTGAATGAGTGCAAATTGTGCGTTGGTGTGCTTAAAAGAGCAGGTCGTTGAGGATTTTAGGTATCAATATTGTGAATCATATGGAACATCCAAGAACAAAATGCCCATGTGCGTCAAGCATTCTCACCAAGTGACATATTCCAACAAGTAGATAAATTAAACTTTTAAGCATAGGTTGAACTTTTATTCAATGACACTTAAGTTTATTAATTACTGTAACGTATATCTATATAAGAGAAATAAATTCTATATCAAAGATCTAAGTTATTTTACTAATTAATGTCTTGTTGAAGACAAGAATGAGTGATACCTGCAAATTGTTAGTAGATCAAGCGTGAAAGAATGAGGCAATTTGTAGTAGATTTCAAGTTTTACTAATATTCACATGTTATCCCCCAAAACACTTGAATGAGATGCAATTTAGATCTTTAAATACACAATTAAAACCCTAGATTTCGTATAAACAAAATTAAAATAGAAATTTTTTAATGGAGATGGAAAGAAAAGAAATGAAAATCTAGTGCTATCATTGGGCATTGGAGTCTAGACTACTCCTTGAGTCATTGTCCCTTTACCTTTGGTGTTTGAATCCCCCAAACATCTTTGAAGATTGCTTGGTGAGCATCAAACTTCAGAAATTTGAACCTTGCAAGAGTTATAGGGAGGATAAACTAAAAAATATGCAGCCAAAGAATTGAAAACTTTAAAATTTTAAACATGAATCCAAAGTAAAGAGGTAAAACCCTAGATATTCACCCCTAATACAATGATCTAGTCTAAAATTTCACAAAGAAATGACATAGAATTTTTTCACGCCTTTCTTGCATTGCTTACTTTGCAATAGCTCCTTCCTTAGTAAATACTTGCAATTCAAACCCTTCTTTGATTATCCAAGAATATATTACTTAAGAGAATAGAGAAGAAACTACACCAAATAATAAGCAAATAAGTCTTCCATTCCATTCCCAACCATGAGAAACGAGGGAGGTGCCCTCCTTATATGGACAAGGTGCTTCACAAAACCATGAGTAGCAATTCATGTGCTAGTACAATACCATGTGCCAGTACAATGTGCTCAAGAAAAACCACGAGTTAAAACAAGGGCCATTCTCAATACTATGGTCTAAAACCATTTTGAGCCAGTAAAATAATATATCATGAAATAACCACCTAAACCAACTCAAATGTGTGAGTGGACTAGTCAAAGAAAAGAGGTGTGCCCCACAAGATGCTATAACCACCCACATGCATGGCTAAGAAAGAGAAAATGCACCATTCACATGTTCACACATGCAACTCCAAAATATGATGATAATTTTCACGTGGAAAATTCAAGTAGCATCGTAACTCGATCAATTTTTTCCTGATTTTCTATTAAAACCCCATTTCATAAATCTTGTAGCAATTTTGCATCTAATGGCATTGATTTGGAGGAATTTCGGGCACTTTGTCAAAATATAACTTCCCCTAAAACTAGCCACCTTAAAAAATGTGCTCTAACCACCTCAAATCCTCAAGAAATGGTCCATGTGGCACATGATGATGATGTGGCATCCCCGTCACCATCCAATGTGTTGTTACAGATCCCAATACAGTGACATGGATCCCAAGAAAAAATGGCATGGATCCCAATGTAATTTGATATGGCTAAATATAGGTACATGGATCCCAATGCAGGTAGATCAATCCCAAGGTAGTGTCATGGATCTCGAGGCATAATGCATGCATGCAAATGTGGGGTGCCCACCTATAATGATTAATCAAGTCTCAAAACAAGTCATTAGCCAATGAACACTAAGTAATCTCGTCTAACAACATATTAACATAGGTTAATTTTATAAATTGCCTAAGTTTACCATGGTGGGACAACTTCACCTTATTACATGTGTCAATTCCAAGGATAGAAGGTACTTCCTAGGTCATTTGGTTAGAGGTAGGTAAAAATGATAAAAATATCATGGAAAGGGAAGGGGAACTTCATGTTTTGACCCTCTAAGTCATATGCAATGATGTAAAAGGTCTTCTAACTAGTCACAATTGGTGGGCCCTTAATGGAGATCTCTCACACCCAAGGATCTTGAAAATATGAATTCAGACTAAAGAAATTATCAAAGAAAATTGTTGAAATTTATGTACACTTGGCTAAGGGGGATAAGAAGAATATTTTCCCACTTGCTATATCAAGGGATTTATGTTCTTATAACTATGAGTTATTCTCAGCTGCAGCTGAAGTCCTTCAAAAAATAGGTCAAGATGAAAGGTTAGTTCAAGATTTTGTAAACGTTGGTGCTACAGCCAAAGCTATATATAATGAAGAGATTGGCACTGAATTTATGCTTGGAGACATACCAAATGAAATCCTTGATCCAATTTAGTGCACATTTGATAAGGGATTATGTTAGTTTACCTTCATCGAGAACAACTTGCAAATTGATGATATTGCAACAAATGAAGTTCAATATAAGATTAGGAATGTTGATCCTACTATAGACATGGTAGTAGATTATTTAGTGGACAACGAATGCTTTGAGGACGAACCATTTCAAGAGAGGATAGCTTGTAATATACCTAAAGTATATTACCTTTATTAAATAATATACAATCAAATATGTTGTACAAGTAGTCATATTCTATTTTAGTATATTGTAATTAATGATAGTCATACATTTTCCTAAAGGACATGACTTATCAATTCTTACATGTATTTATACAAGTCCATTGTATTTCAAGAATACGCCAATGAACAAT
>SNQJ01S0000786.1:230669-261700 GCA_010110895.2 Picea sitchensis | reverse complement strand
TATATATATATATATATATATATATAATTGGGTTTTCTCCATTGATCGGAGGACCCAATCTAGAGATTGGGCCCAATTTCCAAATTGGGACAATGAAACATGAAAGAAATGGAAAGAAGGCCTAATTTGGAAATCGGGGAAAATCACCAAATTAGGCCAATCACAATTCAAAGCAAGATTTCAAAGTTCAAGATGAATATTTAAAGTTAGAGCAATATTTCAAAGTTCAAACAAATTCTTCGAAATATTCAAAAAGTGTGAACGTCAAGGATTTCTCAAAGGAAATAAAAAACTAAAAAATGGAAGGTTTGGGGAATGTTGAAGAGAATTTCACCTACGGATAATTAAGATATCTCACTGACCTTGTCTCAGTCAGTGACAAACAACATGATAGACAAAAATATGTGTTTTCACTAGATCTAGTGTGATTTATCCTAATACATGCAATGAGGAGGAATAACTTGTACCTTTGTTTGGAAACTTATATTAATGAACAAGATCTAGCTCCTAACACCTGCATCTTCCTATGAATAAAGTGTTCTAGATAGTGAAAACCAACTTATATTAATGAACAAGAGAGAAAAACATTGTAGAACACAAACTAGTAGAATGGGGTAGCCTATCTTTGAAAAGAAAAAGATGTTGGTTATGCTTCATTCGTAACAAGCTTTACATCACACTCCATTGCATGCTTAAAGGGCCTCATTCACCTCAATTATATATGAGGGAGTGAGATGAGAACAATTCCCATGATGCATGTGGGATAAATTGGACTAAGTTTATAAAATGCCATAGGCATGTAAAACACTAGGACTTCTCACGCGGTCACCCATCCCAATACTACTCTAGACTGAGCGCGCTTAACTACGGAGTTCCAATGGGATTCGGTGCATTAACGCTATGCTATAGGCATGTATGTAAGACCACTAGGAAATCATTACATGATGTCTCAAACTAACAAATGAAGATGTCATTACATTCCATTCCCCATCAAAAGGGTAAATATCATGGTTTATCAAAACCACAGGCTCAAAATGGTGATTCAATGGAAAAGGTGGATGGCCACCGAGATCCATCTGGATCATTCCTCCCCCCTTAGGAATCAATGGTCCCCATTGCATCAAGTTCCCTTGGGAGACAGGGAGACTTCTACTAAATCTGAAGCTTGGTGTGTTGCTTGCCTTGATGAAGAATTTGTCATGCTTAGCTTGTTGAAGGTTGTCTTGAACCTGTTGTTGGAGGGGTTGGATTCGTTCAACCAATCTGGTTGCATGATCTACCTGAGTGTGGGAGGAATCTGTCGATGAATATGCAGCATGAAGAGTATGAAGGGTTATGTTATAACCTTGCTTGACTAGGCAGTGTGGAGGCACCCCTGTAGGTGCAACAAGAACATATTGGTAGTCTTCTACAATATTGTCAATATGCTTCTACTGGATAGAAAGGTCTCGGCTGAGGTTGCAGTGTCCTTCTTTTCACCTTCTGATCGGGTTGTGAAGAGGCTAAACTTTGCAGTATGAGATATTACTTTGTGTCATTGTTTTGGTGGGACAATAGTCGAAACTAAATCTAGTATCTGGTATAGCTGACCCCCCAGAGTAACAATGATGCTACAAGGTCAAGACTCATAAATAGCATGACGCCTCCACATATATGGATGGCCTAATAGAACATCACAAACTTCCAGTGGGGAAACATCACACAATACCTCATCCTTGAAGGGCTTGATGTCGTAGGGCAGGAGATAGTGTTGGCTGACATGAAGGGCTTGATGTCGTAAGACATGAGACAGTGTTGGTTGACACGAAGATCTTGACCCTGGCGAAGCCACCTGAAGTTGTATGGATGTGGCTACGGTGTTGTTGGAAAATCCAACTACTTGACAACCTTTGTTGAGATGATGTTCTTTTGGATTCCATTATCAACAATAAAATGTAGTGGGGTCCCCTTCACCCACATCTATGAATGGAAGATTCGCTCCCCCTTCTCATGATCCTCCTCTAGTTGGATTGTTAAAGTTGTGATGGTAGCAGTGGGTTTTGCATCAATGATCTGTCTCCTTTTATTATTTTTTGAATCAGGGTCCAAGTCGGGGTTCGACTCTTTGTCTTTAAGCTTGGCCACCAATGACTGTATTGAGCAACATTCATTAGTGTTGTGCCAAGGGTTGTTGTGGAACTCACACCACTTTCTGGTGTCTTTATTAGACTTCCCGTTACCCTTATTTGCCTACATCTGGGACTGACTCTCTTGAGGTTTCCTTCCTTTGTTTGTCCTTCATTATGTGAGTTAGAGTTTCATTTTCCATGCTTCTCCCACTTACTTTGTTGCTTGAATTTCTGCTCAATTTTAACTGCATATCGATAAGCAGCTCCCATTGAGGATATTTCCAAGAAATCCATCTTAGTTTGGATGTACCTGTGTATACCACTATGGTACTTCAAAACCAGGTGTCGCTCGGAGTCTTTGATGCCCAAATTTGAGCGCAAAGTATGAAAGATGTTGGTGTACTCTGACACCGTCTAGTCTCTTTTCTGACACAAAGTTTTCCATCTCATGTATTGTTCATCATAGTTTCCAACATAGTAGAACTCCTCCTTTAAGGCATCTACAAATGCCTCCCAAGTGGGTTCTCTCTCAAATAGTGTAGATTCATCCGTGGTGTACCTCTCCCAGTAACCTTCCCACCAAGCTCTGACATGGGGAAGGGCATTAAGGAGCGCGAAGGTGATCTTTTCACTCTCGGAAAAATTTTGGACAGAGTAATAACCTTCTAGAAGATTCAACCATTTTTCTAGAGCATATGCATCTATCTCGCATTTAAATAAGGGGATATCAAAATTGAATTGTAACTTGAAGGGTGTCGCACCTGTGAAATGGCTTCTTGTCGAAGATGCCTCAACCGCCGCCATTGGTAGTCTTCAAAGGATCTGAGTAAATTTGTCCATCATCTCGTTCCTCTATTGCACGAGGGCTTCCTCGAGCAACGTCTTGAAAGGATCTCCTTCTTTGTGATCATCTCTCTTTTCTTCCACCATGGGAGGTCACTTGGGCTGGCGAGAGAACTTGTCCTCAAGCGAAACTAGATCGAGACCCAACTCTCTATACCCTGACCTTATCGAGGACCTTCTCTGAGAAACGACAAGGAGCAGCCTGCTCTGATACCATTGATCCGGATTATTTTGAGAACAACATGAAGACAAAAATATAACCGATATATAATAAGGAAATACACAGAGATAATGCAGAGAACACATAAAAATAGTGAAAACCAACTTCTATTAATGAACAAGAGAGAAAAACATTGTAGAACACAAACTAGCAGAACGGGGTAGCATATCTCTGAAAAGAAAGATATGTTAGCTACGCTTCATTCACAACAAGCTTTACATCACACTCCATTGCATGCTTAAAGGGCCTCCTTCACCTCAATTATATATGAGGGAGTGAGAGGAGAAAAATTCCCATGATGCATGTGGGATAAATTGGACTAAGTTTATAAAATGTCATAGGCATGTAAAACACTAGGACTTCCCAGGAAGTCACCCATCCCAGTATTACTCTAGCTTGAACGCGCTTAACTGTAGAGTTCTAATGGGATTTGGTGCATTAAAGATACATTTTAGGCATGTACATAAGACCACTAGGAAATCATTACATGATGCCCGTAATTAACAAATGAAGATGACATTACATTCCATTCCCCATCAAAAGGGTAAATATCATGGTTTATCAAAACCACAGGCTCAAAATGGTGATTCAGTGGAAAAGGTGGATGGCCACTGAGATCCATCTGGATCACCCAAGCTCATCATGAAGCTGTCGATTCTACCATACCATCGTCTAGGTGCTTGCTTTAACCAATACAAGGCTTTCTTTAATCTGCACACATGTGTCTGACTGTCATGTGTCTTGAAACCTTATGGTTGCTCCACATACACTTCTTCTTCTATTACACCATTTAGAAAAGTTGTCTTCACGTCCATCTGGTGTACCTTCCACTTCTTTACTGCAGCTACTGCAAAGATAACTCTAATTGAAGTGTATCTTTCCACAAGAGAAAATGTCTCCTCATAATATATTCCTTCTTTTTGGGAGAAACCATGTGCCACGAACCTTGCCTTGTACTTCTCGATACTTCCATCTGTTGAATGTTTTTTTTTTGTAAATCCACTTGGAACTTACAATCGTCTTCTCTTTCGGTCTTGGAACCACATCCCAAACATCATTCTTTACAATGGATTTGTACTCTTCAACCATGGCATCCTTCCATTCTTTCTTCTTTGCAGCCTCTTCATAATTGGTAGAATCAACATCAATGATATCACTTAGCAATGCCACATAGCTAGAGTAAGGTCATGGCCTCTTTCTTTCTTTGAAGGATCCATCTAGACCACCATACTTCTCTGCATCCTGAATAAGTTTCTGAGCCCAAGCCGGTCTTCTCTTCTTGGTATTCATCTCTCGGGATGAGTCTACCAGTATATGTGGTTATTCCATATGAACTTCTAATACAAAATCATCACATGTATCTGTATATGTAACTCTGGGAGCTTCAGGCTCCTCATCATGAACCTCATCTGAATGATGTTCTCTAGATCTACTAAAATTTATATGTGATGTATGAATGTATGCATGTGCGCACGCACAACATATATATATGGTAATAATAATAGAAATTGTAAAACACTTCACATATGTGGATTCTTAGGTAAATGTAAAATAGTTGGCTTTTATATATTGAAATAAAGTCACCCAATCAAACAAAAAACTTTAATGGCAAATAACATTTTTCTCTAACATAATATTAAACATTTTAAATTTGTACTAATAATAATAATAATAATAATAATAATAATAATAATAATAAATTAATAATAATAATAATAATAAATAAATAAATTATTATATGAAGTATTACCTATTTACATGTACACATACTCCTTAATATGAGAAGTGAGTCATGTGGGAGACTCGTCCTTTGACTTTATGTAGAGTCATTCTATAGTGAGAAATTCCAAGGAAGTCACCATAAAGTATAAGTTTAGGTTCATATATATATACATGTGGACACTTTAATTAAAGTGAAAGGAGTGTTGTAAATAATAGTTAATGAGGTTGTTCCCTTTACTATAAAATTCTCAATGATTCATTTTCTTCTTACATAAGCATTTATCACAGAGACTTTATATTATATATTTTGAAATATAGAAGATAGTGTTAGTAAAAGATAGGTATTATATGGTGTTTCGATGCATGGTAAAGTGGGAGATTATATTCAATTATAATTTCAAGTAAAGTATAGTTATAAGTATGATATGTTAGTGGTATTGAGGGACATGGCTTGAGTAGGCCTAGTTCGTAACACCTAGAGTAGTCCATATTAACATTGCTAAGAAATAAGATGTATGGATATTGTAATGGTGACAATAATTACTTGCAAGTTACGAAATGATTGAATCCGCGAGGAGGTCAATGAGTTGTAGATTGTTGTTCTTGTATTATGTGTGGAGATCAATGATGGTTCCCACATATAATTCTTGTGTGATATGTATTTTGGATGAGAAGATATGTGGTTTTACATAGCACCACGTGTTCTCAAAAGAGAGAAGGCCATATGACTATTGGCCGATTAAAGTAAACGCTACCAAAATTTTGGAGAAATTGACATGGTGTGCAATACATGGAAGTTTAGCTAGCTTAGGACTGTAGATTATGCACCAAGATATGTTTGAACTCCACTACTCTAGTGCAATCAAGTTAACTCAATCATACACAAGTTGACTTAACATCGTGATATAATCAAACATATTGTCATGATATTTCATTAATTGTTCTAAACTCAAGTTATAGATTCATAAAATAGGCCCACTTATAGTGTCCCTAGAATGTTTGTAAGAATGTGGAACTAAACACAAGATCCTGCTAGAGTGATACTTTGTCAGTGTCACCATACTAACATGAATAATGATCGAATACAATCCACAATACTTAAGTGTGGGTGAGAAAGAGCCTTGAGCCCAGAGAGGGTGTAGTTTTGAGTTTACCACATCAAGTATTGTGGATTGTATTCGATCATTATTCAGGTTAGTATGGTGACATTGACAAAGTAGCACTCTAGCAGGTTCTTGTGTTTAGTTCCACATTCGTACAAACATTCTAGGGACACTATAAGTGGGCCTATTTTATGAATCTATAACTTGATTTTAGAACAATCAATGAAATATCGTGACAATATGCTTGATTATATCATGATGTTAAGTCAACTTGTGTATGATTGAGTTAACTTGATTGCACTAGAGTAGTCTTGGTTCCATAGCATCATAAGACGAGTGGTGAGTACCTTAACTAATTCTAGTAGATTGAGAATGAAAAATGAATAAATTACCCATGAAAGGCATTGGCATGCCTCTGAAACAACCCTTTTTGAAGAGGGGGTGTCCCTTTGGGGAAGGGAAACACGTTCACACATAAATTGTATTGGTATTAGAGATTCCAATGGAGTGTCATGTATTATTATGCATGAATCCCTTGTAAGAGGGGTGAGTTGTATAAATAGGGAGCACACATCTTGAAATACATTAATCGATCTAGCAACTACGTGTTCACTAAGAATGAGTTTCTCTATCAAAGAACTTTGTATTTAACAAAAAAAAACCTTAAGGACAAGCAAAGAAGATTTTGGAATAGAACCCTTATATTAAACGTATTATTGATTTATAAATGCTAGTTAACCCATGTGTCGACATGGAGCTCTTCAAACATAGGCATGTTTTGTAATAGTTTTGTTCATAAAAAGCATGTTGTGCCCTAGCAACGATGAAGAGGATCCTAGAGACGACATTTCCTTTGTCGAGATCTAATTTATAAGACTTAATAAGAGAGTGAGAACAATGACCAAACAAACCATGGACTGACGATATCACATGACAATAAATTAGCAGTATCTTAGTCAATGTTCTTAATCATGGAAAAAATTTGTGCACCAATCTCACGTGTGATGATGTATCTATTGTCAAGTTAGAGTGATAATCAAAGTTAATGATGATTGTTTATAATTGTCAAAATATCGAGGGTGGGATTGTATGCATGACTTCATGAAATTTATATAGATCTCAATATAAGATTCACTCAACTAGAGAACCAATGATGAAGTAAGGTTCTAACTAGTGGCTAGACCAATAGGATATACTTTAAATATGGGGGTCCTATATGGAACTTATATGGAATGAATCTATAAGAGACGTGTGTCTTTGCATTAACTAAATGACAAGTGGTAATAAAATGTCGTCAAGACACAATAAGGTGTCTATTAAACAGGGGTAGTCATAATCAACATATTAATAGCCTCAACATGTTTTAATCAAGTGAAGGTCTAGTGGGACCAATATAGCACAAGGTTTACTACCAGGGAAGATGCATAGAAGTTGTGTCATCATTTTTCCTTATATTGTGAGTGACCATAACTTTGGGATAAAGTTTCTTGAAGGGTGCATGTATGTAACGCCCCATGTTTTGGCCCTAGGCAGTTAGAACTTTGATTTTACTCATCTTAGTAATTCATTGTTTAGTATCTATTTGGGCTCAATTGGACCAATATGGACATTTGAGATGTGTATATCTGGACCTATTTATGTGTTGCATAATATTATTTTTACTATTATAAGTTCATGATAATGATAGTTATGTGATTTGTTTAAACATGCAAATTAAAATGTGAAATTGTGAGATATGGATACTAGTTCAAAATTATGTTGTGAATGTATAATAGATGCATGGCATGGTGTAAATAAGCATACATTTCTTAATTGAATGTCAATACAAATATGGATTCTCATATGAAATTGATGATGTATTTGCATCTAAATTAGTTATTAGTGAGCTAACCTATAGGTTGACGAGTCGTGTAATAGCTAAATGATTGTAGTGTTGAGGTAACCTGGATGTCATAGACATCAGGAAGATATTGTATACTATAAGTTTTACTTATGATTTCAAATATTGTTGTGATCTATCGTAAGTGTGGTTTTGATGGGATGCACAACTTTCCCAAAGTGGTTGTTTGATGACGCGACTCTGAGAAAAATAGTTGTACAATATGGATCGATATAGGGTGTTGACCCTAGTTTTATCGGGAAGGGTGGAGGTATTACCCATTGAGTGTCTTATTGACCCTAGTTTTTTAAAGAGAGGTGGAGCTATTGCCCACATTTTATCCTTTGAAACCTAGACTCGTGGGAGGGTTGTGTTAAGCCACGCTTTCCTAGATGTGTGATGGCAATTGCCAGTTGCTTTTTGGGGAAGCTTGGTTGAGAAAGTTGACACTTTCGCTTACAGGTTTTATCTAGGGTTAGGTCAATGTAGTTGACACTCCAACATAATCCAACAAAGGAAATGATAGGATTTAGAATATGGAAGTAGGTTAGGGAGGAAGGATGATTTGAAGTTAGTTGAGAATGTTGTTTGTGGATTAGATGTGCCACTCTTGTTTCCTCACTTGGTTCCTACCATGTTTAGAATATTCATTTTGATTCTCCTTTGATATTTTAAGTGTGGTGCTCAATGATTGATGAATTATTGTAATTGTTTTAGTAAATATTACAAATGGTGCATTTACTTGAATTGTTGTCCTACATGCTTTTATGCACTACAGCTAGTGATTGTTTATTACTAGAAAATGTGTAAGGTATGTGTACACTAGCTATGCATACATACCTGATATATATGGACATCGGTGGCCACCCATCTATTCCAACTAGCTCATCTTGACATTTTTTCAGTTTGGTGGTTTTTTTTGTAGTTTTCAGGTCCTAAACTTTCGGGATCGTGTTGAGGCCCTAAACTGTGTTTTTAGGGATCACCACAATAAAAATATAAGTGGAGTTAGAATTCGATGGCATAATGTGTAGTCCTCGGATATAGCTTTCCAACATGCTATCATGCACCTAAAATGAAGATCGTATACAAAACTTACGACCCCGGGAAGTTGATGTACTAACTTACCCCAACAGGGCCCACATGACTTTTGGCACTTCATCTCCTAGGGTTAGGTTTTTGGATGTATAGGGTTTTAGAATTCACGTTTATTGTAAAAAGGCTTTGAGATCCTTATTGTAATCATCTTCTTGTGAATGAGAGTAGTCGTCACATCTCTTCTCGGAGATAAGTTGCCACCATTCTAGCAAGCTTGTTTCAGTCTACATTTTACAATTTCAACATATTTCTTATTTAATACAAGTCAAGTTTGATTGTATCTCTATTATTATTCACTGTGTCTATGTGTTAATATTGTTGGTTGTTCTTCATTGATACCATGTTGGTTGTTCTTCATATAATATGTGATCGATATTTTATTACAATGATGAGTGTTCCATATATATAGGGAACATAAGGTGACCATCCATGAAAGGATGTGTCCCTTCAATAATCAATAACTATTTGTTATTATCATTTACTTATTATATAATATATATAATAATTATATTATTAATTATTATCTTTAGAGAATGTCTTCCCGATGTTGTCCAAACATTAACACTCCCTCTCAACGAGGGAGACATTATGCAACATGCCACTCTTGTCTTTGAAGTATACAAACTTCACCCTATACTCATGACACTTGTCTGTCAATCTTGGGAGACATCTCTCTCCTAACTAAACCAATTAACTCTCTCTAAGATTAGGTTCACTTTGGGTTCGCATGTAATATCATATAGCATCTCGAGTCTTTATCATTCCTTGTCAAATCACCATGACTAGGACAAAGACTACACCAAGATCTTTCACCATAGGCACACACCTATGAGTGAATGTCGGATTAATGCTAACTGACACGTGGAAAGCACTTCAAGCACCTCGAGTCCATATTATTCCTTGTCATGATCAAGGAAGGACTACGTCTGGGCCCATTTATCACAAGTGCACCTTTGTGATAAATGTATCCATGATCAAGCGAGGACTACGTCTAGGTCCATTTATCACAAGTGCACCTTTGTGATAATGTATCTCATCTCCCTTGGTCTGCAAGAAAACAATGTAGGAGGAGTTATGCCCGATGCTAAAACATCAACACTCCCTCTTAGCTAGGAGTGTATCTTTCCATAGTAGTACACACCCACTGTCCAGTAGACACGCAGTCTCCGCCAAGGGTACAAAACCACCATAGTAGTAAAAGATTTGTCACATATGGCACTCCCATGTGGACTTCTAGAGGATACTTCCTCTAGGAACACTTAGGTCAACTCCATAGTGTGAGACATCATGGGTCAATTCCCTTGACATGTCCTCATGTTCTTTGAACATGGGACGCTGGGCTATAAGCCAAAATGCACTTATTCCTTCTCAATAAGTGTTCCACTTTAACCTTTTCTCGGATAAGTGTCCTCACAAGATCAACTCAACTCAATTCACGTAGGAGTACGATCTGTAAAAAGTTTGTCACACATGGCATCCCATGTGTACTTCTAGAGGCTACATCACCTTCTAGAAACACTAGGTCAACTCCCATAGTGTATGATGTCAAGGTCAACTCCTTGACATGTCCTCATGTGTTTCCACATGAGGACGCTAGTTGTAAGCCCAACTACACTTATTCCCTTCTCAATAAGTGTTCCACTTATCCCTTTCTGGATAAGTGTCCTCACGATCAACTCAACTCAATTCACAGAGAGGAGCACGATCCGGAGAAAGTTTGTCACATGGAACTCCATGTCGACTTCTAGAGGCTATACCCTCTGTGAAACACTAGGGTCAACTCCCATAGTGTATGACGTCAAGGGTCAACTCTTTTGACATTTCCTCATGTGCTCTCCAGATGGGATGTTGGGTTATAAGTCCAACCACATTTTTCCCTTCTCGGATAAGTGCCACACTTACCCCTTCTCCTCGTGATAAGTATCATCACTGCATCAAATAACTCACCATGAGGAGCACGATCCGAGAATGTCTCTCGTGAATGCAGAACATCAATACTCCCTCAACAGGGAGGTATTCTCGCCATGCCAAGTCCTACTATGAAAGTACTTGAACTGCCTTGGTTCGTAAAAACATTAGCAACCTACTTCATCTCAGAGGGAAGGTACTGCATCAAGAACCGCGACTCTCAAGCAGCGGTCACACCACCGTGACCTTCTTACTCCACGCACCAAGAGTCGATGTTTCCCACTTCTGGATTCTACCCACGTTTCTCTCGGGCGATCATCCCTTCACGTGACGGGGAGATCGAACTCGCTGACATCGCGAGCCTCACGGTCGGCCCTCGGGAAATAAACCCAACCTCGGACTTCACAAAGGTCAACTCTGGGGATTCCTACACGCTGCCGAACCTTTGCTCATCCAACTCGAGACACCGAAAAATCCGGGACATCCCACGCAGCACTCCACTGACTCCACTGACTCGTACTCCACGCTACTACCTCTGGCCGGGATTCTCGCGCGACTCGCTGGGATCCGCGAACTTCAAGTCTCACACTGGAAACCCCCGAACGCCTAAACTCCGATATTCCTGACTGCATTTCACTCCGCTCCACACTTGGATCGACGGTCCCGACTAAATTGGGGAATCGCTCTTCGCGATTCTATCGTGCATGGGACTATTGCACTCTCTGACCCCGATTTGCCGATGTGTTATGGAAATGGTTCCTCCGTGCACCTCCGGCTTAAACCTCTCACGGCTCCTCCGCGACGATTTGCATTCTAGAGTTCGACTCCTCCTCGACAACTCCACAAGCCGATTCTTCTATGAAGAGGTCTCTCTACTTCCACCACTCTCTCATTTCACCGGGCCGTCGATTTCTCAATAACCAAAGGCTATCCTTCGAGCTTCAGCCCTCGATTCCTTCAGAGAACTCTTCATGCACTGGCCAATTCTTCAACCTTCCGCCACTCTCTAAGTGCCGAAGTTCTCCTGGGCTCTGTGCAATCACGCTTGCAACTAATCTCGCTTCTTCCTCTTCTACTTACTTCCGGGATATTTAGTCGACCTCGCACTCACCTCGGCATCTGTTCAATACTCACCCAACTCCTCGAATCTAGAGGTAGGAAATAATCTGCTTCAATTCACTTAGACCCTCGACGCATTCTATGCGTGAGGTATTCGACGACTCGATGCAGAATCTCCGCCTAAGCAGAGTAACAATTTGTACTCATTCTCTCAGGTTTCGAACCGGATATGCAATCACATATGCAAAGAGATATAAAAGAGATAATGCAGATAAAGGAAGCAAGTAAACAGAAGCATAACATTAACAATACAAAAGTGTCCGACACATCCATGGCAATTGAATCATAGCTCTTCTATTAATTCAATGACCATACACAGAGGGTTATAACTCTTCCTCTGGCTCGTCAAGCGTTCTGTTCTGAATGAATGAGAATCGAATCCATGTACAAAGGAGGGTGTCTATTATTCCGCTTTCCCTCTCTAAACTAAACCTGTCTAATCTACGCGAAATCTCTATCTACCAAAGATTAAAATCAATTAAATGCCCCTATCTACTAATGCGAATACAATCGCTGCAATACAACTGCACTTGGTTTTGAATGCCTCATCCAAACGACGGCGCACCAATCTCCAAGCATTTCAAAATGTGCACGCTGGCACTGTCCAGCTGTGTGTGTTCTTTCTCCGTGCGCGCTGGCTCGCTTGATGACGTGTAGATGCTCCTGCATCATACTGCACCAATACTTCCTTCCTCTTCACCATGTCTCGGATGAAATGGTACTTGATCTCAATGTGGTTCGATTTGTCATGAAACACTGGATTATCAGAGATCATCACACAACTTTGGTTACCATAATGAATAATGGTGGAATCTAGCACATGTTTGAATAAATCGGCATGGAGCTTGTGAAGCCACACTGCTTCACAAACTGTCATAATTAATGCAATGTACTCTGCTTCTGTTGTGCTCAAAGTCATAGAAGTTTGTTTCATGCTACACCAGGAAACCATGGAAGATACCAAAATGAAGCAACACCTAATGGTGCTATTTCTTTCCACTATGCTCCCTGCCTAATCAGAGTCAATATATTCCTGCCATATCATATTAATACTGGAAGTATATCTCAAACCATGTCGAACTGTGCCTCGCAAGTATCTCAACACATGCTTCGCAAAAATCTAGTGTGTCTATCTCAACTGACTTATAAACTGGCTAAGTGCACTCACTGCATAGCAATTATTTGGTCTGGTGTTAACCAGATACATCAGTTATCCAACCAATCTATATAGATTCGGATCAATTTCGTCATAATCGGAAGAAGACACACTTAGTTTCTTCAAATTCGTCATCATTGGTGTAGCCACGGGCTTCAAGTTCGGTATCTCAAACTTCTTGAATATCTCGACTGTGTACTTCCCCTGACTCAGGAAGATCTCATCAGTTCTCTGCCACACCTCTAGTCCCAAGAAGTAGTGCATCATACCAAGGTCCTTCATCTCGAACTCAGAGGCCAACACATACTTGCATTCAATAATAAGGCTCTATGTACTGGTGAGGAATAAATCATCAATGTAGAGGACCAGAATCGGGGACTCGCCATTAACAATATTGTAGTATAGGATGGGATCGAAAAAACTTGTTGAAGCCCAAAAATCATCAGGTGTCCATCGATCCTTGCATACCAAGATTGAGGTGGTTGCTTGATTCCATACAAGGCCATTTTCAACCTGCACACATGAGACTCCTTCTCATGTATCACGAAACCATCTGGATGCTTGATGTATACTTCTTCCTTAATCTCTCCATTGAGAAATGTTGTCTTTACATCCATCTGATGTACTCTCCAACCCATGGATGCTACAAGGGAAATAATCATTTGGATAGAAGTGTATCAAGCAACAAGAGAAAATGTCTCCTCATAATCTATTCCCTCCACCTGAGAGAATCCTCTGGCAACAAATATCACTTTGTGCTTCTTGATGCTTCCAACGGCTATATGTTTGATATTATAGATCCATTTGGAAGTCACTACAGACTTCCTTTCAGGTCTCGGAACAATATCCCACACATCATTCTTCATGATGGACTGATACTCCTCCATCATGGCATCTTTCCATACTAGATGCCTCCTCATAACATGAAGGCTCGGAATCAATGATGTGGCTCATAGTTGTAGCATAGCATGAATATATCTGAGGTATCTTTCTCTCTCTAAAGGTACCACGAGGAGTTGCATGTCCTTATGTCTCTTGCAGAGTCTGATGAGCCTATGTAGGCTACTACTATATCTCTGGGAACATGAACTGGAGGGGGAGAAGGAACCATCTCTTCGTGTTTCTCACTATCAATATCCATGTGAGATCTTCTAGATCTCATGAAGGCTACCTCCTCCTAAAAGGTAACATCTCTGCTCACCTCAATCTATATCTGACCAGGGATGTAGATCCGGTATGCCTTCGAAGACTCATTGTACCCCACAAATGTACCCTTTCTTCCTAAAGGGTCTAGCTTGGTCCTTTTCTCCTTGGGTACATTAATGTATACTGAGCACCCAAATATCATGAAGTGTCCAACCTCAGCCTTCACTCTGGTGAAGACCTCCTTGAGAGTCATGTTCCTAAAATTCTTATGAGGACTTTTGTTCTGAACATACATTGTAGTCATGGAATCCTTTACCCATAGAAACATAAATGATGATCATGCTAAGTCATCTTGGACCATACTTGATATATCGAGGTACCCTCATAAACCAATGTCATAGGAAACTGAAAAACATCAACACTCCCTCTAGAATTGGAGGTGACTCCTCCTCTATTTTTCATATATAATATAAAGGAGATCTATTTAAATTAGATGTGCCAAAGCTTCACAGATTTGTGTATTGTAACTATTAAATCAAATCTCATTTTATCATTCAACTTTGTGCACATTAGGATATTTGGAAATCATCCACATGATATGGAACATGAACATTCTCTCTTAGGTCATATGTCCTAAAGTTGCACCCCTTCTCGACAATACGTTATTCGAGAGGCAACTCTCAGAACACATTTTCTTAGTTGTAGCTTAGGGTTTCCAACAACCCTAGAGGCAGCGTCTCCGCCTTCTATGAAGATTTCCAGAATTGATGTAAGTGAGTATTAATAAACACCATCATCATCATATCTCATCCAATTATAAATATATTTACAGTAATGACATAACATTACACCCACTTTTTCCTTTGGTTTACACGTTACAGCTAACCCCACTCTGGAAATTACAGCAAAAGAATTAGGTTACATTAATGTGTTTACACCTACGTTTCCTTTTACGTATTGTAACACATATCGCATGCATGCAAGAAACAGTCCGTTCCAAAATAAAAATACTTAAAATGAAGTGTCAATGCCCGTGTCAACTTCTGTTCCAGATGCGGGATAGTATTTCCGCATGTGGAATCTAAAATGCACTATATATTGCCACAGCTAACAAGTCCAGGGCGTGGCTAAGAATCACCCAGTGTTATTAATTGCATTGCAATGTAGAAGAGAAGAGGCAATCATTAGCATTATAAGTATTTCAGTAGAGATAAGAGAAGAGTTAGTAATATTACATCATGAAGGCCCTCGTTTTGGTTGGAGGTTTTGGAACCCGCCTGCGTCCATTGACACTCAGTGTCACCAAGCCTCTCATTGACTTTGCCAATAAGCCTATGATTCTTCATTAGGTACAGCCTACTCCTCATTATAACCCTATCTCTTTCTTTCTTCTCGAGCCAACTTTATTTATTTATTCATTTTTATTTTTTTAACAAATTGAAGCACTTAGAGCCGTCGGTGTTGATGAAGTTGTGTTGGCTATTAACTACCAGCCTGAGATAAATTGTAGTTTTTGTTTTTCACAACTTGCTATGATTATCCCCACTATATCAGAATTCCACATGGGAGCAATGAAGAGCGAGAGCGAGGGGGCTCCGTCAGCTCGATGCTTGTGGCACTCCAGTTATCCTCAACAGGTCGTGTTGAATCTCCTTGGCCAAGCAATGTGTGGGAACCGCTAATTCTAGCACCACCAATGGAGGGCCACGAAAGTCTTCTTGGATGCATAAATTGACACACCCCTTCCCTCTATTCTCATTTTCCTGGGCCCTCATGTGAAGGAGTCAAGCCCAGTCTAGCTTTGATACCATGTTGGTTGTTCTTCATATAAGATGTGATCGATATTTTATTACAATGATGAGTGTTCCATATATATAGGGAACATAAGGTGACCATCCATGAAAGGATGCATCCCTTGAATAATCAATAACTATTTGTTATTATCATTTACTTATTATATAATATATATGATAATCAATAATAATTATATTATTAATTATTATCTTTAGAGAATGTCTTCCCGATGTTGTCCAAACATTAACAAATATTATAAATTTGTGTTTCCATTTTGTTCCACTCATAAATCTGAATCAGTGGTATCATAGCGGTCTGCTCCTTATCATTTTTAGTGCATGTCCCCTACGAGGTTAGGGTATAGAGAGTTGGGTCTTGAACTTGTTTCTCTTGAGGAAAATTGCTCTCGCATGCCCAAGAAACCTTCCATGGTGGGAGAAAATAAATATGACGAGGCAGAGGAATGAGATGATGGATAGATTTGCACAAATCCTTCGACAATTGTCGACGAGCGATGCATCTACCTCAAGAGGAGGCATCGCCCCATTCAAGGTACAGATCAATTTTGATATTCCTATATTTGAAGTTCAAATAGAGGTGGATGTCATAGATAAATGGTTCAACCTTCTAAAAGGGTATTTCTCTATCCCAAACGTTTCTGATAGAGAAAATATTACATTTGCGCTCCTCAAGGTCATCCCCAATGTCAAATATTGGTGGGAGACTTCCTGTGAGCAAAAGGAAATAGAGGGATCCACATTATTTGTAGTTGCACCCACTTGGGGTTCCTTTAGGGATACTATTAAGGAACATTACTACATTATTGGAAGTTATGATGACTTGTATACAAAATGGAGCACATTGTGGTAGGAAAGGGACCAAGCAGTGCCAGAGTTCACAAATATATTCCATGCCTTGCACACCAAGCTAGGTATCAAATATTATGAGCGACATCTGGTGCTCAAGTATTGTTGTGGTCTGCATAGATACATCTAGGAAAAAATGGATCTTCTAGACATCTTGTCCTTGGATGTGACCTATCGATATGCCGTCAAAATCAAGCAGAAGCTTAAACAAAAGACGCGACAGTTTGGGTTTGGGAACCCCTCGTAGAAAAAGCAGATCAAGGGCAACCCCAACCCGTAGAACAAAGGATAGAGAAAATATGGACAACCTTAGGAAAAATAGTCTAATATACAAGAAAATAAGGACAATGGAAAGACGAAGAAATATGGTGGGAAGTGTTGTGACTTCCATAAGCACCCCTGGCATAACACTATTGATTGTTGCTCAAAGCAGTCGTTGGTGGTTGAGGTGAAAGCCTCTGAATCAGATGCGGGTTCTGACTTTGAGTCAAAACTAGAAAAGGGGATATGGATCATTGACATGGAACCCATTGCCATCGTTTCTACCACAAAGATCCAGCCCGGTGAACTTGACGAGCCAGAGGAAGGCAAGTGCCTCTTTCATTCATAGATGTGGGTGAAAGGCACCCCGTTGCACTTCATCGTTGATAGTGGTAGCTAGAAGAACCTCATCTCAGCAGAGGTCATCAAGCAGCTAGCCATGTCGACAACATTGCACCCACAACCCTACACCATCGGTTGGCTCCGCCAAGGAAGCAATCTTCGCATCAGCGAACAGTGTCGCATGTCATACGACATCAAGCCCTTCAAAGATGAGGTATTGTGTGATGTTGCTCCACTTGAAGTTTGTGATGTTATTTTGGGCCAACCTTATTTATGGAAATGTCATGTTGTATATGATTCTAGGCCTCGCAGTGTTATTATTACTTTGAACAAAAAATTGTACAGGATACCTAAGGTAGTCGCACATAGTGTTATTTCCTTGATCTTTTGCAAGCATTGTAGAAAGGTCATCTCTAAGACCGGAAAGTTTTTCTTCTTCGTGATTCGCTCTTAAAGTGAGAAAAATATTGCAGCCACATCTAGGGCCTCTATGATCAACCTCTTCGCACAACAGAAGCAAGCAGATAAGGTCATTGAAGAATACAAAGACATCTCCTCCTTACCTACTGGGGTACCTCTGCACTGTCAGGTCAATAATTCCATCGATCTAACCCCAGGAGCACTGCTACCCAATGGGCCAATCTATCGTCACTCTCTATTATAAAATGAGTATATCAAGTGGCAAATCCAATAACTAATCCACAAGGGACACATCCGACCCATATCAACACCTTGTGGAAGCCCAATTTTGTTGGTGCAGAAAAAAGACAGGACATGGCGACTCTGCATTGATTATCGGACCCTAAATAAAATCATAGTCCGGAAGCGGTACCCAATTCCTCAAATCAAAGATCTCCTTGATCAGCTCAAGGGGACCAAATAATTTAGTAATATTGATCTGAATTTTGGCTACCATCAGGTCTCAATAGAGCAGACAGATGTATGGAAGACTGCCTTCAAGTCAAAAGAAAGTATTTTTGAATGGTTGGTCATGCCCTTTGGTTTGAAAAATGCCCTAGCAACTTTCATGAGGATGATGGATGATATCTTACGGCCTTTCACCAATTATTTTATAGTGGTGTATCTAGACGACATCCTTATCTACAACAATACTTGGGTGGAACACTTGCAGCATATTCAGTGGGTTCTGTACACCCTGCAACAATACAAGTTATATACCAACTTGGAAAAATGATCCTTCAGCATGGACAGGGTCCAATACCTAGGCTACATTATTGATTATCATGGTGTGCATGTGGATCCAACCCAAATCCAGGGCATCTGTGACTGGACAGCCCCAACCATGCTCATTAAGCTTCAGAACTTCTTAGGCCTTGCCAATTTCTATCGCAGGTTCGTGTTGGGATTCTCCCATATTGCATGGACCCTCATCTAAGTAACCAGGGGTGGTAGTAAGGAAATGTTTGTGTGGGACCTATCCCAACAACAAGCGTTTTATTATTTGAAGCAGTTCTTGTGCTCAACCCTAGTGCTTTCATTACCTGACCTACAATAGCCCTTTGAGATTGAGATAGATGCATCAGACTATGTTGTGGATGCAGTTCTCACTCAACATGACCACCCTGTGGCCTATCATATTGAGACACTATTAGATGTCATCTGTAAGTATCCTACTTACGACAAATAAATGTACTCCATTGTGCAATATTGTCGCTAGTGGAGGCATTACATTCTCGGGAAGGAGACAGTCATCCACATTGTTCATAAGTCATTGTCATTCATGCAGACACAAGGAAAATTGTAGAATGACCGCCATCAGAAGTGGTCCACATACTTGCAGTAGTTCCACCTCAACATCAAGTATAAGGCAAGAAGTACCAATCAGATCATTGATTTCCTCAGTCAAACTCTAGTCGTGACACTCTCCACGGTGCTAGACTCTTGCGGCCACGAGACCTCTGGATGGCCCCACCTCTATGAGAAATATCCTGACTTTGCCACCACCTACCAGATGTTGGGCGCAAACACAATTGTCACTAATTTCAATCTTCAAGACAGGTTATTGTGCCATATGGGCCATATCTTAGTTCCCTTAAGTGAGAAAGCAAAGATGATTTGGAAAGCCCACTACAGTCAAGTGGTAGGACACATCGGCATAGAAAAGACAATGGTAGTGTTGTAGCAACATTTCTACTGGTCGAAACTTCGACAAGATGTTAACAGGTATATTACCAAACCGAACACTACGAAACAAGGCCTATACACCCCTCTGCCTACTCCTTAAAGGCCTTGAGAATCCATCTCAATGGACTACATGTCGGGCCTTCCATCCAGCAAGCAGGGAAATGATTGTTTTTTTGTGGTTGTTGATCACTTTTCCAAGATGGCGATCCTAGCCACCTACAATAAGAGCATAACAACAGAGGCCACTGCCAAGATATTCTTTGAACGAGTGTGGGTAAATTTTAGGATCCCACAAACCATTATCTCATATCGGGATAGTCGGTTCCTCAACAAATTTTGGTCGAACCTCTGGTCACTATTGGACACCAAGCTAACCAAATCAACTGCCTTCCACCCCTAGATAGATGGCCAAACTGAGGTCGTCAACTGGATGATCTTACATATCATGTGCATGAACAATTCCAAGCACCCCCACACGTGGTATGAGAGTCTCCCCTATGTTCAACACAACTACAAACGAGCCCTCCATAGCTCAACCGACCACAACCCCTTTCAGGTGGGATTTAGATTTCAACCATTGGGTCCAATGGATGTTGTACTACCCCTTGCAACCACCCAAGACGACTCGTCACTTGCTCCAACTGAAGCTGAAAAATCCACCCAATTCATTGAGTGGATCCAGTACATTTGCCAACAAGTTCAGGACATTTTACAGAAGTCCAATTCCAAGTATAAGCAATACCATGATCAACACTGGGTGCCACATAAGTTTCAGGTGGGAGACAAAGTTTGGTTGCACTTGCAGAAATAATGCCTTACAGAGCACCATTGGAAGCTTCTCCCACTCTGTTATGGACCTTAGACTATCACCAAGGTTGTGGGTGACAATGTTTTTGAGCTCAACATTCCCCCCTTCCTTGGCTTGCACCCAATGTTCAATGTGGATCTCCTTCGACCATATTTTCCACCATTATTGGATACCTCAGAGATAGTAGAACAAATGACACCAATAGAGGTCAACCCTGATTTCATGCAAAAGGAATCCACTGATCAAATCATGGACACACAGGTCAAAGGCACTTGCCAGCAAAGGATCCAACTTTATTGGGTTGTCAAAGTAGGGCAACTCTTGCACCAAGGAAAGAGGCTCACCCAGGGCCAAATTCAACGAAAATTTCCTCATATGATGGGGGAACTCAACGCAATGGATACCATTTCTTCCTAAGGGGAGAGGATTGATCCATATGAACATCGTTGGCCACCCACTTATTCCAACTGGCTCATCATGGCAGTTTTTTTCCTAGTTTTCAGGTTTTGAACTTTCGGGGTCGTTTTGAGGCCCTAAACAATTTTTTTGGGCTTGCCACAATCAAACTATAGGTGGAATTAGAGTTATATAGAATAATCTGTAGTCGTCAAATAGAAATTTCCAACGAGATATTGTGTGCCTAAAATAAAGATCGTATGCAAAAGTTACGACCCCGAGAAGTTGATGTACTAACTTACCCCAACGGGGCCCACATGACTTTTGGCGCTTCATCTCCTAGGGTTAGGTTTTTGGATGTCTAGGGTTTTGGCATTCATGTTTATTGTAAAAAGGATTTGAGAGCCTCATTGTAATCATCTTCTTGTGAATGAGTGTAGTTGTCACATCTCTTCTCAGAGATAAGTTGTCACCATTATAGAAAGCTTGTTCCAGTCTGCATTTTACAGTTTCAGCACATTTCTTATTTAATAGAAGTAAAGTTTTATTGTATGTCTGTTATTATTCATTGTGTCTATGTGTTAATATTATAAATATGTGTTTTCATTTTGTTCCGCTCATAAATACAAATCAATACCCTACGCATGTACACTAGTACAATTACTTGATGTATTGATTACTAAACTAGGTTATGTTGACAAGAGAAAGTGAATGTTCCTAAAGTCAACTTTTCAACCTCTTGGTCGAAAAATCCAAAGGAAATGAGAATGATCACCCTTATTTTATAGCCTTAAACATAGTTCATAATCTCTGCCTTCACGGTATATCTAGCGAGATAATTAAGAACCTAAATTACAAGGATATGTGTACAATAATCAACTTCTAAACAGATTACAAGACATCACATCACATGTATGTAAAACTAATAACATAAGACAAACAAATAAACAATCTTCTCTTGCAAGACTTAGTATTTGTGCAATATGTTTTAATAGCAACAAGAATTAAAGTAAACAAGAATACCAACACAAAACACTCAACCAAAACAAAAATCTAAGCTCATTCAACACAACATTCAAATGGGTAAAAGAAAGTGGTTCAAGAAAATGAAATATGAATATGGGAAAAGTAGTCTTTTTTATCAAATGGCTCTTCATAAATACATTAGGATTATAGTCTTAAATCTCTTTCAGACTTATGCGAAAGTTTGGAGTAGAAACATGTTCTTGCATAGAAAACTAGTGTTTACGAAACCGCTTAGTTATTCTGTAAATGACAGACAAAGATTAAAAACTGGAAAAGTTGCAATAGGCTTCAATGAATGTTTTTAGACGCTAGTACTAGTCTCTACAACCAAGCACCAATTAGACAAGCTAATGGTGAAAACATAAAAGAAATTTTTACTTCAACGACCAAACAGTAAACTATACCTCATGCAAAAAAGGTCAGAACTCGACCTCCCATCTTTCCATTTAAAGAGAAATCGTGTTATCAATAGAATTGATAGACCCTAGTATTCTAGTGCAAATACAAAAAAAATGGCTTTTAAAACTAAGAAAATTTCTTCAAGCATACCATAGCGAGTGTTAAAAAAATTCACTTGTTTTTCAAGGCTTGAATCTTTATATAGCTTATCACCAAGGTGGTTAGAAACTTCCAATATCCACATCAGCAGAAATGGCCAAGTAACTATCAATACATGGTCACAAGAATAGACCACGATATATTTTATGACCTCAAGCAACTCGGGAAGAAACATAAGAAAACATAAAATGGAAATAAGTTTCAAAATATAGCAGTCAAACTCAAGTCAAAAGGGGGTCCTCCTTATCCATAAGATTGGTCACTGAAAAAAATAATTCCCAAAACACTTGGTGACTTTTATGATTGTTTTCAACTACTCGCCATTATTCCCATATAGCAAAATAACCTATGGCAACCAAAACATGTAGCATATTCTAAGCTTCATGATCATCACATACATAATTGTAGCATCATTCTCAAATGTACAAAACAAGTAAATCCTTGAACTGTCTCTCTATATTGTTAATTAAAAAATTAAAAGTGTCTTTAACAGTCCAAAATATACATGCTCGTTGTCTTCTCAAAACTCTAAGTACGTGAACTTAGTCAAACATTGATTTCAGGATGAAAACTCGGACCAAACATAAACTCCTCTCATGATTATGTCCACTAGACCTGACAATTCCAACCTTCTTTGCATTTATGAATATGACAAACACAATATTATGCTTTGATAATAAGATTGTTTGTATGCCACGAACCCACGAATTCAATTCAATCTGAAAACAACCAACCAACAAGTGATACTTTCAAAAACTCGTTTCTCTTTACCATTGAACACATATATCAAATGCATTTGACCAAACCAAATTACCATAGCCAACCGGTAAGGATGTCGGGCTATCACAGTGAGGGAAGAGGCTCCACATTAAGGAAGTATGAAGTTTGTAAAAGTGAGATGAAATCCACATTTGTGTAGAGTATATGATATGACAACATGTTTCATTTTCAATTTGGGCGTGTGTATAATAATTCCCCAACGCATTTTCCACATGACCATCTATCACTTTTTTTTTGTAAAAAACAAACTTAGCTCTTGCAACCTTCAGTCAAGTGTATTTTATACATAACACACACACATGAAATTAAATAATTTGAGCAACCACCCATTATATATGAACATGCAATTATTTTCATGAAACTGGAGATGGCATTTTTTAATGACACGTCATAATACAATCTTCAACTATATGAAAGGTCGAATATATCTCATTCCACAAATTTCTTTACAGACTATTCATAAAACAAATTCATACTTGGGTGAAATGAGTTCGACAAAGAATGCTTATGAGGGTATACTCGATGGCTTGGTTTGAAAACAAGTTGTGGTAAGAACAACTCGACCTTTGTTCATAGCCCAACAAATACAGGCATTTAAACATTACCTCCAAAATCCATACAAAGAGTAGGATGAGTATGCATATATTTTCACTGATCAAAATCTTAGGGTAATAAAAGGTAGGAACAAACTCAATGAGATGATGGATAATGTTGAAATCCCCTTACTTCAGCACCTAGGTATTTTGTTATCTAGTGATTCCTTACTGCAAATTAGATTACCAACTCACAAAAAAAAATACATTGTTGAAATACTAAACTCAAATAACTCTAGCGAAAGAAAAACTGGAAACCAAAAAATCTCATGCACAATACACAAAGATATTTTGCCCATCAACTAAGCTTATCATTCAAATAACTTCAAAGCTTACAAGGGCTCCCTTATTGGGAAAATGGCCTGAATAGAAAAGAGGCAAAATACATCAAAAAATTGATTGGCTCAATCTACCGCCAAACTTTTTCTACAATCCTATATGACAACAACGCGACTGTTATGTTGATATATGTGTTGTCTTGTGCTATTTAAGTGACTGTAAAATTGAAACTCGTTCTAACTGCGCAATTGTACCAAAATACCTGCATTGTTTTACGGCAGTTGATCCTTGTGTTGTACGATTGTTCTCTCTCTTCCTTTGGCCTAGATCTCCAGATGGAAGTCCTTCTCCACCTATCCAAGATCTCCTTGAATCACAATCCTTCGTTATCCAACTCTCTATGTCTCAAATCAATCTATCTCGATCAATATAACAAAGTAAAGTGTATCATGTGTCTTCCTCCTTCACCCTAGCCTTGCTTTTATAAGATTGAGTTATGACTTAACTCTAATCTCCGAAAAGATTGAGAGATGAGATTACTTCTCACCTCATTTGAGATCAACGACTATTATTTAATTCACTAATGCTACTTAAAGCATTTCCTTAAATAAAACTCAACTTACTAAATTAATCACTTTACTTTAATAATTCATTTAATTAAATTAAAGTCAAGGATAGAAGGCTTTGGACAATTTCCACACGTCTAGACACATAGACCCATGCGGAAATACTCGTCTGATGCTACCATGCATCAACACCCTGTGGAAAACAAAATTGTTTGGCAACTATAAGAATATCCAATTTAAGTAGGATAGAAAAAAGAAATCCATAAGGATAAATAATATATGAATATAAGATATGAGATATGAGATATGAGATAGTATGAGATGATTACAAATGAGGAATGAAGGTTGTATATATATCCATGTAGGGTTGTCATTTCATAAGAGACGTGACCTTTCATATGAGGTGTCTCTTCATTAGTAATTTAATTGTTAATTAATAGTTATTCGTTATTATTTATATTTATATATATTATATATATATATATATATATATGTTTGTTACACACTCCCTCTTCGTGAGGAAGGTATTTTGCAATACTCCAAGTTTGTATATGAAGGACACAAACATCCCTTTCACCAAGGGTTTGGTCAAAATATATGCAAACTACTCATCTATGGAAATATATTAAACCTTCCTTACTCCCTTATGGATCATATTTTGAATGAAGTGGTATCTAATCTCATTATGCTTGGACCTGTCATGGAATAATAGATTCTTCGAGAGTTTGATATAACTTTGATTATCTCAGTATATCACCGTAGGCTCCAACTCCTAGCCAAATAAACCTGTAAGTAATTTGTGAAGCCAAATGGCCTCATAGCTAGCCATACTCATTCCCATATACTCTGCTTCTATTGAACTAAGTGCTACAGAAGTTTGCTTTTTGTTGAACCAAGTAATCATTGGTGGTGCCAACTTGAAGCAACACCCCGAGGTTCTCTTTTTGTCTACTGCACTCCCTACCCAATCTAAGTTTGAGTATCCTTGCAACTCCACTCCATCTCCTCTAATATATCTAAATCCATACTCCATTGTACCTCTCAAGTACCTGAGCACATGCTTCGTTGTTATCCAATGCACCAGCCTCAGCTCCACCATGAACTAACTCAAGGTGTTCACAGCAAAACATATATCTGGCCTAGTGTTGACCAAATACATCAAGGACCCTATTAGCTGCCTATATATCCTAGGATCCACCAAATTTGAAGCTAAAGTGATCACCTTCTTTAGATTGGTAAACATAGGTGTAGCCATCGGTCTATAGTCCTCCATCATGAATCTCGTGAATATCTCAATTGTGTACTTCCCTTGTCCAAGGAAGATCTCTCTTGATACTTGCCATACCTCTAATCCCAAGAAACAATGCATCAATCCAATCTCTTTCATCTTGAACTCAGTAACCAAATCTACTTTGCACCTTGAAATAAGATCCTTTGCACCTGTGAGACACAAATAATCAACGTATCGAACCAAGATGAGTGGATCCTCTCCAACAAGTATGAAGTACAAGTTAGGATCTACCTCACTCTTGGTAAAGTTGATACTCTGCAAGTATATGTCAATCCTGGAATACCATGCCCTGGGTACCTATTTGAGTTCATACAAGGCTTTCTTAAACCTGCACACATCAGAACCCCTCCCATGTACCTCAAAGCCCTAAGGTTTCTCTATACATACTTCTTCCTCGATGATCTTGTTGAGGAAAGTTGTTTTCACATCAATCTGATGTATCATCCACCTCATAAATGACGCAATAGAAATAATAGCTTGAATAGAATCATACCTAGAAACTATAGCAAATGTATCCTCGTAGTTCACTCCCTATTTCTAGGATAACCCTCTCACCACAAACCTCACCTTGAACTTCTCGATGCTACCCTCTACAGCATGCTTGATCTTATAAAGCCACCTGGAACTAAAAGATGACTTCTGTACGGTCTTGTAACTATGTATTAAACATCATTACTCAAAATAGAGGTGTACTCCTCTACCATGGCATCACGCCATACATGTCGCTAGGTTACTTCCTCAAAATTGGAATGCTCAACATCAATGATGTTACTCATAAGTGTCATATAGTTCGGAAACTTCTTCGGAGGCAAGTGTTCTCTAACCATACTCCTAGGAGCCTCACCAGCATCCCTCAATGTCTGTAATAGTCACATGGGTCTCCTTATAGCACTGGAAGGGGCTAACTTCTCCTCCCCACCTAAAGTTTGAAATACTAACTATTGCTCATCCTTTGGAGCCTATTGCTCTTTGTCCTTTGTCATTGTCGATGAATCCTAAGATCTCAGTTCTCCTCGAAATTAACATCTCTACTCATAGTTGTCTTCCTCTACACCGGTAAATAGATCATGTAAGTCTTTGAGGTCTCATTGTATGCCAAAAATGTACCCTTATGTCCTAAAGTCTCTAGCTTTGTCCTCTTCTCCACATGCACATGGATGTCAATTGAACGACCAAAGATACTCAAATGACCAATCTTTAGCTTCACTCTTAAGAAAGCCTCCTCTAGAGTCTTTTCCCCCAATATCTTGTGAGGACACATGTTATGCACATACACCGTCCTTTCACATGCTCTGCCCAAAGAACCATAGGAAACGCCTGGTCATGTATCATAGCCCTGGCAGAACCAATGATAGATAAAAAAAATCTCTACAACCCCATTTTGTTGAGGTTTGTATGAGACTGTCATCTCCCTCTTGATCTCTGCCTCCTTGTATAAATCCTTGAAGTCATTGGAGGTGTACTCTCCCCCATGATCCAACCTCAAGATCTTGATCTTATTTCCTATCTAGTTCTCCACCTGAGCTCTAAACTCTTGAAACTGACTAAAGACCTCATCCTTGGTCTTCATAAATAAGATCCAAGTTTTCCTAGAAAAGTCATCAATAAACATCACATAATATGACGATCCTTGTATTGATGTTATTGACATCGGCCCACTCACACCTAAATGGATAAGATCCAAGATCCCTTTGGACCTACTCTCACTGCTCAGAAAAGCATCCTTGGAATTCTTGCCAAGTTCACAACCTCTGCTTCTCAATACTAAACTTTGGAAGACCTATAACAATTCCCTCAAAATCGGCAATTCCCTGTAGTGTAGGTTTCCCCACCTCCTATGCCACAACTTAAATAGGTTTTCACTATCATGTACCAAAGCATGAACAAAATTTCCTTGCAACTTGTACAAATTTCCCTCTCTAACCCCAACAACCATTGTGTTATCTAGGATAGCTTTCTCTGGACGTATGAGTATTTTCCCTCTTTGAACAGTAATGGAAAAACCCCTCTCCTCCATAGTTGAGACCAAGAGAAAATTAGTCTTCAAACCTGGTACGTAAAGCATATCCTGGGCACCCAATGAACCTCCTGACTCAATATGGAACATAATTGTTATGTCTCCCTTCACTGCATACTTGGCATCATCACCAAGTTGCACATTAATATTTGAGTCCCTCTCTGTTAGAATACTAAATAACTCTTGTGTTTGTGTCATATGACAAGATGTACCATTGTCCAAGAACCAAGCACTCCTCGCAACTGTGTTGGTATAAAGGAAATAAACCAGTGAGTAATCCTTCTCAAAATTCACTGCAAACTCATCAAGTTGTGTCTATGTTGATGTTATTGTTTGCATCTTTCCTTTGCCCTTCTTCTTCTCTGGACACTGAGATGCATAATGTCCATTCTTATGACATGAGAAGCACTTTATTTTACTCAAGTTCTTCTTCTTCCTTGGCTATGATGATCCTCCATCACCGTTACCCTTATTGCTATAACTCTTTCCTTTGTTGTTCTTCTTCTTACTAAAAAGAGCCAAGTTCTCCTCACTACTTCCCTGCTTGTTGCACTTAGACTCCTCCCGAGTCTCTTCCTAGATGCAATCATCCCAAAGCCTCTGTCAATCTAGGAGATTTTCCCGAGTGCAAACTCCCTTGACAAATGGTTCCCATGACTTGGGAAGACCATTCAATACCACATTCATGAGCTCTGCATCCTCCATTTTCTCCCCTATGGCTACAATTTGATCACGTACTTGTGTAATACTCATGAGATAGTTGGTAACATTGTCTCATTTAGATATTTGCACCAAGGCATCAAACATCTCTTTGGCTATCTTCTTCTCGGATAAGTGAGGAATTATATTATCCTTCATTGAATCCAAGAGTACCCGCTTGGCTTTGATCTCCTTCTTCTGGTGAACTGCCAAGTCTGTAGGATCTGTCGATGGAGCAACTACTTTGTCCACTTAATCCCAAAGGTCATACTCCTTTAACGCTAAAGTCACTCTTGCTTTCCAAGATAGGAAGTTCAATGCTCCATCCAATCTATATTCAAATCTAAATGGTGCTATTGCCATCCCTTAAACCTGATAAACTACCCTAGAAATGACATGCTAAAGAAAATTTCCCATGTATTGACCTATAAGGATATCGGGATAGCAAAGTGAGGGAAGAGGCTTGACATTAAGGAAGTATGCAGTTTGTAAAAGAGACATGAAATCCACATTTGTGCAGAGTATATGATATGACAACACGTTTCATTTTCAATTCAGGCATGCGTATAATAGTTCCCCAACGCATTTCCCACATAATCATCTATCACTTTTTTTTTAAAGAACAAACTCAACTCTTGCAACCTTCAGTGAAGTCTCTTTTATAAATAACACACACATATGTGAAATTAAATAATTTGAGCAACCACCCAATATATATGAGCATGCAATTATTTTCATGAAACTGGAGATGGATTTTTTTAATGACACATCATAATACAATATTGAGCTATATGAAAGGTCGAATATATCTCTGTCCACAACTATCTTTACAGACTGTTCATAAAACAAATTAATACTTGGATGAAACGAGTTCGAGGAAGAAGGCTTAAGAGGGTATAGTCAATGGCTTGGTTTGAAAACATGTTGTGGTTAAAACAACTCGACCTTTGTTCATAGCCCACCAAATACAGTCATTTAAACATTGCATCCAAAATCCATACGAAGATTAGGACGAATATGCATATATTTTCACCGATCGAAAGCTTAGGGTAATAAAAGGTAGGAACAAACTCAACGAGATGATGGATATTATTGAAATCCCCTTACTTCAACACCTATGTATTTTTCTATCTAGTGATTCGTTATTGCAAATTAGATTAACAACTCAGAAAACAAAAATACACTATTGAAATATTCAACTCAAATAACTCTAGCAAAAATGAAACTGGAAACCAAAAAAGCTCATGCACAATACACAAATATATTTTTCCCATCAACTAAGCTTATCATTCAAATAACTTCAAATCTTACAAGGGCTCCCTTATTGGGAAAATGGCCTGAATAGAAAAGAGGAAAAGTACATAAAAAACTTGACTAGCTCGATCTACTGCCAAACTTGTTGCACAATCCTATATAGCAACAATGCAACTCTTGCATTGATATATGTGTTGTCCTACACTATTTACGTGACTGTAAAACTTAAACTCGTCCTAACTACGCGATTGTACTAGAATACTTGCACTATTTCACGACGGTTGATCCTTGTGCTGTACGGTTTTTCTCTCTCTTCCTTTGGCCTGGATCTCTAGATGGAAGTCCTTCTCCACCTATCCAAGATCTCCTTGAATCACAGTCCTTTGTAATCCAACTCTCTTTGTCTCAAATCAATCTATCTCGGTCAATCTAACAAAGAAAAGTGTATCATGTGTCTTCCTCCTTCACCCTAGCCTTGCTTTTATAAGATTGAGTTATGACTTAACCCTAATCTCCAAAGCGATTGATAGATGAGATTACTTCTCTCCTCAATTGAGAAAAACGACTATTATTTAATTCACTAATGCTACTTGAATCATTTCCTTAAATAAAAATCAACTTACTAAATAAAAGCACTTTACTTTAATAATTCATTTAGTTAAAGTAAATTCAAGGATAGAAGGCTTTGGACGATTTCCACACGTCTAGACACATAGACCCTTGCAAAAATACTTGTCTAATTCTACCATGCATCAACAACATGTGGCAAACAAACTTGTTTGGCAACTATAAGAATATCCAATTTAAGTAGGATAGAAAAAAGAAATCCATAAGGATAAATAATATGTTAAATAATATATGAATATAAGATATGAGATATGAGATAGTATGAGATGATTACAAATCAGGAATGAAGGTTGTATCTATACCCACGTAGGGGTGTCGTTTCATAAGAGACACGACCTTTCATATGAGGTATCTCTTCATGAGTAATTTAATTTTTAATTAATAGTTGTTCGTTATTGTGTGTGTGTGTGTGTGTGTGTGTGGGTGG
>SNQJ01S0000786.1:197363-222090 GCA_010110895.2 Picea sitchensis | reverse complement strand
TACACTTATAATTCTGTTACAATTCCAAATCACTCAGTTATGAATGAGATAATAGATTAATATTTATTGTCTAATTTAATTAGGGGAAAACTAAATTAGACACATGTTTCTTGTTGACTTTTCAACATACTTGACATCCTCACCAATATGCACATGAAGTTTTGAGTCCCTCTCTCTCAGACTGCTAAATAGCTCTTTTGCTTTTGTCATATGACAAGATGCACCACTATCCAAGAACCAAGCACTCCTCGCAGTTGTGTTGGTATAAAGGCAATAAACCAGTGAGTAATCCTTCTCAAACTTCGTTGCAAACTCATCAATTTGTGTCTCTGTTGATGTTATTGTCTACATCTTTCCTTTACCCTTCTTCTTCTCCAGACACTGAGATGCTTAATGTCCATTATTATGACATGAGAAGCACTTGATTTTACTAAAGTCCTTCTTCTTCCCTAGCTGCGATGATCCTCCATCACGGTTATCCTTCTTTCTAGAACTCTTTCCTTTGCCCTTCTTCATCTTAATAAAAATAGCCAAGTTCTCCTAACTACTTCCCTACTTGTTGCGCTTAGACTCCTCCTGAGTCTCTTCCTGAATGCAATCATCCCAAAGCCTCTACCAATCTAGGATATTTTCCTGAGTGCATACTCCCTTGATAAATGGTTCTCGTGACTTGGGAAGACCATTCAATACAACATTCACGAGCTCTGCATCCTCTATTTTCTCCTCTATGGCTACAATTTGATCACACACTTGTGTGATCCTTATGAGTTAGTTGGGAACATTGTCAGATTTAGATATCTGCACCGATCTAAGTTTATTTCTTAAGGCCTTCTTCCTATTCATGTTAGTGCTTTGGAATAAACCTACCAAGGCATAAACATATATTTGGCTATCTTCTTCTCGGATAAGTGATTAATTAAATGATCCTTCACTGAATCCAAGAGTACCCACTTGGGTTTGATCTTCTTCTTCTAGTGAACTGCCAAGTCTATAGGATTTGTTGGTGGAGAAACTACTTTGTCCACTAACTCCCAAAGGACATACTCCTTTAACGCCAAAGTCACTCTTGCTTTCCAAGATAGGAAGTTGGATGCTCCATACAATCTATCTTCAACTCTCAACGCTGCTACTGCCATCCCTTAAACCTGATAAACTTCCCTGGAAATGACTTGTTGCTGAAAATTTCCCCTGTATTGACTTGTAAGGATATCAAGCTAGCAGAGTGAGGAAAGTGGTATCCAAAATCCATATGAAGAGTAGGATGAATATGCATATATTTTCACTAATCGAAAGCTTAGGGTAATAAAAGGTAGGAACAAACTCAGCGAGATGACGAATATTGTTGAAATCCTCTTACTTCAAGACCTAGGTATTTTGTTATCTAGTGATTCCTTATTGCAAATTAGATTAACAACTCACAAAACAAAAATACATTGTTGAAATATTCAACTCAAATAACTCTATCGGAATCAAAACTTGAAACCAAAAAATCTCATGCACAATACACAAAGATATTATGCCCATCAACTAAGCTTATCATTCAAATAATTTCAAATCTTACAAGGGCTCCCTTATTGGGAAAATGGCCCAGATAGAAAAGAGCAAAATTACATAAAAAACATGATTGGCTTGATCTGTTGCCAAACATGTTGTACAATCATGTACGGTAATAACGCGACTGTTACGTTGATATATGCAGTGTCATGCGTTATTTACATGACTGTAAAGTTGAAACTCCTGCTAACTGTGTGATTGTACTAGAATACCTGCACTATTTCACGACGGTTGATCCTTATGTTGTACGTTTGTTCTCTCTCTTCCTTTGGCTTAGATATCTAGATGGAAATCCTTCTCCACCTATCCAAGATCTCCTTGAATCACAATCCTTCGTGATCCAACTCTCTCTTCCTCAAATCAATCTATCTTGATCAATCTAACAAAGTAAATTGTATCATGTGTCTTCCTCCTTCACCCTATCCTTGATTTTATAAGATTGAGTTATGACTTAACCCTAATCTCCAAAGTGATTGGCAGATGAGATTACTTCTCACCTCACTTGATATTAATGACTATTATTTAATTGACTAATGTTATAAAGCATTTCCTTAAATAAAACTCAACTTACTAAATAAAAGCACTTTACTTTAATAATCCATTTAATTAAAGTAAATCCAAGGATAAAAGGCTTTGGATGATTTCCATGAGTCTAGACACATAGACCCTTGCGGAAATACTTTTCCAATGCTACAATGCATCAACACCCCGTGGCAAACAAACTTGTTTGGCAACAATAAGAATATCCAATTTAAGTAGGATAGAAAAAAGAAATCCATAAGGATAAATAATATATTAAATAATATATGAATATAAGATATAAGATATGAGATATGAGATAGTATGAGATGATTACAAATGAGGAATGAAGTTTGTGTATATACCCATGTAGGGGTGGTGTTTCATAAGAGACATTACCTTTCATATGGGGTGTCTCTTCATTAGTATTTTAATCGTTAATTAATAGTTATTCATTATTATTTATATTTATATATTTTATATATGTTTATGTTTGTTACACACTCCCTCTTGGCGAGGAAGGTATTCTACACCACTCCATGTTTGTCTCTAAAGTACACAAACTTCCCTTTCAGCAAGGGTTTGGTCAGAATATCTGCAAACTGTTCATCTGTGTTAATATACCGAAGCCTCCTTTCTCCCTTTTGGATCATATCTTGAATGAATTGGTATATGATCTCATTATGCTTAGACCTGTCATGGAATACTAGATTCTTCGAGAGTTTGATACAACTCTGATTATCGCAGTATATCACCGTAGGCTCCAACTCATGGTCAAATAAACATGTAAGTAATTTTCAAAGCCAAATGGTCTCATAGATAGCCATACTAATTGCCATATACTATGCTTCTACTGAACTAAGTGTTAGAAAATTTTGCTTCCCGTTGAACTAAGTAATCATTGTCGGTCCCAAGCTGAAGCAGGACCCTAAGGTGTTATTTCTATCTACTGCCATCCCTGCCCATTATGAGTCTGAGTATCCTTGCAACTCCACTCCATCTCCTCCAATATATCCCAATCCACAATCCATTATACCTCTAAAGTACCTAAGCACATGCTTCGTTGTTATCCAATGCACCAGCCTCGGCTCCACCATGAACTGACTCAAGGTGTTCACAACAAAACATATATCTGGCCTGGTGTTGACAAAATACATCAAGGACCTTATCAGTTTCCTATATATCCTGGGATCCACCAACTCTGAAACTAAAGTGATCACCTTCTCCAGATTGGTAAACATAGGTGTAGCCATCGGTCTACATTCCTCCATCATGAATCTCCTGAATATGTCAATTGTGTACTTCCCTTGTCCAAGGAAGATCTCTCCTGATACTTTCCATACCTATAATCCTAAGAAATAATGCATCAATCCAATCTCCTTCATCTCGAATTGAGTAACCAAATCTTCTTTGCACCCTATAATAAGCCCCTATGCACCTGTGAGAAACAAATCATCAATGTACCGAACCAAGATGAGTGGATCCTCTCCAACAAGTATGAAGTACAAGTTAGGATCTTCTTAACTCTTGGTAAAGCCCATACTTTACAAGTTTCCATCAATCCTAGAATACCATGCCTGATTGAGGTGGATATCAGTGGCCACCCACCTATTCCAACTGGCTCAAAATAGTCTTTTGGCAATTTACTATTTTTAGTAGTTTTTTCGGTTCCTAAACTTCTGGGCCATTTTGATGACCTAAATGAAGTTTTTGGGGGATTGAGCACCTCAATGATAGTTTAAGACTCCTATTGATCCCCCAAAATTAATCTCCTCGAGGATACCTTTCCAACGAGCTATCGTGCACCCCAACGGAGATCGTATGCCAAAGTTACCCCCCCCCCTGAAGTTGATACACCAAACTACCCAAAACGGGGTCCACAAAATTGTTGGCTTTTCATCTTACAGGGTTAGGGTTTTGGATTTTCTTTATGATAAAAAGGCCTTTGGAGCCTCATTGTAAAATCATCTTCTTGCGAATGTGAGTAGGTGTCACATCTTTTCTCATAGATAAGCTGCCACCATTCTAGTGAGTCTTTCACACTGTATTTCTACAGTTTTGTACATCTCATTCATTAATAGAAATTGTGTATTACTATATCTCTTTGTTTATGGTTGTATCTATGATATATATATCTTATATTATTGGCTCTCTTTCAATATCTCTGTATATTTCTGTGTTATATCTCCGCTCTCATTTCGTGCCAAAAAATAATTTGGATCAATGTCCTGGGTACCTGTTTGAGTTCGTACAAGGCCTTCTTAAGCCTGCACACATAAGACTGTCTCCCATGTACCTCAAATACCCGAGGTTGATCTATATATACTTATTCCTCAATGATCTTGTTGAGGAAAGTTGTTTTCACATCCATCTGATGTATCATCCACCTCATAAATGAAGCAATAGAAATAGCAGCTTCAATAAAAGCCTACCTAGCAACTAGAGCAAGTGTCTCCTTGTAGTTCACTCCCTCTTTCTGGGAGAACACTCTCTCCACAAACTTCGCCTTGAAATTCTCTATGCTACCATATGAAACATGATTGATCTTATAGAGCCACCCAGAACTAACAACTGACTTCCCCTCTAGTCTTGGAACTATGTCTTAAACATCATTACTCATAATAGAGGTGTACTCCTCTACCATGGCATCCCATCATACTTGTCGATATGTTACTTTCTCAAAATTGGAAGGGTCAACATTAATGATGCTACTCATAAGAATCATATAGTTTAGAAACTTCTTCAGAGGCATGTGCTCTTTGACCGTACTCCTAGGAGCCTCACCAACATCCCTCAATGTCTGTAATAGCCATCTGGGTCTCCTTACAGCACTGTAAGGGGAGAACTCCTCCCCACCTGAAGTCTGAACTGCTAACTACTGCTCATCCTTCATAGCTTATTGTTCCTTGTCCTTTGTCACTATTGATGACTCCTTAGATCTCCTAGATGCCAAGTTCTCCTCGAATTTAACATCTCTTCTCACAATTGTCTTCTTCTGCATCGATAAGAAGATCATGTAAGCCTTTGAGGTCTAATTATACCCCACAAATATACCCTTTTGTCTTAAAGGCTCTAGCTTCATCCTCTTCACCACATGCACATGGATGTAAATTGAACAACCAAAGATCCTCAAATCACCAATCTCTGGTTTCACTCTTGAGAAATCCCACTATAGAGTCTTGTCCCCCAATCTTCTGTGAGGAATAATGTTCTGCACATACACCATCTTGTCACATGCCTTTGCCCAAAGAACCATATGAAACTCCTGGTCATGTACCATATCCCTGGAAAAAATGATGATGGACCAATTATTTCTCTATGCAACCCTATTTTGTTGAGGGTTGTATGGGACTATCAACTCCCTCTTGATCCCTGTCTCCTTGCATAAATTCTTGAAGTCATTGGAGGTGTACTCTCCCCCATTATCCAACCTCAAGATATTTATCTTCTCTCCTATCTAGTTCTCCACCTAATATCTAAACTCTTAAAAGCGACTAAATACCTCATCCTTGGTCTTCATAAAGATGATCCAGGTTTTGTTGGAAAAGTCATCAATAAACGTCACATAGTATGACGATCCCTGTACTGATGCTACTGACATCATCCCACTCACACTTGAATGGATAAGATCCAAGATCTCCTTGGACCTACTCTCGCTTCTCATAAAAGAATCTTTGGAATTCTTGCCAAGTGCACACCCTCTGCTTCTCAATACTGAACTTTGGAAGACCTATAACAATCCCCCTCAGAATGGGCAATGCCCTATAGTGTAGGTGTCCCGACCTCCTGTGCCACAACTCACATAGGTTGTCACTATCATGTACCAAAGCATGAACATGCTTGCCTTACAACCTATACAAAGTACCCATTCTAACCCCAACAACCACCGCACTATCCAAGCTAGCTTGCTCTAGACATATGAGTACTTTCCCTCTTTGAAAAGTAATGGCAAAACCCATGTCCTCCATAGTTGAGACTGAGAGAAAATTCTTCTTCAAACTTGTTACATAAAGCACATTATGGGCATTCAATGAACCTATTGACTCAAGTTGGAATGTAATTGCTCCCTCTCCCTTCATTGCATACTTGAAATCATCACCAAGATGAACATGAAGATATGAGTCCCTCTTTGTCAGACTACTAAATGGCTCTTATGCTTTTTTCATATGACGAGATGCACCATTGTCCAAGAACCAAGCACTCCTCGTAGTTGTGTTGGTATAAAGGCAATAAACCAGTGAGTAATCCTTTTCAAACTTCACTGCAAACTCATAAGGTTGAGTCTTTGTTGATGTTATTCTCTGCATCTTTCCTTTACCCTTGTTCTTCTTCAGACACTGAGATGTGAAATGTCGATTCTTATGACATGAGAAGCAATTGATTTTACTCAAGTCCTTCTTCTTCCCTGACTGGGATGATCATGCATCAGTTTTACCCTTCTTGCTAGAAATCTTTCCTTTGCCCTTCTTCGTCTTGCTAAAAATATCCAAGTTCTCCTCACTACTTCCTTGCTTTTTTCCCTTAGACTCCTCCCTAGTCTCTTCCTGGATGCAAACATCCCAAATCATGTGCCAATCTGGGAGATTTTCCTGAGTGTAGACTCCCTTGATAAATGGTTCCCATGACTAGGGAAATCATTTAATACCACATTCACGAGCTCTGCATCCTCTATTTTATCCCTTATGGCTACAAGTTGATCACACACTTGTGTGATCCTCTTGAGATAGTTGGTAACATTGTTAGATTTAGATATCTGCACCAATCTGAGTTTGTTTCTTAAGGCCATCTTCCTATTCATGTTAGTGCTTTGGAATAAACCTACCAAGGCATCAAACATCTCTTTGGCTATATTTTTCTTGGATAAGTGAGGAATTATATGATCCTTCACTGAATCCAAGAGTACTCGCTTGGCTTTAATCTTCTTCTTCTGGTGAACTGCCAAGTTTGCAGGATCTATTGGTGGAGAAACTACTTTGTCCACTAACTCTGAAATGACATACTCCTTTAACGCCAAAGTCACTCTTGCTTTCCAAGATAGGATTTTGGGTGCTCCATCCAATCTATCTTCAACTCTCAACGGTGCTACTGCCATCCCTTAAACTTGATAAACTACCCTGGAAATGATCTACTGGTGAAAATTGCCCCTATATTTCCCTGTACGGCTTCAACGTGACTGTTACGCTAATACTTGCATTGTTTTTCACTATCGGTGCGACTACTATGTTGAAACCTACGCTATTTTGCACAACCTGTAATGGAATACCCGTGTTTCCCTTTGCGACCAAATCTTACTGTAGTATGGTTGTTTCCTTGAAATATGTCCTTCGATTTATGCCTGTTGGTTATGGATCTACTATGATCTCCTACAAATCTTATAGATCTGCTATCAATTGCTATGGATCTAAGATCTGGCTTCCCTTCAGAGCATGTGCTCTGATACCATGTTGAAATCCTCTTACTCCAGCACCTAGGTACTTTGTTATCTAGTGATTCCTCACTACAAACTAGATTAACAGCCCACAAAACAAAAATACACTGCTGAAATATTCAACTCAAATAACTATATCATAAGTAAAATTGGAAACCAAAAAATATCATGCACAATACACAAAGATATTATGCCCATAAACTAAGCTTATCATCCAAATAACTTCAAATCTTTCAAGGGCTCCCTTAATGGGAAAATGGCCCAAATAGAAAAGAGAAAAAGTACATCAAAAACCTGACTAGCTCGATCTACTTCCAAACTTTTTGTATGACCCTATACGGAAACAACACAACTGTTACATTGATATCCATGTTTTCCTGTGCTATCTACATGATTGTAAAGCTAAAACTTGCACTAACTACATGATTGTACCAGAATACCTGTATTGTTTCATAGCGGTTGATCCTTTTATTGTACGGTTGTTCTCTCTCTTCCTTTGGCCTAAATCACTAGATGGAATTCATTCTCCACCCATTCAATATATCCTTGAATCACAGTCCTTCTTCACCTAATTCAAGATCTCCTTGAATCACAGTTCTTCCTGATCCAACTCTCTCTGTCTCAAATCAATCTATCTCGATCAATATGACAAAGTAATGTGTATCATGTGTCTTCCTCTTTCACCCTAGCCTTGCTTTTATAAGATTGTTTTATGACTTAACCCTAATCTCCAAAGTGATTGACGGATGGGATTACTTCTCACCTCACTTGAGATCAACGACTACTATTTAATTTACTAATGTTAATTAAAGCATTTCCTTATATAAAACTCAACTTACTAAATAAAAACACTTTACTTTAATAATTCTTTTAATTAAAGTAAAGTCAAGGATAGAAGGTTTTGGACGATTTCCACACATCTAGACACATATACCTGTGTGGAAATACCTATCTGATGCTACCATTCATCAACAGATATGGGGTAGTTAGCTAAGAAACTCGAATTTAACCAAATCAAAGATATTGTGAACAACTAACTATGGAGTATCATAATGCTTACCGTGTACGAGAGAGCTTGCCAAAATCACATTCTCCAAGTCAATTGGCAGTCGACGCTATCCCCAAGTCTAAGAGAATACACACCATCATTCACCGTGCCATTATTTTGGGTGTGTGGCTCGAGAAGAGCCCTCAAGCCCAACGAAACCAACAACACAATGAAGGCGAGCAGAATCAAATCCATAGAATTAAACTTAGAATTAATCGTGAGTTGTTGAAGCATGTGTAGTGGGGTAGCGGCAAGGTTCAAGCTAGAAGCGATCGCCATATGTCACATGATCTGGCGTGTTAGAAATAAACACCATGTTATCATCGTTGATCTTTTACCTACCAACGTTAATGCAAAGTATGTACGATCATATCCAACCACAACGCATATTAAATTTCAGGCCCAAGCTTAGGCTGATGTAACACACATGTGTCAAGAAACGGATTTAGTGTTTACAAAGAAAATAAATAAAACTTCAAACTTTGCCATCCACCCACGATAATGTTTTTTCCAACCATACTAAAAACCATTACATCCATTAATCAAAATGTTGAAGTTTTCCAATATCGTTATACATGAAGTTTGTAATACATAACACAAACCTTATATTATTTGCAAACAATATAACACTGTATCATTTGACCATGCCCAAGATTCACAAGGTCCACCACATTTTTACCATATGTCTTATAAAAAGAAATGTGCCCAACACAATACACATTACAATGCAAGTATTATTGCCAAACTCATATATATTTTCATTTGTATATTGTTTTCACTTAGTTTGCATCTTAATTTCCAAATTATGCACTTTAAGAATTGAGTCATTCTTCACTCGATGCAAGCGACATATGTTTGATTTTCTTAGGAAAGGACCATCTTTGGCTTTGTTCGAAATAACACAGACAAGTATAACACAGCAATAAGATGCAAACGATTTTATTTGCGAGAGTAGAAATGAAGGCAAATGGAGAAAAGTATAATTTCACAATAATTTGTGAAATCTGAACATGATGTCGTTTTAAGCATCAACATGTTATTAACTATTTAATTAGTGGTTTAATGATTAAGTAAATTATATTGCATACATAAATATCTAATAACATTAAATGCCCTCATTGACTTTGATTATAGGTTAGTATGATGAATTAAATGGGTATGATGGGTTGCCATAAATTTTGGGAAAAATTGTAAAAGTTGCATTTATAATCTAGCATGAAAAGAAAGACTTTTCATTATATTTTATTGTTAATTTATGTAGTTCATTTAGTATTTTTATTTTAATTATTTTTTCCAAAAAATCTAGGAGGGGAGAGGAGGTTGATGGCTAGCAATGTTTTTTTTTCAAATCACATAAGTCATAATGTGAACCATTTGGTTATCAAACCATATTTGTAAAAAAAACTATATCATTTATCTTAGGCGATTACCAATTGATTTATTGTTACTACCTTTAAAATTTGGCAACAACACCATTCCAATAGTGTCGCATGTGCATCATTGACAATAATAAACAAAAAATATCATAGTAGAATATTTAGAGAAAAAACAAACTTTCATTTCAACTAGAGGTAAGTTACAACAAAAAGAAATGACAATTTAGTTTCACTATGGACAAGTCGAGAAAGAAGGCTTTGGAGGTATCTGTTGGAATACTGAGAGAGAGGGTGAATCAATATGAGCACTTTTTACCACTTTCAATCACAGTATTCAATCTTCAACTTTATCGACAATATATCATTTATGATTGCATTCAATATATCATGAGCATATAACAATAAGCAATGTCATTCAACAATATCACATCAGATACATAGTACACCAGAATTTACGTGGAAACCCAAACGGGAGAAAACCATGGAATCATTTCTTATATATATCAAGAATACATTCATAGGAAACACCAACTTCCAAATTCTCCAGCACCAACTAGAAGGAGGCACCAACCCCCTGATTTACATGCACCAACCTGAAGGAAGCTACAACTCCATGTGTTCTCCTGCACCAACCGGAAGGAGGCTACAACCCCCTAATTTACAGACACCAACCTGAAGGAAGCTACAACTCCCTGAATTCTCCAACACCAACTGAAAGGAGGCTACAACCCCCTAATTTATAGGCACCAAACTGAAGGAAGCTACAACTCCCTGAATTCTCTGGCACCAACCAGAAGGATGATACAACCCCCTTTCCTTTCCCCATCATGACTCCCTGAAATATAAGTGTAGACTCAACTTGTCACTACCACTGATCAACATGTAGTTGCCATTGTCATCAACCAACTTGTCACTGTCGCTGTCACATCAACCTGTAACTACCATTATCACATCAACCAATCATTATCAATTTGTCACATCAATCGATCATTGTCACTATGTCACATCAACATCTGCCTAATGATCAACCAATCATCCAACCTGTCACTGTCACTATCATTGTCACTGTCTATGTCATTGATATACCATCAACAACCATCTATAACCAGATCCACTCACATGGATACCAAAACCATCACCAAACCATGTACATCAACCATGTACCACAACCTGTACCATACCATGTACATCAACATGCACCATACCATGTACATCGACATGTACCATACCATGTACATCAACCTGTACCATACCGTATACATCAACCATGTACCATGTATACAAGATGTGCCAATGTCTCAACAATATGCCTCAAGCATGTGATAACATCACCATGACATATACCAAACCAAATACCAATATAACCAAGATATACTTCTAACAATGTATCATTTCATCACAAAGGTGTACCATCATCATCAAGACATGCCTCAAACATGTAACATAAACATAACCCTCAATAACACATGTAAAGCATACCTATGATCTTGTAGCAGACCTTATACACAAAATTACATACATGTAGCTCTTCCTCAACTTCAGTGACAAGAGAATATCATCTTCATCAAACTTTACCTCATTATCGCGAGACTAGTTTTGGATTAGTCACAAACCCTAACTTTCAATAAGCATAACTCTGTACCTGTAATGAACAAAGGCTTGAAATTTTAACCACAGATACTTTCAGATCTTTCTTCCATCTCCTCAAAATTTCAGGGTTTGAAACTTCTCAAAACATAAGTTATAGCGTAAATGGAAGACGTTGTTGAATTTTAGCCTATTATGGAGAGCGAACTTGTACAGCATGCCACACGCTCAATATTTTTTATGTGATTCTAAAACTCATAGACAAGATACCACTGGAATTTTATATTTCCACTGCAATTGGTCTCAAATAATTTTGATCCTCTATGAAGAAGTTATGATTGTTTTACCTGGAACAACTATTTGAGACTAGTTTCAAGACTACTAAAAAACCCTATCTCCCACAGAGTGTATCTCCAAAAGTACAACGAATCAGAAGCTGAAATTTTTACCACACATACCTTGATATGTCTTATCAACCTCCTCCAATTTTTGATATATGAATCACTCTATAAAACAAGTTATATCGAAAATGGTAAGATGACCTTTAAATAACATACCTTAGAACACTTCATCACAAGACTTCATCCTCCCTTGGAATTTCGCTCTTATTCACTTGATATTCCCTATGAAATTCACCTAAGATATCCTCGATTACCTCAGATAAAAATCACTTGAATTAATGTAACAAATTATCTCCTAGGTGCCTTATTTATACTAGATATGGCACCTTTTTTTTAGGGCCCACTTGATCGAAATAAAATTCAATTTAATTTTTAATGATTATTCCATTGAGACCGAATTTACCAACAACATCCTTAATATTCATTGCAATGGGGCCAACTTGTAACTTCTTTTTTGCGATAAATTTTCTTCTTTTAATTAATTTGGGGATGACTTATCACTTCTTATTACAATTGTTTAAGGCTTCCTAACCATACTTTGGGGCTTCCATCTTCAAGAGGGCATATCTTCTCAACCATGAGGAACCATGTGACATACAACCTACCGTTGGAAATGGCACGATGAGGACTATCCATCTACGAGGTTGTTACATGCATTTACATTGTCCTTCATGTCCTTATTCCTCAAACAACTTTAGGCTTCATGACCATACCTTTGGGGCTTCTTGTAAACTTCTTCAAATGCACCCATCACATTTGTTGACATCGATGAAAACCACTTCTGCCTATTGACATCAATGAAAACCAATTGTCCAAAAACATCAATGACAATAACTATCCAACAATCTCCCTCTTTGGAATTTATGGCAACACTCATACTCCACCTATGACCAATGCTTCTGATCTTTCTCTCCTCATGTTTCTCTCCCCCTTTGACATCAATGGCAAAGGGTATCTCCCTTTCTTTGTGGTTGCTCCCCTTGTCTTTATGCTTATGATCTTTCTCTTTTGATCTTTATCTTTCTTCCTCTTTGACATCATAGACAAAAGGGTAACTCCCCTTGTCGATATGTCTCCCCTTATATTCATGCTACTAATCTGATCTCTCTCTCTGACAATTTATCTTCCCTTGACTTCTCTGCAAGATGTCATGTAGATCAATGTGGGGATTTTTTATACTTGCTTTATTTCCTGTCTTTCTGTGCTTCTTGTCCATTGGTGCTTCCTCTTGTAATTCACCGACATATATAAAAAGCATTCAAAAATTACTTGACTTAAAATCTTCATGGCTTGTCAAGTTCACATAAATGACCATACTTTTCAACAATTTTCCTTTGATGGTATGGATTCTATTGACAATTTCTCCTCCCCTGTTTTGTTGTGTCTTTCACTGTTTTTATTTCTGTAACTAACTGATTCCACCTGTCAATATGTTTCCATCCACTATAATGCATATTTTATGACTCATGTATTTTGTACCTGCCAAGTGTCTCATGAATTCATCTATGTCCATATGTCATAAAATTGTTCATGATTCTGCTACTCAACTGCATACATTGTTGACCCATCTACTGTAATTGATCACAACATATTCCTTGTTGTTCAATCTGTTTATTCAAAGTGAAACAATATATACTAAATATATCCTTGTCCGAATACATATGTGGAATCCTCTATACAATCTTGAACCTCTACCTAAGAAGTGTGCCAATGATATACTTCATAAATGTCAGTTGGTACCTGCATAGGAATGTGTTCCGAAAAGTTGCTCCTCAAACAAATGGTCACAAGACATTCTGCACTTTTGTCATCAAACCATTCTAAAACTGCTTTCCAAAAATCTGCAAACACTTAAGACTGCTCGAAAGATAGTTCTCTGATCTGTAGAGTTGTTAGACCCCCCCCCCCCTTCAACATTCATATTCACTGGGAGTCTCCAAGCCAGATGGCTAAAAACAAAATACCCGCTCTGATGCAGAGTAATCTTCCTCTTTGTCTATGGATTCATGATCTTCTTGAGTTATGACTTGCATTCTGACATCTTTCTTTTTATCCTCTTCTTGAGTTCCGACATCCTTTTCATCTTCATCCTCTTTCTAGATTTTGACATCTTCGTGTTTGCCTATGGATTCATCATGATTTTTCACTGCTACAAATCTCATGAGTACGATCTCTGGGACCTGGTTTTCATTCACATGTTCTTTTTATTTTTCCTTTCTTCTCCAAACCTTCATGTATCTCACATCTTCCTTTTTTCCTGTAGATTTGTTTTGATCCTGTACTACTACAAATTTTGAGAGTGTGACTTATGGGTGTACTTCATTCATTTGTTTTTCCTTTACTTGTTCTTGTTTTCTTTTCCAAATCTTCTTATATCTGATATCAATGTTCTCTTTCCTAGAATTGTCCATCATGCTTCTACAGTCACGAGCTATGTGTCCATAGTTATTGCATTTGTAACATTCAATATTGTATGGAATCACATACGCATTTCTTGCTTGATCATTTCGTCCTTAAGCTCTGCAATCTGCAACTTTATGTCCAAAGTTAGTACAAATAAAACAATAACCATAAAATAAACTTTCATTCCTAGGATTGAATGATCTTCTTTGTGTTGTGGTCCTTCTAAACTCATGTCGTGGTTGATCACAATCTTCTCTTCTTTTTTTTCCTTCATAATGATTGAAACTTATTTGATACCTAAAAGTGGAGGGTCTTCTTTGATATCTATCTCTTTTGTAATCCTCTTCTTGAGTCTTCTTCATTTTTGGAGTGTTATCCTTTGAGGGCTTGCATTCTTCCTTCTTGATAGAGTCTTTGATGCCTTATGCATAACTCTTAGCCTTCTCTTCATTCTTCCTTTCTAGTAACCTGTAACTTTTCCCTTCAACCTTATTTTTTGATGATGTGGATCTTTCTCTCTCTTCAGTGTTCTTGCTGAGCTTGACAACTTTAACTCTTAATTTGACAACTTCTTCTTCAAGCTTCTCACATTCCACTTCTTTCTTCATCGTCTGGATCTTTTGACTTCTTCCTTTCTCTTTGCTTCTTCAAGTTAGGTCTTCAAGGAGGCAATTTCTTCTTCAAGTCTTCTCTCTTGTTGACTGAATTATGCTTCAACCTTATTTAAGTCCTCAGATCTTTCCTTGAGATGGCTAGTCAAAATATCTTCCCTCTTCTCTGCTTCCTTTCTTTGTGTTACTATTTCGGCTTCCAAAAACTACTTTTCTTTCGACTGACTTTTGCATGTTTCTTCAATCCTTTTGGATTCTTCTATTTGGACTTTTAGGTTTGTAGTCATATATTGGACTTCTTGAAAGTTGGGATTTTGAGACCCCTTATTTAGCTCGATAAATTCTTCTTTGAGTGACATATTTTTCCTTCATTCTTTCGTCAAATTTTCTAAAGCGCTAATTAGTTATGCTTTAAGATTTACAGGCACCAACTGGAAGGAGGCTACGAACCCCTGATTTACAGGCACCAACCTGAAGGAAGATACAACTCCCTAAATTCTCTGGCACCAACCAGAAGGAGGCTACGACCCCCTGATTTACAAGAACCAACCTGAAGGAAGATACAACTCCCTGAATTATCCGGCACCAACCTGAAGGAAGCTACAACTCCTTGAATTCTTCGGCACCAACCGGAAGGAGGATAAAACGCCCTTTCCTTTCCCCATCCTTCCTCCCTAAAATATAAGTGTAGACTCAACATGTCACTACCACTAACCAACCTGTAATTGCCATTGTCATCAACCAACCTGTCACTGTCACATCAACCTGTGACTACCATTCTCACACCAACCAATCATTGTCACTCTATCACATCAACATATGGTTGATGATCAACCAATCATCTAACCTATCATTGTCCCTCTCACCGTCATTGTCTCTATCACTGATATACCATCAACAACCATATATAACTAGATCCACTCACATGGATACCAAAACCATCACCAAACCATGTACATTAACATGTACTGAACCATGTACATCAACTTGTACCATACCATATGCATAAACAATGTACCATGTATCCAAGATGAGCCAATGTATCAACAATATTCCTTAAGCATGTGATAACATCACCATGACATATACCAAACCAGATACCAAGATAGCCAAGATATACTTCTAACAATGTATCATATCATCACTAAGGTGTACCATATCATGTACCATCACCATCAAGACATGTCTCAAACATGTACCATAAACATAACCCTCAATAACACATGTAAATCCTACCTCTTATCATGTAGCATACCTAATACTCAAAATTACAGACCTGTAGCTCTTCCTCAACTTCTAACAAGAGAATATCATCTTCATCAAAATTTACCTTAATCTCACAAGACTAGTTTTGGATTAGTCAAAAACCCTAACTATCAACAAGCATAAATTTGTACATGTAATAAATAAAGGTATGAAATTTTAACCACGGATACTTTGAGATATTTCTTCTATCTCCTCAAAATTTTAGGGTTTGAAACTTCGCAAAACAAAAGTTATAGCGAAGATGGCAGACCTTGCTGAATTTTATCCTATTCTGTAGAGAAAACTTGTACAACATGCCACACGCTCAATATTTGATATATGATTCTGAAACTCACACACAAGATACCACAAACATCTTTGCATTGCAATTGGTCTCGCAGAATTTGGATCCTCTATGGATAAGTTATGATTGTTTTACCCAAAACACCTATTTGAGACTCATTTTAGGACTAGTCAAAAACCCTATCTTACACAGAGTGTATCTCCAAAAGTGAAACGACCTTGAATCTAAAAATTTTACCATAGTTACCTTAATAGTTCTTCTCAACAACCTCCAATTTTCACTATCTGAATCATTCTATAAAAAAAAAAGTTATAGCGAAAATGGTAAGATGAGCTTTACATAACATACCTTAGAACACATCATCACAAGACTTAATCCTCCCTTGGAATTTTTCCCTTATTCACTTCATATTCCCTCTAAAATTCACCTAAGATCTCCTTGGTTACCTCAAATAAAAATCACTTGAGTTAATGTCACAAATTATCTCTTAGGTGTCTTATTTATACTAGATATGACACCCTCTTTTTAGGGTCGACTTGACAAAAATAAAATTCAATTTAATTTTTAATGATTATTCCATTGTGGCCAACTTTATCAACAACATCCTTAATATTTATTTTAATATTTATTGCAATGGGACCGACTTGTCACTTCTTGTTACAACTTTTTAGGGCTTCTTAATCATACTTCAGAGCTTCCATCTTCAAGAGGGCATATCTCCCCAATCGTGAGGAACCACGTGATGTACCACCTATCGTTGGAAATGACACGACGAGGCCTATCCATATATGAGGGTGTTACATGTATTTAAATTGTCCTTCATGTCCTTATTTCTCAAACAACTTTGGGCTTCATGACCATACCTCTCGGGCTTCTTGTAGACTTCTTCAAATGCACCCATCACATATGTTGACATCAATGACAACCAACTATCCAACAACATCAATGACAACAAACTATCCAACATTATCTTCCTACTACTCACTAGACTACCCTACAATTGATCAAATTCAATTGAGGTGGAGGTATTTTTCTCAGTATTTTGTTATGTTTTTGTTTAAATGTTTAAATCTTAAAGTAAAGGTATGACGCTACTAATTTCATATATATACCCCCAATTACTTCCCCTCACTTCGAGGATGGTACCCAAGGTAAACCCTAGAATCGTCAGGGCACAAGGTCGATCAACGAGAAGGCTCAAAGCCATTGCAATAATATACTTGTTAAAAGTTCAACATGTCACTTACAAAAATTGAACCTGGGTGGGGAGGATAACAATCATTCCTCCCAACCACCCAAGATAAACCCAATTCACACACACACAGAGTTTAAATTCAAAAGATCTATCATTTGACAAATGTAACGAGTTATACTTATGTTGTATGTTATTCCATTTAAAGAGCATCAAAATTATGTTTACAACAAATATCTTAATGTATATGTATTTAAATGAGCAAATATTATTTCATAGCATTCCATGGAGAGGTCCTTACAATAATAAAAAGTAGAAAATCACTTATAAGGGAGAAGAATCAACCAATTACTGTTAAATAGGAATTTGGGATACATGGAATTCTTACATGGAATTGTCGAGGTTTTCCATGGAGGAAGGGTCCTAAGCTAAGCTAGATTTCTAATTAAATTGACATTATTTTGCTAGTGGAAACATGGGATTAAAACGAATCATGTGTCTGTAATAGAGAAGGTTTCACTTTGTGGTCTATCTGTGTCTGTAATAGAGAAGGTTTCACTTTGTGGTCTATCTCAAACAAAAGATCTATTAAATGAGGGATTAGTAGCATATTTTGCTATGTTTAGCAATATCTTACTCCATGTGTCAAGTTTTATAAGAAAGATCCTTTCAATTAAAACATTTGGTTAGAAATTTATGATAGTAATATGAACAAGATCTTTTTGGCAATTGGGTACTTGTCGCTAATAAACTCTACCTTATATAAACACAACAACCTGGACAAAAAATGTCCTTTTAGTGGTTTAAATCACAGTATTTCATATTTAATAAATGAAGGCAATATTCTTTTATTAGGAGACTTTAATGCAATAAATTATAATAAGCAAGTCATAATTCTAAGCAACATCTCTAACCCCAACCCATTGTGGTTAGATGAGGACCCCAATCTAGACTTAATTAAAAACTTATTTGGCACTCAGTTGCTTAAACTATGTAATTTCCAAGACATAATATTTTTTAACGATACAAGGAAACGACCCTCTTCCAAACTAAGGGCATGTATTCACGGACTTTGGAATAACTTAGTAAACTATGTAGATTATAGAAATATTGTAGATCACCACAAGCCTGATTCATATACTACACCCTCAGTCTTAAGTCTAAATGTTGACCTGCATTGTAACCAAATGTGTAGTGTACTTAACTAGTAGAAAAAGTAAATATTCAAAGAAATAAAACTACAAAAAATAAATAGGAGAGACAATGATATTGAACCTACAGAATAAAACCCTTGTATTGATAATCTAGAAAGAGAGAGAAATGTTCATGGGCCTCTTTGAGGGGGAAACCTTCAATTGAGCAAAGCTCCAATGCAATAACAACACTTGACAAAACAATATATGGCCTTCTTGCTCTATAAATAGTTCCTCACTAGCCAAACCATAACTACTTGTGGTCTCATCATTAATGAGTATCAACCACCTAGTGGACCTTATTTAATAAATACAATGTGTTTACAATGAGTAACTATCCACTAACTACCCATTCGGCCTTATTAAAAGAAGATGGTCTCGTAAATTAATTGCCTAACTCCTAAGTACCCCGAAGTAGGGTGGTTAGGGTAGGGTCCTAACAAAATGACTTGGATACAAATAACAAAAGGCACCTAATTTTTTTATAAAACTAAATCTAAAATTTAAAAGATTTAAAGAAGGAACTCAACCTCTCTTTTATTGACAATAATATCGAGGACTCATATTATCATAACTTCACAATGAAACACTTGACTTGTATACACAAGTACTCTTCCATTACATCTCTTAAAAAGAAGAAATGTCAAACCAACCCTTTATATGAAAATGAGTGTGAGATTGGTAGAAAAGATATCAGGGATTCTTTAAGTGAACCCCCAAAATCTATGAAAACAAATAAAGTACTTGATTTTGGTTAAAAGAAAGAAGTGAAAATACTTTTATAGAAACTAAGAAAAACCTTTAAATCTTTCTAAATTTGAACCTAAAAAGTTTTGGAGACTCGTCTTAACTTGGAAAGTTGATAAGCAAGGTAAGATTGTTATCGAAGATTGGAACTTGTACTATGAATCCCCCAGTGTCTTAAATAATAGTCAAATTATTTTAATGATGCGTGATGGTTTCACTATCGAAGACATTGAGTTCAGAGTTAAGCAACTTAAAAAAACAAAAGTTTACAACATAAAGGGATATCAGATAGAAATTCCAAAAATGGTTAGGTATATTCTTATTCTTTGTATCCATAGCCTTTTCATTTTTTCTTTTAAGTGAGGCTTTCCTAAGCTTTGGAGAGAGAGCCTTTTTTCTTCTATTTTAAAAAATGGTGATAAAAATAACCTCGAAAATTATAAGACCATCATTATTTGTCCTCTTATGGCTAAGTTGTATGCTATAATTTTATAAAAGAAGAATAGCATGTGGATATAAACCATGATAACAGAGCTAAAGGATATGCCAGTATCCAAAGTTATCACTCAACTTTAGATCAATTAATTACTCTTAAGATTATAGTAGAAGAGTGTCGAAATAGCAAAGACAATCTCCTATATTGTTTAGTTAACTTTAAAAAAACTTTTGAAGGTGTTGGAAGATATTAGGGTATCCTTTGAGTTGAAAGTTGCAATGATAAGGTGGGCATGAACCTCATAGGGCTAGTTATAACCCTCCTATATGCAGATGACATTGTTCTTTTAGCAATGAACCCTTATGATCTCGAAAATCAACTTCAAATTCTCAAATATTTTTCACTAACATTGACATGATTGTGAATACTAATAAAATAAAGATAACGATCACCAGGTTTGAAAATGTGTTAGGTACCCGATCTATTATAATAAGAAAAAAATAGAAATATTGAAGTAAACACCAATGGAACAACAAAATGTAGAGAACCAAAACACCAAAGATGATACCTTTATTTATAGAAAGTAATGTTCACTTGCCTCTTAAAGGGGGCAACCTCCAGCAAAAAGACGCTCTATTACAATAATTCTCAAGATGAAGCTTTCTCATGCATTCTACTCCTATTTATACTAAATCTATCTTCAAAAGAACAATCTAGAGGAAGATCTTTCTAGAATTGGAAGCTTCTATTAAGTCTTCTTACATTAGACCTGTTCACATTATTAATTAGGCCTTATTTATTAATAAAGTCCTTTATTACATGGAAAATATATTATTCTACCTACATGAGGGGTTAGGGAGGTTGGGTCCCTAACATGCCCTCCCCCTTGAAAAGGAGCCTTGTCCTCGAGGTTTGACATGGGGGAATTGCTACAGAATAGTAGTTGACTCCCAGGTGACATCTTCTGGTGGAGTATCCTTCCATTGAACTAAAACTTCCATGATGGTGTGCTAACGGAAACGACACTCGCGTTGGTCCAATACTGCATGTAACTGCAACCAAATGGAACCTTCTTCATCCAAATCTAGAAGATTGGTCTAGGTTTTGTACTTAGTGCCAATCACTTTCTTCAAGCATGAGACATGAAAAACAAGATGTATCTTAGAGTGACTGGGCAAGGCTAACTAGTAGGCCACTGGCCCCACTCATTTGAGAATAATATAAGGACCATAAAATTTGGAGGCAAGTTTATGATAGTGTTGGGCTTTGAGTGAATTTTTCTTGTATGGTTGCATATGGGGAAACACTTGGTCCCCTTCAGCATCGGCCTATTACTTCATGTGGTTCTGAGCCATGAACAAATTTTCTTTGAGAGTACGAAGAATGGTTGTGCGGACTATCAGATTGCGGTCAACCTCCTAAACCTTAGAGACACCTGACATGCATGGGATAACTGATGTTGGCCTTTATCTGTATATTGCTTCAAAGAGATTCATGTGAGTGGAAGTATGGTAAGAGGTGTTGTACCACCATTCAACTAGGGGTAACCACTAAACCCATTGATTTTTTCTGTCTGATGCAAAACACCTCAAATATGTTTCCAAACACTTGTTGACTACTTTAGTTTGGCAATCAGTCTGGGGATGATAGGCGGTGATGACATGCAATTGGGTTCCCTAGAGCCTGAATAATTCTTGGCATAAATTTCTAGTAAAAGTAGGATCATGGTCAGAAACAATAGAATGAGGCATGGCATGGAGTTTGAAGATATCATCCATAAAAACTTGAGCCACTGTGGACGCTCTGAACGGGTGTTGAAGAGCACATAAATGAGAATATTTAGAAAGACGATCCATGACCACTATGATGACTGACTTATTGCATGATTTAGGTAATCCAATAATGAAATCAATAAAGATATCTGTCCAAATAGTAGGTTGAAGCAAAAGTAGTTGGAGTTTGTCAGGAGTTTTGAAAATCTCGCCCTCATTGTGTTGACATGTATCACATTCGGCCACAAAGGTGTGGATATCATGTTTCATATTGTCCCGTAAAATAGAAAGTTTGACCCATTCATAAGTTTTGGAAAAAATTGAATGCCTAGTTGCAGGTGAAGCATGAAACTCAAAGAGCACCATGGATTTAAGGGTCGACTGTTTGCTTAAATATAGGTGACCTTTATAGCGAAGCTCTTCATTGTGCCAAGAGTACCTTGGAGAATCTTGAGGAACCTGTTGCAGTTTTTGGATTAGGCTGGGAATCTTGGGGCCTTACCACCATTATTAGTGAACAACTTGAAGCCAATCTGCTACAATGAATGAGAGGGAAAAGAGGGACCCGTCTTCTTCATATTTCCTGGAGAGGGCATCAACCACCGCATTTTATTTTCCCTTCTTGTAGATGATCTCATATTCGTACCCAAATAGCTTGGCCACCCAATTTTGTTGCTCCAGGGATGAAATTCATTATTCTAGGAAATATTTGAGGCTTTGATGATCCATTTTAATTTGGAAGCATTGCCCTAATAGATAAGGTGCCAAAGATCCACTACATGCAAAATAACCAACATTTCCTTTTCATAATTTGATTGTCCCAAATGTCGCTCCGACAATTGTTTGTTGGTGAAAGGAAAAGGTCGGTCATCTTGCATGAGGACCACCCCTATGCCTCTCCCTTGTGCATTACATTCTAGAACAAAGGTCTTGGTGAAGTAAGGTTTTGTTAGGACATGTGTAGTACACATAGTTTCTTTCGAGGCCTGGAATGATTAGTCAGTTGTTGGAGTCCAATTGAAAGCATTCTTTTTAAGGAAAGTTGTGAGGGGAGCTACAATTTTTCCATAATTTTGAACAAACTATAAGTTGTGAGGGGAGCTATAATTTTTCCATAACCTAGGAAACCACACAAAATTTTAAGAGTTTTAGGGCAAGGCCAATTTTGCATAGCTTCAATTTTATTAGGATCCACCCTAACACCATCCTCGCCCACAATATGACCTAGGTACTCTACTTCAGAGATGTCAAAATCACATTTAGACTATTTGAGAAAGAGTTTGTGCTTGGAGAGGAGATGGAGAACCTAATCCACATGGGTGAGATGGGTTGGCCAAGTTTTACTATAGATGAGAATATCATCAAAGAAAACTAACACAAAGTGACGGAGGAAAGGATGAAAGATATTATTCATGAGGATTTGAAACGTGGAGGGAGCATTACAGAGACCAAATGGAATCACCAAGAACTCATAGTGACCCTTTTGAGTGCAAAATGTAGTCTTGGGAATGTCTTCCTCTTTCATAATTATTTGGTGGTAACCAGAATGTAGGTCAAGTTTAGTAAAGAATTGAGCCCCACTGAGTTCATCCAGAAGGTCATCTATGATAGGAATCAGAAATTTGTCCTTGATGGTAAGTTTGTTGAGGGCATGAAAATCATGACATGTGTGCCAAGTGCCTTTCTTCATGAGGACCATGACTACCAGGGAAGAATAGGGGCTAGTACTAGGACGGATAACACCCGCTTCGAGCAACTCTTGGATAATGTTCTTAATTTAATTTTTCTAAGAAACGAGATGACAATTAGGGTGAACATTGGGAGGAAGATTGTCTAAGATTAAAGAAATGGAATGGTGATAGTCACCACAGGAGGGGGGGAGGCCCTGGGGTGTTTGGAAAACAACATGCTTTTGGGAAAGGATAGATTGGAGGTCAGGGTGCATAGAGTGTGTCTCAACTGCTTGAATGGAATGGAGTTGGGAAATGATACTAGAATAACCTTTTTTGAGTAACTTTTCCATGCGGTGGGAACCGATGATCTCTGGAGAGCCTGTTGTAATGCCTTGGAATTTATATTTTTGTCCCTTTTGTTGGAATTGCATGGTTAAATCCTTAAAATCCATGGTGATGGGACTGAGAGTGTGTAGTTATTCAACATCAAGTACAATGTCACATCCACCCATGTCAATAGCAAACATGTGAGATTTCAAGGGATGCTGGCCAATTTGTAGGCACACATTTTCACAACGCCCACCTCATTTCATGGAACCACCATTGCCAATCATGATTTCAAAATTGTTGACTGCACAGATATAACAATTGATCTCTTGGGCAAGGCAATGGTGAATTAAATCATGTGTGTTGGCATTGTCAACTAGGATCATGAATTTCTGGTGCTTAATGTAGCCAATTAACTTGAGGGTTTGGGGAGCAAAAAGTCCAGTGAGAGCATTCAGCAAAATCAGGGGTTCAACTTCGGGAGGATCAAAGGGTGCCTTAATATCATCTACTTGGGGTAGTGCTTCCTTGGGTGAAACCTCAACATCTCCATCCAAAACATCCTCTGAAATCGCCATAAAAAGTTTCTATTTGTTACACTTGTGCCCTGGAAAGTATTTATCATCACACTTATAACAAAGACTCTTAAGTTGGCGTTTGTTACACATCAAAAATACTCACTTTAATAGTGTCGCAAGTGTCATCATTACAAAGGTCACAAGTGTCGCACTTTGCTCACAAGTGTCGCAAGTGTTAAAGAAAGCATGTTGCCATGATGCCTATGTCGTGCCTATAACGACATGAGAAGGACACTTGAAACACCTCAAACATTTGATTTGGAAGAGGAGAAATGAGTCAGCAGGCTTGCAAACCTTTTTCCATCTGAAAGCACCTCAAAAACTGAGTTTTTG